>OX424575.1:141668922-141968922 GCA_949152435.1 Gastracanthus pulcherrimus | reverse complement strand
ACTATGCATCGAGGTGCATTGTCGTACACTAGAAATTCGCTGAAGGATGTCTCGTCGTCTGCGGGCGTTGGTGGCTCTCCTTGTTCTCTAAGTCGCGATGAAGCAGGTGATAGGGCACATATGCACCCTAATTTTTCAATGCAGGTCGTGCAACGCGCTCGACCGCAACTTGCGCAGTATGTCCACTGTGTGCGACGTGTTTTGACGTTAAAAATTTGATTAAACAACCAGCACTTTTCACCTTTTTTCACTTGCACTGGGTGTTCCTCTACTTTACACATTTTTTTACTGTTAGCCATCTTATCAATTAAAGTTTTGTCCTAATCATCGCGGTACTTGCGAATCGCGCGGGCATTTATGTCTAATTTGCGCTCAACTCACTCAAGTTTTAGCTTAGCCAGCTGTAACTTGCGGTGCACCGAAACTCTAGCTAATAAGAACGCTATCACTAACTCAGTGTCGTCGACGAATGCTCGATGGAGACTGATGAAGTGCGGTCCTCTGCGTAATGTCAGATGAGAAGAGAAATGATTTCGGGGGATCGACGTAGATAAACCATGTGTAGCGCTAAGTAAAAAAAGAGCAGCAACCGTACATCCAATACTCCTTGTGAGCGAGAGAATCGTTAGACTTCTCGTTTGCTCAGGATATTTTAAATTCCCTTAGCTAGCATCTCGAAGAAACGACAGTATCTTAAGTACGGCAGGAAGTGCGAGAAAGAACATCAATCGCGTACACCCGATATTGATGAGCACAGAGTCGCCGAAACATATCCCTTATCACTTGTTAATATAATGCTTCGAACCGTATACATCCTGAACCCATTAAATTTCGTTTTGAGTAGAGCTCTATAAACATTTCCCAGATATTTACGTTTTGACCATTTAGATAAAGTCATGGAAATTAAGATTATTTCGAAAATCATTTTGAACGTTAATGCCTCCTATGTAAAACAATACCCTTCGTATATATTTTGAGCATAAAAAACTGATGTGAAATGTTTAAGTTATTGAATTTATAAATAGTAACTGGCTATACTTGATGAACCAGAGTAAATTAAGATTACACGGCAGGAAATAATTAAAATTTATTTTGAAATATATATGATGCTACATAACCCGATAGAACTTATAGATTCTGCATGAGACTGTTTTACATCAAACAAATTTATTAAGACAGGATGTCTTAATTGTTTCAACGATGTATTTTTAAGTATAACAGTGATTCGCAATCACATTATTTCAATCCGCTCTACCTACTACCACCCCTTTTTAGAAAAGGAGTGTCAAAAATGATATTTTACTCACTCATACAAAGATCATTGTTTTTGTAACTCAGGCGTTGAATGTTGTGCTTCGAGTGTGCAATCGCACAACAGAAGAGCTGGCAAAGTCCTTTCTCGTATTGTGCGATCACACCGGAGCGTGAAATTCCATGCCTTAGTTGTAAAAACATGATTTTTGTGTGAGTGCGTAAAATAGCATTTTAAGTAAGTTAAAGTACTAAAGTAGTGGACCCAGTTCTCGATTGGTACCCAGTTATTGATAACTCGAAGAAATAATACGATTTTAGATATATTTTGAACAATTTTTCGCTACGAAAAAATTATTTCTATATTAAGAATATATCACTGAACAAATATTTTGAAATATCAAAACTCAGTTAGCGCTATTCGTTAAATAAAAATTCATACTTCTTGGCACTCTCAGATTTGATGCGTTTTTCGAAATTTCCTTAGCCACTACCGGAACAAAAAGTAAACTTTTAAAGTTATATTTTTGTAATAAATTGAACGTTTTAAAAAACTATAAAACCAAGATTAGCTTTAAATTCAACAAAATAAGCGAAATCAAAAAGCTCAAAAGAACCGTGAGCAGAGCAGTCTTCATTATCGGGTGTCTCTCTCAGTGTAAGTCCCAAGACGATTGATGTTGACTATCTTGGATTTATGTCTTGGTGAACGACGAATACAATAAACGACGTCATTAATTTTCCTCACAACTTCCCAAGGTCCTACCCAATTTGACTGGAGTTTTGATGCTTTTCCTTTAGTTCTTTGAAGGTTGAAGAACCAAACTTTTTGGCGTTGGGAATATTCAATGTTGAGAGCTCGTTTGTCGTACCAAGACTTCGTTCTTTCCGATTGTAAGTGAATCCGGTCTCGTGCCATTTTGTGGATTTCGCTGAGTTTCCTCCGAAGCTTGTGTACGTAATCCCCGTCTCCTTCAATCTCGACCTCCTCTGGTAGACATCCTCGAATCAAGTCCAAAGGAAGCCTCAGATCGAAACCAGTGTACATCTTAGCCGGAGTAGTTCCAGTCGTCGCATGTTTGGAGGATCTGTAAGCTAACAAAAGTAGTGAAACCCAGCGATCCCAATCTTTTTGATTTTCCTGTATGTATTTTGTGAGATAGTGTAGAAGTGTTTGGTGTTGTCTTTCTACTTGTCCATTTGATTGTGGGTGTAATGGTGTCGTTCTTGATTCCTAACAACTCATAAATATGAGTTAAATTTTTAATCAATTTCGAATCAAAATTTGTTCCTTGATAAGTATTTACCTCTAAAGGTACCCCATACCTACAAACAATCTGATCAACAAAAATCTCAGCAATGGTTTTTGTTCTCATATTTGAGAGAGGAAAAGCTTCAGCCCATTTTGAAAAACAGTCTGTCACAACTAAGAGGTATTTATTGTCCAAAGAAGAAAGTGTAAATGGGCCTAAGATATCCATTTGAAGTCTTTCAAATGGAACTCCTGTATTATAAATTTTCATCTAACCATGACCTTTATCTGGAGGACCTTTCTTTGAAATACAGACTTCACAAGATTTACACCAATTTTCTACATCTCTTTTACAAGTAGCCCAATAAAATCTTTCTCTAATTTTATCTAAAGTCTTGTTTACTCCGAAATGTCCTCCAGATGGTGAATCATGTGCTTCTTCCAAAATATCTTTAATTTTATGTTGAGGAACACCTAATTGACGGATTTTGAAATCTAAATTCGTTGAAACCCATTCCCTATAAAAAATCCCATCAATTAGTACTAATGAATCCCATTGAGAACAATAGATTTTGGTGAATTCGTCCATCGATGAAATCTATTGCCATTCTGGTTTCTTCTGTAATTCTTTCGTTTGACAAATTAAAGAAATAGCTTCATCTTCTGCCTGACTATTCTTCCATTCTTCTGATGTGTTTTCTTAAAAAATGAGACGGCAAATTGTTTCTACATTATTGAATTTTTCTTCTACTCTGGAACAATATTTGCAGGAGAAATCTTCACAAGGCCGTCTTGAAAGTCCATCAGCATTTCCATGTAAATTGCCTTTCCTGTGAATAATTTTGTAGTTGTACTGATCCAATTTCCCTAACCAACGAACCAATTGTCCATCCAATTCCTTAAACGACAATAACCAAGTTAAAGAAGAATGATCAGTTCTAATAATGAAAGGTTTACTGATAAGGTAATGATGAAAATTTTTTAATGATTCTATAATATCAAGGAGTTCACGTCGAGTGACACAATAATTTCTCTCTGATTTTGAAAGGACTCTACTATAATAACCTATGACACGTTCGATTCCATCTTGTTTCTGGGAAAGAACCGACCCAACTCTATGGTCAGAAGCGTCAGTATCTAAAATAAATTCAGAAGAAAGAGATGGAAATGCCAAAATTGGAGGTGTTGTAAGAACCTCTTTCAATCTTGAAAAAGCTTTTTGAGATTCCTCTGACCATATGAACTTAGCCGATTTTTCAGTTAACCTATATAAAGGTTTAGCTATGTCAGCAAAACCTTCAATAAGTCGCCTATAATAACCACAGAAATTCACGAAACTCAACACAGCCTTTTTGTTATGAGGAATTGGCCAGTTTACAACAGATTCAATCTTCTTTGGATCAGCTGTTTTTCCTTCTTCTGAAACGATGTATCCTAAATATTCAACTTGCCTGCTGAAGAAAACACATTTCTTCTTATTAAGACGTAATCCTGCTTCTTGAAAACGAACAAACACTTTCTTCAGGTTAATTATTAACTCATCAAATGACATTCCCAATACCATAACGTCATCCAAATAGACTAAACAGAATTTTGAAAGATAGTCTCTGAGTAATTTTTCCATTAAACGTTGAAAAGTCTCAGGTGCGTTGCATAAACCAAATGGCATAACTGTAAATTGCCAAAGTCCTTTTCCGATTGAGAAAGCCGTGATTTTCCTATCCTCTTCTCGAATCTTGATTTGCCAGTATTCACTCTTCAAGTCCAAAGTACAAAACCACGAATATCTTGCAAATTTATCAAGAGTATCGTCAACTCTTGGTAAAGGGTACGAATCCTTAATTGTAATTGCATTAATTTTTTGAAAATTAATACAAAAACGAATTTTTTCATCCTTCTTCTTCTTGGGAACTACAGGTGAACAATACGAGCTATCTGATTCGTCAATAACTCCTTGAGAATGCATCTCAGCAATACATTCATCCAATTCCTTAACTTGATGAATAGGGGGTCTTCGAATAGATTGTTTAATTGGTTGATTATGGAGTAATTGAATTCTATGTTCAACCAAATTACATTTTCCAGTAACGTCATCATCTTGAAAAATCTCTTCAAATTCATGAAGAAGAACCGCAAACTTCCGTCGTTGATCTTGATCCAAGTTTTCTGAGTTCTTGTCAAAAATTTCTTGTAATGTCTCTGGTACATCCTCACTAGAATCAACTATTCTCGAAATCTGTTTATTGATGATTGAACTTGGAGTATTTAAAATAATTTTAGTTATCAAATCTGTAATACCAGTTGTATCAAGGAAATCACAACCAAGTATACAATCATCAATAATATTCCCAACAAACACATCTAAATTAGCTGAATGGTCACCCAATTTTATTGAAGCTGAAATCAAAAATTCAACTGGTACCTTTTCTCCAGTCGGATACTTAAGAGTTGTAAAATTAATAGGAATTCTTTTATCGTTCGACTCTACAAATTTCGGATTTATAACAGTCACATCAGAACCAGAATCTACTTTAAAAATACAAGTTTTGTCATTAATTAAACCATCAGAATAAAATTTATTTGAGTTCCTTTTAATTCTTCCAACATTATAATCAATCAGACAAGAGTGTGTGTTTGTTGGAGTCTTGTCAAGTTCTGTTGAACTCGCTCCAGAAAGTTCAACATAACCTAGTTTCTCTGGTCGCTCATCTGATTTGGACAATTTGATCTAAAATGTCCTTTTTTACCACACGTCCAACATTCAATATCCTTAAAGAAATTTTGAGATATCTGTTTGTCCGAAGATTGAGAACCTTTAGACTGTGAATTCGAAGAGTTGATTCCAATCTTATATGTGTCATTCGTTCTCTTTGAAGTCTGAGATCTCTTATCTAAATCACGAATAACCTTCACTTCCATAGCTCGAGCAAGAGCAGCTTTCAGAGAAGTTATCCTTTCTAAACGAAGGATCTCCCTGATCGATGAATCAAAAATAGCAACTATAAATTGGGCACAAGCGATTTTATCTTGGACTGCAAATGGACATTCCGGATAAACAAAAGCAGAAAGTCTCTCAAGATCGGCAGCCAATGTTGGGAAATCTTCACCAAAACGTTGACGTCTGTTCTGAAATTGTGCGTAATAAGTGGGTGCTAAGTGTTTATCACCAAAACGAAGTTCAAGACGGGGAATTAAATCATCAAAATTTGACGCAGTCGAATCAGATTCAACGAGAATTGATTTTGCTCTTCCTTTCAAACAAGAAATAAGAGCTGCTGATTTATTTGCAGGTGTCCAATTGTTTGCTCTAGTGATGACTTGAATTTGAACCAAAAATTCACGAAGAGGTGAAGATCCATCATAATCATCAGCTTTCAATTTAAAAACCAAATCCGTTCCCGAGTGGATAGGTCTAGTGTTCGGTAAAACAGAATTACCTCCATTTGAACCTAAATCACGAGTATCAGTAATCAAAGGATGAATAACAGAAGTTCCTAACCCAGTGTCATTGATTCTAGCGTTCTCTGTTTCTGTTGTATGTAAATGTATATCTCTATTCTGTAAACGACTTAGCTGATTAATTTGGCGTTGCTGTTCTCGCTGTTCTGCCAGCAGTGTGTTATTCAGGGTCCGAAGTCTCGATATCTCTTCGTTCAAGTCAGTCCTCTCCCTCTGCTCTCGGTCACCGAATAGTTCTCTTCGAAATTGTTGATCCCTCAGTAGCCTAATCTGTGCTTCAAGTTCCTCATTGTGATGACGAATATCCAACAATTCCGAATCGCGAACATGGAGTTCCCTTTGTAAATTCAATGCATCCTCGTTGCATTGATGGAGTTCTTGAGTAATTTCCTCGTATATGACAACACGTATTTATAGAAAAGCACACTTGAACTCGGACTCTTTATTCGAACGTAAACACAACTGTTCTCAACAGCTGTTAGAATCAGACTAAACATAAAGAATAACATCCGTGACGTCGTTGATCTCGTTGCTAGGGGTTGCTATGCGCGATTCTCGGTGTTCGAATCGCGCAACGTTCGAGCTCGGTCACAACAATATTATAATTCTATTAAGTCTGATCAAAGGTTCTTGTTTTTCTTGTTTATTTCCCGAAGGTTAATGTCCAATACATAAACTAACTAAATACTAATTATTTTATATATGATATGATTTAAACTAAAATAGATCTAATTAATCAATATACTATTTTATTATTTTTACATATCTTTGAAGCACCATTTTTAAGCACTGAGAGAAACAATACTCCTAAACTATAGCTGTGGATTGTCCATAATAGAAGACACACTTTTTAAAACTCAAAATATATTTTTCGTTTATAATTTATACTTAAACCAGATTATTAAATTTGATCAAAACTAATTTACCACGCCTAGAGGATCCATTCATACAACAAATTTCACTTATAAATTTTTATATTCACCTAGATACTCAAAGGTTACAGCCGAAATAGTTATGGGTGTCCGTACTGGGGTACTCTCCCCTTCCTATTTCATTAAAATAATGCATATCATTTAACGTAATATACCTTATATCTCGACAACTAGGGTGCATTGAAACAAATTAAGGGTGCTGCTAGGCTTTATTTTTAGGTATCAGAAACCGTCTGATCAAAATCTATTTCCTGCAGGGTAAAAACTCTGTGTTGCAAACCTGAGCAATATAAAATTGCGATATAAAATTGCGATCGTTTCTTTTATCCTTTCAAAGCGGACGCTCATAACAAAACATAATAGATTAAGCTTTAGTGGTTTAAAAAAGTTTCTTCGTTTACAATAAATCTCGAGAAACTTGCCAAGTTCAGTTAATCCGTTTTCAATAAAAATAAATATTAATTTAAACTATTTGAACGAATCAGCTTACCATCAGGAACTCGATGACCTCATAGATATAAACTTTAATGTACACTGAGAAAACGGTATCGTAAAATATTACGATATCAATATCATAATATTTTACGCAACTTCTCACGAAGATTATATAGCACTTTTGACAAGTTATTCTCGAAGACCAACACTTTTCATAAACTTCCCACGAAGTCTAGCACTTTTCGAATAGAATATGTAAATTGAGGCTGTACCGGCACACTCACGAAGAGTCGGATTTTTTTTATCAATTTCGGGTCGGTAACTATACTCTTTTGGTACTCAAAAAATTATCGGTTTACCCGAGAAAATCAGGCTACTCGAAGAAGTCAGGCGGCGGAAAATCGCGGAAAGTGTTACTCTTTGTGGGAAAAATTACGAAAAGTGCTAGTCTTCGTGGTGAAAATCCAAACGTGTTACTCTTCGTGGGAAACGTAATAGACGTACTAATTTTCATGAGAGCCCTCGATGTATAGGCTGCTTATTTTAAGTTTGTATAAATTGAAAAGCATTTCATGAGTGAACAAAATTTTCCTTAAAAAATTGCCGAAAGAAAAACAAATCAAAACTCAGACAAAAAGGAAGACCAAAGTCAAAATCACTAATTGTGCTACTCGAAATGGCTTTGGATTATTTTTTTTATTCTGGCTATTGGATAATATTATTAAAGAGAATACTCATAAAATGGAGAGATTTAAACGGCTGACAGCCCTGCTGAATATGATCAACGTAAACGTGTGAATTAGATCAGCTACTCATTTTCAGCTACCAGGATACTCTGATACCATATTACAGGATACTTTCTTTATAAACTTTTGAAATTTTCATCATATCTTCAAAGTTAGCAAAGATAATGCGGGCTACATTCATTATAGTCACTTTGTTATAAGTTCAAACGATGCCGTAGCAAGAACATTAAACACGCTACAACTATTGCAAATGTATTTGAATTTTAAGAATTTGAAAGGAAATATGAATCGATTTAGGAATTCTATCAATTATACATATAATACCGCTTGGACAATAAACTTTGAGGTCGCTTCAGCATTATGACGCAGTATCAAGCTTCAAGCTCCGTATACGGTTTTATACTTTTTGTCAATTTAATTATTTTAATAAATAATATTTTACACTACTTATAGTAGATAAGAGAAAATTTTGTTTAACAAATTAGTGAAAAAAGGGTAAAAATGTCTTCTTTTAATTTTTTCCCGGAGGGACTATTTTAACGTCATTTTTAAAATGTGCATAAAAACTGCAATTTTAGTGCAATGGCAAAAATAGAAAATAAGGGGGCGCTTATTTTCGGAGCAAAATAACATATTAAATTTTGTAGTGATTTGGTGACATAGGTATACATTCGGCCTGCATAATTTTAAATGGATTTGGTCTGAGATCGATTTTCGGGTAAGAATAACCTTAAAGATCTTTTTGCCTACTTTTATTATCTTATTATGGATCATTATTTAATAACGTAAAAACTTGTATGAACGACTATAATCAGAAGTAAAGGTACCTTTATACTTTTATGATAACTACCCTTTGTGAAGAGATCGAGAATAGTGTTATTCGACGATCCTCGCATCAAATCGTCAATAATTATTAATTTCTTTTTATCATTGTTATGAGAGTAGTCAAGGTCATATTCCATATAGATTTAACTTACATTAATTGCTTTTTAAGTGTTTATTTATATAAACAATCAGATAAGAGATGTAAACAACCCTCCGTAAACAGATGACTTATGACTACGCGACTTCAAAGATAAGATGCGACGGGTGTTTACATCACTTATCTGTTTGTTTATATAAATTAACAATTAAAAGTAAATAATAAGTGACACCTGTATGAAATGTGACCTTGAGCCTTATCTTGTCAACAAACCATTAAGCTAACTTATGCAATGTAAAAATTTTAAAAACTAATCTTTTTAAAAATTAAAATTTACAAATTTTTTAAAAACGTTTAAAAAATAAAAATAAAAATAAAAATAATATAATTTTGAAAATCTTATCATTTTTTGCAAATCATATAATTTTCAAACTCTAATCAAGATTGAAATATTTTAAAAATTTAAAAATTTAAAAAGCTTTAGAATCTTAAAAATTCTAAAATTAAAATATTGTAAAAATATTTTATTTTTAAATTAACAATTAACAATTTTTAAAATTAAAAGATTTATTTCGTTAAAATTTTTAAAAATTTAAATAATTTACAAATTATTTTGTTAAAAATGTTGAAGATTAAAATCATTTCTTATCTGATTATTTATATAAATAAACAATTAAAAAGCAATTAATGTAAGTTAAACCTCTATGGAATGTGACCTTGAGCCGTATCTTATCAACAAACCATTAAGATAACCTTATCTTATCAACAAACCATTAAGATAACCTTATCTTATCAACAAACCATTAAGATAACCTTATCTTATCAACATACCATTAAGATAACCTTATCTTACCAACAAACCATTAAGATAACCTATCTTATCAACAAACCATTAAGATAAGAGGGTCGCGCAGAGATGACTCATTGTTTACGTCTTCCTATAACAGCTTACTTACTACTATTGCTTTTCGAAATTAAAAAATAAATAGTATGTCACGCATCTAGGGAGGTAAAGAATTGACGAGTCCAGAGCACGTGCTATGGAGTCGACATTTTACCTCCCATGGTGCGTATACCATTTTTCCTCATACCAGCACCGAAAATACACATTTCTCTCCAGACGCCCAGGAGGTAAAGTGGCACTTTCGGTGCAGGTGTGGGGAAAACTTATTTTGCGAACACACCGTTAAAACACCAAAGGTAATGGTAGGAGTGGCGTCACAACATTTTTAAAGATTTAACTATAACTTCTTTAATTCTGAATATATCGTGAAAATCCTAAAAGTTTAAGAAGATACTTTACCACGACAAGAATATACTATTAACTACAAATCGATATTCTTTCCTATTGCGATTTTTTGGTATAAGTTCTATATTTGGATACTATTAATAATTTCGTAAACATTTTACATTTTTAAACGCCCGTAAAACTTAAAAAATATCAGAAAAACTGGAGATAAATGTTTTTTCCAAAATTAGGTCTTTTCTTTTATGTACGTAAGTATAAAATTAAGTTGAAGGTATTCATGTGAAAGCTTATTGAATTATCTATAAATATAAACGAAGGAGAATTATTAAACCCTAAATATAACATCCAAAAGGGAAAAGACATGATTTTTCAAATACTTTTTAAATGAAACTTGAGGTTAAATTATACATAAAAGTGAAAAGAATACATTTTTTACGCCCACATATCATGAGTAGCAGTTTTTTGAAAAGTGCGATTAAATAAGAATTTAAACTCTGTACGAGGTCACGTGATTAAGTAAAGCAATATGGCGGCTCGGACCTACCGATTTTATGTTCACACACACACACACACACATACACGCACACGCACACGAACACGCACACGCACACGCGTACGCATATGCACACGCACGCGCACACACACATGCACACGCACAACCATCCATACAGATATTTCCTAAAAATAGTGTATTTTGATTCATAATGTCTCAAAACATGTTTCTGTAATGATTTTAGCACAACATTTTTGTTACGATCGCAAAGCTTCCGCTGGAAGTAAAGGAGAATGTTATCTATTCATTCAATTTAAAAGAAACTATACTTTATTTTACTTGTTTATAATAATAATGGATGGATAATACATTTATATTAGAAATCACAAGATATATGTCTGATTTAATATATTTAAAAAAAATAAACAAAAATGAAGCATTATTTTACGAAATCTGATAAATAAAATTGTTCCTTAATCGCTTGTAATGACGAAAAAAATTTATTTCTGCGATTTTTAATGCGATTTGAATTATTAACATAAATTCTTATACTGTAATATAAACGCAACAAATCGTACAGTATTGGAAATTTAATCATTCGATTAAAACCCAATAAAAACGCAATCTCTTGACACACCAAATCCACAATGAATGAATAACCTTATTCTCCGGAATCAACGAAATTTCCAACTTTTCCCCCAACTTTCCACTAAATTCATCCTGACATTTAATTAATTTCAGCGGGAAAATTTCATTCACCGCAGCCTGCCCTACACACCAGCAACGTAAAAACTTACTCCATTCGCTGCAGTAACTCTCGCCCAATGTAACAGACAGCAGAACAAAATTAATAATCTTACACTGCGCTATGCATTGAAAATTCCGAAACTATAATCCTCGCCTACATAACTTGTATCTCCCGATATTTCGAAGCCAGTGCAGTTGCGGATTTCGGCTATTTTCGGTACCCGCGCAATCGAGAGCGCATGGAAGTAGCATCGGCCCGTGCACAGGAGATATGCCTATAAGTTTAAATGCATGCGCGTTCTCGACTCGTAATTTCGGGTTATATACGTCGCCAGCGTAAATATAAATCGTAGTCAAGGAGAGAGGGAGAGGTCGGACCTGGAATAATAATCGTTGAATTAATATTTTAGTAGGTGGGTTTGCAGGTAGACGGAGACGGAGAGAAGAGTGGAAAGAGATTTCACGGACTTTGTGGTTTTGTGAGTTTTCTGGTTATGGGAATGGTTTATGGATAATGATACTTCAACGGCGAATTTATTTGTTTCGAGATAAACTTCCTTGTAATCGTTTAAATTATTCATAAAATTTTAGAGAAAAAAACTATTGTTTTTATTTACATAGAAAGAAAATTAAATTTTCAAGATTACCATACAAAAGAATATTAGAGTTTCTTGACAAAGAAAACTACTACCGCGGGAGAGTGGCGCCGCTGTCGACTAGCCCATATAGCCGGTCGATGTATACATTTTACATAGGGTTAATATGAGAGTCGTAGGTTTTTATTAAAATAAAAGTTTGACTTATTAAAATAATGGTTATCCCTTCAATTGTAAACATTATGAAAGCTCATAAATGCAGCACGATTGTTCAGCAGAGTATTGAAAGACCATAAACTATATTTTTGAGCAAAAACAATAGGCAAAATGCCTGAACTTTAAAAGTTGCGCCTCACTGCGCATTGATTAATCCAAAAATAATGACATTAAGACATTTTACAATAATTCTGGAGGATATTATTATCTTTCTTCAATTGTATACATTCTCCAGTTGCAGCAATGACACTTATTATAAAACTCTTTAATTTTAATTTAGAAATAAATCACCCATATAAATCCAATGTAAAATGTATATTCTGACCGGCCATTGATCTAATTCATGTGATACCCGTTAGTGTCGCATTGCAACTTTAAACTCCCACCCATCCGTCCATTATTATTTCTAAACAGGCTGATGTACGCCAGGTTGATGGAGAAGACAGAAGGAAAGCGGCTGAGTACTGTTCAGGATCCAAGGCGTAGACTGCTTGGCTCGGCTTCTCGTAGACAGCGTTGGAAAACGATTCTTCGGACTGGACCGCATTTAACTAAGTTCAGAGCGCTCAGAAGGAGAAATTGCTGGCGGCAACTTCATGTCATTACCGATCAGTCGGACGAACTTCTAATGGCCAACTTCACGTTATCTCGATCTAAGATACTAAAATTTGCTATAGTTCGTGACTTTGTGTAGTAAAAGATAAACATAGCTGTCTGCTATCTCCGTATATTACAAAGTAAGTACATTAACTTTTCTTTATATTATTGTTTTGATTGTTATCTACTACCGTTATACTGAAAATTCTCAGGTCTTTTAATTTTATTTGATAATTTTATTTCATAATTCTTTAAAAAAGAAACAAATTTAGAAATGTCTTTTAATTTTATTTGATAATTTTATTTCATAATTCTTTAAAAAAGAAACAAATTTAGAAATGACAGACTTTACAAATTATATTTTAAGTAGCTATAACATGATTATTGTCAGTTTAATAGTTAGCTTGTTTAAATATATCTGGATATACATTTATGATTCAGGCATGAGTTTAGATTGTCTTATTGAATTACTTTAATACACAATTTATTAAACAAGTTCATTGCAATAACAAACAAGTTCTTTGCACAACAAAGTGAGACATTTTTATTACATTATGTACTTAAAAAATTACTGATGTAGGGTTTATAATAATTAATGCTTATGCGTAATTTATTCTTTTACCATAAATGTATAGTTTCAACTAACACTAATTCATTTATATATCTATTTGCAGTTATTTTGTCTTATAATTATGGGAAAACAAATCTTAATGTTTTCCTCAATTGAATTGGACCAGAATTTTTTAATGTCAAGTGTACAAGTTGGAATCCATAATAAAATGAAAGTTTTATGGAATTACAACATGGTAATTTTTCTATTATTTTAAATTATATTTAAATATGAAATTTTTTAAAATGTACTTTTTTTAGATGAGAACTCAGTGAAAAAGGGAAACCGAATTTTATCATTCGACTTACAAATTAAGTCTATATTCTTTTCATAGAAAATTCATTGTTATTTCATTCAAGACTTAAAGTTCTGAGTGTGTAACCAGCTTTGCCCACACATTACTTTGGTTTGGTTCAACAATACATGCTTTTTCCAGTATTACAGTTATAGTTTCCAATGCTTTCCATTCTGACTTGAATGCTCAATTTGGACCTACGGGCATCAACATTACTGCTCCAGAAACTCGATCCTGCAAGTACTTGAATGTATGGGTAGCAGTATTTTCTTGCAAGACTAAAATATACATATTTTAAATTATATATTTAACATTTCATAACATAAAAGATAATTGTTGAATAAAATTTTTTGTATATTAACATTCAAGAGCATACAAAATATTTTATTCAGCTACAAATTGACATTCAATCTCAATTACAATTACAAGTTACAACACTCAATATACAATTTTGTTTTTCAGGTTTCAGAAGTCAGTATATGTAAATAGCAAGAGTAACGAGTAGAAATTTATAAGTGAAACTTCATCGTTGCCAATTTGCTTTCTGCTATGTATTTTTTTTGCTCCTTCGTATTCAGTTGATGATCCAAAAAGCAGTACTTGTAAGAGTAATAATAGTAATATAAGAGTAATAATATACAAATTATACTGGGACGCTGCATGTATTTAACCTTTATATTAAGTAAATAAATATTTTTATCGGTCTTACAGTCTTATAAATGTAAGCAAAAATAAAAATATTAATAAAATATAAAAATATTTATTTATTTATTATTATTTAGCAGTCTACATAAGTATTTATTTTTATTCTTTATATTAAGTGTTTAAAAAAATTTTATAGGGGTTTTTTTTTAATGTAAATATTATTGATAATTATTTTTTAATAAAAATGATACGACAGTGTAATTGTAATGTATATTTGTATATTATTTGTATAGTATAGTATTATTATTCTCTTTTCAAATGATATTTAACTTTGTAAGTTAAAAATGAAGAATTTAATTCTGTAATCAAATATTTAATATTTTATATTACGCTTATACAAATTTGTTACACTGTTATATTATAATTAATATCATTTTACATTAAAATTGATTCAGACTTGTTATAAACAAAACATTAGCTATGACATTCATTACTTTATCCAATTATTTGCCACAGAATAAAATAATGTTGTTTACTTTTTATTGAAAAATCATTAATTTTACAATTGCACTCTTATGTCTATTCTGATTATTAATGCCAAAATATGCTGTTAAGCAGCCTAAAATAGGGTATTTTAAATTTAATACCAGTGTAATTCATAAATAATTAATTCTTATAAGATTATATAAATAATTAGGACTTTGTATGAAAAAATCCATTACATTCATAATTTAGAGTAAAAAAATAAATGATACGTATTTTTTCTTTTTTTAAATAGATTCATATTAAAGAGTTACACTCATTCAAAGTTTATAGATTTTCAATATATATATATATATATATATATATATATATATATATATATATATATATATATATATATATATATATATATATATATATACTGCAATGTTGGATGATGTCACGGTCATATATGTGTTCGGGACATCACGAGTATTCAAAAAGCTGTAACTCTTTTAATTTGCATATATTTAAGAAAAGAAAAAATACGTATCCTTTATTCTTTTATATTCTACATTATGGACCTAATGGATTTTGCGTACAAAATCCGTATTGTACGTTTTAATATTTTATTTTATTTATAGATTCTTTATAAATGATGTTAGGAATATTTTTTAATATTATATTTTATGCAAAGTTTCATGTAACTGATTTCTTTTTTTCTAAATTGTTGTTATTACCGCGCTTTTTTGAAATAAGTTTTCGTACCAGTTGCATTTTTTTACTCATATTGGCAACACTGCTTTCTAGTGGAAATATTCGGTTATTCTTTTGTTTCTTTCATGTGCTTCGCACTGATAGATTTTCCAACATTTTATTGCGTTTATTATCAAAATTATTTTGATTCTAAGACAAAATAAAAACCTTTGGAAGAAACAAATTATTTCGATTTTTTATAGATTATTATTTTACTTTATAGACTTATATTATTAGTTAATCATAATTTTTTATTAATTATTAGTTTATTATTAGTTAGTCCTAAGTTTGTTTATATTTATTGCGTTTACAAGTAACATTCCTTTACGTAAGTAATATTTATTAATTTCTATCATGGTAATATAACATAGGACCGTCCATAAATTAGCCTTTTGTACATTTTTTCGGGGTTCTGAATTAATGATATTTTCACGAACACGTTTTTATTGTTTAACCTTATTTTATAAAATGGCGGCAAGCTAACAAATATGTAATGTCATCTCGTGCATACAGCCACTTAATCGAAGTGAACTTTTTAGTTTTATTTATTAATATACAATTGTTATTACATTTTTATTCAGATAATCGATCTGAATAAGTATTTTTTAAATCTTTTTAGGTGCACTGTACTTAAAAATAGAATTAAAAAAATAATTTTAGAAGTACAGTAAAAAAATTTTTATCAATAATATAACAATTTGACTAATTGCTTATAGCTTTGATAAATTTTCTTTTTCATTTGATTTATGAAACATAGTTTTCCATGTAGGTGTTACCATCTGGATGACAATATAAGCCTTAAGCTTATAATTATATAGTATACGTTTTCTATTAGCATAATAAAGTTATTTCACTACTTAGTTAGCGTTAAACATATCTATTTCCTTTACACCTCCTGAAGCCCATTCGCTTACTTTTGTTCGATAACCAAATTCACTTGTAAATAATATTCAGTAATGGGGCCTACGGCGGCTCAGTCGGTAGAGTGTCGGATTCCCACGCCGGTGACGCGGATTCGAATCCTAGTCTCTGCCGATTGATACAAGCACCTCTGTAAAAATTACATGTGCTTTGTTTACAAACACACCGCAGACCCCCGTCGTCGATTAGCACCACATGGGAGCACAAACATGGCGACGTTAATTAAAAAAAAAAAAAAAAAAAATATTCAGTAATTTTTATCCGACCAATTGAAAATTTTACATACATCTAAGATAATTATATACAATTCTGTATTTACTAAAATTATAAGAATATATGGAATTTCAAAGCATAAACATAAGCTAAAATATAAATTTACATAAGTGCAAATGATTGGAAAATTGATTTTAGCAATAAAACTTTCATCTTCAAACTTTACATTATCATTCAAATAATACAAATTCTTTACAATGTTTAAATTGTAAGTACATTGTGCATGTGTGTACAATTATAATTCAAACTGATGAACGTTACTGAATATTCTTTTAATTGAAAAAATAAAACCATTGTAATAAAAATAGTCAAGAACACTTTCAATGATTTTACCATCTATCGGTGACTTTCAATGGTCATACCCAATTAGTGTTAAACAGTTTTTGGTTTATACGGAGAGTATTGAACCATTATTGAAAGGGCTTATGTACATCAAACTCTAAAAGTAAGAGCATTTATTGTTCTGTAATAAAAAATTTATAAATACTTTCAATTCTGGTTTTATGTCCTATTATGCCATATAGACCAAAAACTAGAAAACAGATAAGCATGACCATTGCAAGCTTTTGATGGATGATGAAGTCAGTCTCAGGTGTTTATGGTTGTTGCGAAGGGTAGGAAACCATTATTGAAAGTGTTTATAAATATTTTTATTACAAATGGTCTTAGTTATTTAGTTAAATCTATATATACAAAAGAAAATGTCCTGACTTACTGACAGGTTGCTTGACTGAATGACTCATTAATTGACTGATAGACTCATGAATGCCGAATTAAAACCATTAAACTTAGCAATTTGAAATTTGGATGGTTTATTGTTTTTAGATTGTAGGCAATGAATTAAAAAAGGATTTTACGTAATTTTAATTGTAAGGAGTTAAATGTTGTAATTTCAATTTTTATACAGTTAAAAGCTGTCAAATGAGTTTTCATGGAATCATCTTAAATCTTGATGGCCCGATGAGATATCAGATTTTTTATTGATTTGTACATTATTTAATACTAGTTTTTAGAAAGTAGTTTCAGGGATTTTCCCTAATTAATCGCTGAATAGGTAGTAAGCCCCTGAAAAAAATGTTATCAGTAATCAAATGGTGAAATTATTGCAAAGTTTTGAAAAACATAGAAAAAGGATTTCAGACCCTAAAATTGAAAATATAAGAAGTCATGTAAATACTTCAAAATTGATTTTCAAAACTTTAAATTAAGAATTCTGATTGATGAGAATAAATAAAACCTATTTATGCAAATCTAAGCAAGTACGACCAGGTTATTTATTTCTCATCAAGTCTCAAAATTTGTCGTTTTTTCATGTACTTTAATATGCATTATACAGAAAAATGGGATTAAGCCTTAAAAAATAGTTGACACTTATTACACATTTTTTAGAATTTATATCTCTTGAAAATATCTTAAACTTAATTTATTGTAAATAACTATTGTTAAAGCCTTTGCCCCATTTTTCTGCATGACACATATTAAAGCTTTTGAAAAAACGAAAATTTTAAGACCTGAAAAAGATAAATTAACCTGGTTCGAACTTGATTAGGTTTGCATAAATAGGTCCTATTCAACCAATCAGAATTCGAAATTTTAATTTTTGAGAAATTTAATCCTATTCTGTATAGAATTGGCAAAAAAATCTTTGATACAAATTTTTTTCTAAATTCCAATAATCTCAAATTAAAAATAAATAAAAATTTTTAAGGAACCGTGTCGGTATTTCAATATCCTTAAAATTGTCTATTAAAGGGCAAATATTTAAATTTATGAAATAATACTTTCCCTGGTAGAAATCTTATCGTGGCGGCCACATTCGCTATAACGGCCTTTATAGGCAAACTAGATAGTACAAGAGTGTACAAAACTCGATAAATCCACACAGATCTATATAGTTTTCTCAATAATAATATGTACGTATAAAATCTGTGAGGTTATATATTATTTATTGAACGGAAGTTTTATTGTAAAAATTAATGTTAAATAAAGTTTAACATGCAAGTTTTCAATTATAATAATAAGATATACAGTTATATACATACTATTTACATATAAAAGTAGTCAGAAAGCATATCTAACCTAAGAAATGAAAATTTAGAAACAATGTTCCTTGCATATGAAAAACAGTGATCACAAAATAATGTTATTGATTGATGTAGTTGTTTCTTGAAAAGTAATGTATAAATAATAATAATATCATATGTACAAATATGTACTTTATGACATGCTTTATTTAAAAACTAGAATTTTAATTTCAGAACTACAAATAATTTTGTATCCATCTGCGAGTTTTTATAATACATAAACTGCTCATCCGTGACAACATTTTCAAAGACAAACACATTAGTCGAACACATGTAGACGATAATTTTCTTTATAAGTAACAAATTACTATGTATTAACTGGCCATAGATGTCAAATGAAAGTGTTTGATTATAAATTAATCACAGTAGGAAATACAAAAATAGAACATATATATATAATAACTCAAATACATTATTTCTTTATAAAAATAGAAAATTAATCAGTTGATAATAAATGTGTGTGAAAATAGTTTTCCTTACATAAACCATACAGGTTTGGAAACCAAGCCTGTATTTAGGATGGAACATAATCAAATGTAAGGAAAATAATTTTACATAAACAAAATAAATATATGCACTAATACTTCATATACTTAGTTATTTGGATATTCAGATTATTTTCTTATTTTGATTGTTTAATATATGTTTAATATATGTGTAACATAATATTGTTACTGAGTTCTTAAATACAAAAACTCGATGTATCTAAAATTAGATAACCTTACACTTTAGAGGTTATTTACAATTACTTACATTGGTAATAGGTAAACAATAACAAGTAAATACCTTTAAATCAAAATAATACATAATAAGCATAATAGATTATGCTTCTGTTTCTTAAAACATAACCTTTAAGTGCTTGTTATTGTCATAATTTTGCTTATCTAGTTTTATCGGGGCAAATAATATGGGAAACTAGAAGGGTCGACCGTTACACGCCTTTATAGTAACTATCTAGTTTGCCTACATAGATCTACACAGTGCGAGATTATTCTACACAGATCTATAAAGTGGACGGGATAAATTTCTACCAGGGTTAATACGTGATTATAACGTTGAAATCATTGTACGCTTTTACAGAAGTAATATATACTACAAATATTTTACTTTGGCGTAAGATACAATAATTGCCACTGTGGTTGAGTGGTAAAGTAAATAAAGCGTGATTAGAAGATTTCGGATTAAAATTTCTTTGATATAAAAATAAATTTTAAAATCCTATATATAATGTATTTTCTAACTCGTTTGTAAATTTTCATAATTCCTTGCAATTTTTATGACTTTTATGTAATTTTTTGTAATATTGTCCAAATTCAGATAAAAACTTATAAAAGATTAAAACAAAATTTCAAAAAGTTACGAAAAGTTATGTAAAGTTTCATAAAGTTACGTAACGTTACGAAAAGTTATACAAAAATACAATAAATTACAAATAGCTATAAACAATTGCTGAAAGTCTTAAAGATTTACGAAAAAAATTTCCGCCAGGGATTATTAATATAGAAAACGTATCTTACAAATTATCAGCGGATTATTTAAAACAATTTATTTTTCTTTAATATAATAATATTTTACCACTTAAGAAAATACAACTAATACATTATATTCGAAATAGAAAATAATGTTTGGAGGAATTTATTTTACTGACTTGTGTATTTTATTATATTATCAAATTAAAATATCTATTTCAATTTCAATATACTTGCAAATAAATTTTTAATAAAAAAGTATTTGCATTATTTAGTACCCTTATCTGTCAATTACGGAGAATCAACTGACGAATCTTCTGAAATATTAGTGAGTGGATAGATAGGTATGAATGTATGAATGAGTGTAGGTTAAATATGCGGATGGAATTGGCTTATTAAAAAAAATCTGTAAAAAATGGATTTGTATAGACTGAGCTTTGTGGGACACGAACTGCGTTAAAAGAATTTGTTTAAGTATCGTATATGTGCAAAAATAATAATTAAAATTATTAAAAATTTCAAAAGGTATATTTTACGCGGTAGTAGTCATATTCGTGAAGTCATTGTTGAGAGTCTATGTACTGGCCATATATCAAATTAGATCAAATGCACAATGTGTAACAGAACAGACAACGGTTAACTCAGATTTATTTTTTATAGAAACGATTGTTTATAATGGCTCCAAAACTAAACGTGTACAACTTAGGCAGATTAATATAATAATATTGTATAGATTAAAGTGAGTTGTAATTAATGTGTACATTACGAGTTTTTTAGGTTATGTTACCAAGATGAACTTTGACGTTCATGATAAGTGGCACGCAAAAACTAAGATTTGAAATTTAGTTCAACTTAAAATGAATAACAACAAGTTTAAAGGCCTTATAATTCACTGAAACTATTTCATTATGTTATAATATTATCTAATATTTCGATTCCGCTATTTTTTGAGAATCGTGAAATAACCCAATTGAGTGTGTAGGTACTTGTCTATGTCATTTGTGGATTGATGTGTTCGTGGATGTTTTTGCAAACGGGGGGACAAGTGTACAATTAGGTGGTTGGTCTGATAATACACAATGTTTTTAAACGTTTTAAACATCGTAACTAAACGATTTAAAACGTCCTATGTGAAACAAATCTGCGTACATTCAGACTTTTTCCCAATGTTTTTTCAACTTAATTTTTGAACGTTTTATCGGATAGGGCGGATATGTGGGGTGAATCCGCGGGTGAATGAAAGGATGTGTGAATGATAGATGGATATATGGATACCGATGTGTGGGTAAATGGATGTTTTTGATTCATGTGTACATGAGTAGATGCACGAGTGGATGAGTGCGGGTATGGATGGGTATATTGGTCATGTGAGAATGGGTGTGTGCGTGGCTAATCTGGTGTATGGGTACTCTATAACATTTTTAGAGTACATATCTCTCTCCAAATGCAATAAGTGACTGTGTTCGGGGTGAAATTACGCTCTAAAATCATGAAAACCCAGTCACTTATTAGAACATTTGAAGTGTAATTTCCAACACAAGAGAGAGAGAGAGTATATAAATATATGGATGGTTCGTCGGATGAAAGGATTCATGACTGGAATAGTGGTTTAATAGATAGGTGAATAAGTGTTTGGGCTGATGGGTGTGCGGCTGAATTATTTAATGCATGACGGAATGGACATGTGTGTAGTTGAGTTAATCGGTAGATGTACGGGTAAATTTTCTGACTATTTTCTCCTATTTATCGTAAAGCGAATTCCTGTTTATCAAATGTTGTAAATCATGCATATGCATGGGATTGTAAAATTGTAGTTTTAATGTAGACATTAACATTTCAGATTGATTATTTTACGATATCATATTGTATCTGACGCTGAATAATAACTATACTGATACGTATATTTTTACTATATGATGTTTCGTGAGTTACGATACAGGAGAGACTGAAGAATAACGGGTCACAGGCCAGGGTCACTAGAATAAATTCTCTGTGTCGGCAATTTTCCAAAAATTAGAAAAATTATGACAACACAAAACGTTGTTTTTCGATTGTAAAAATGACAAGTTATTTTACGCATAGAGAATGAATTGTCTCTTTGATTCTCATTGCTTGTAAAGTATTTCAGATCTAATATTAAATTTGAATAAGCATAAGAAAATATTGTTTTACTTTTTGAAGGTATTTACGTTTCCTTGAATAAAAATAAAAAAATTATATACTTTTCCGTTACAACTAAATAGGGTGACCCGTTATACTCGATACTTTTGAAATTACGATTTTTTAAAAAGTATTATAAGTACATACTTTAGTTATATAGTAATGTAAATACCATTTATTTAAAATTATGCCTTTCATTACGTTTCAGTGACCCGTTACATCCCAATCTCCCCTATATGGCGTATATTAGGATATAGTTCTTATATTTATTACTAAGGATTACTTTACTGCAATTTTCTTTAAATATTATGTAAAAATGTGATGATTTCAAAATTATGATAAATAATATACTAATAAAACGTTCCTTTTTTGACAAAAACAGTTCCTTTTTACTCTATACAATTCTCAAAACTAGCGTTACAATCCCTGAAAAGTTCACCGTACTGATTGGTAAAATTGTCCACCCTGGGGAACATAGGGTATTTCAGAATAAAATTTAAGTTGGCAGAACTGCAGATTTTCTTTCTGGCATTCTGTTTCATATCAGCTGTTACCAAAAAATGGCCACCAGCAGGTGATCAAACGTTAAAGTTCTTCAGATGTAATGATTTCTAATTCGTCTTAAGGTAGTAATGTCGGTACTGCTGTAGTCAAAAATAGTCGAGTCTCTCGTTTGACTAAGCGTAGTTCTTGATTTGGCAACGTTGCACGATAGCAGACGGCACAGCGCGCACCGTATAGGACTGTGATTGGACATACTCAAAGATTGCACATCCTACAACATGCGAAAAAAGATTATTAGCGCTAATATATCATATAGCGCGATTGTTGATGCGTATAAATCCAGTAAAGATATCGGTTTATCTAATCTTTTAGGAAAAAATGAGAATGGTACAATCAAAGTGACCAAAAATAAAAAAGTATTGAAAAAAATTATTGAATTTTTAGAAAAAGATTGTTTATAATTATTTAAAAAAAGTTTGCGATTACTTAGAAAATTGTTTATCAAAATAACTATAATAAAAAAAAAGTAATACTGTGATTCGATTGTTAATGTAAATTGGTATTATTAGCTATTACAAACGTTACTTGTATAACGATAAATACGACGTTATTTATATGTTCGTTAATTAATAAACGTTTCTTAATAAATATTTTATAAGTTATAATTATTTAAAGTTTGTTTATACCGCCCTATGAAAAAAATTCCCATCAAAGCACGATGCTTTTCACACCGCGTATATTTTGCATCGCGCGCGACCAGAGCGCGACCTAACCTGTAGTGCGACGTTGCCACATCTACCAAGTGATGAGGGCAGATATCTCTAAAAAAGGAGATTTTTAATAATTCTTTCGATCACTGTTCCTCACATGGTCAATGAAACGGACTTTACGAGGTCTCAAAATGCTCTTTTTTATCTTTATTTGTGCTCAAATAAGTTTCATCAAAATCTGAACGGTAGGGGCTACGTATTGCGGAATTAAAGACAAAAAAAGGGTCATTTCCAATAAGAGCCTATGTTAAACGAGTAAAAATTTAAATGCTTCTAGCTACTTTTTTAGTCAACCTAGACTCTCGAAACTTTAACTGAGTTACTTTTATTGCATTATCTGCGTATCTGATGTTTTTCAGAATTTTTTGAAGGGTAATTCATTGACCGACACTACTACCTTCAAGTAGAAGAGCGAGCGTAATAATCAAAATCAAAGCACTTAAAAATAATTTTTGTTATCACCAGGTTTGCGTACCTTAAGTTCTTGCATACATAAAATTATAATAAAACGTTATGAATATGCGTGCAAATAAATAATTACATTTAAGTTAAATAATTCTATTTAATTTATTTATTATATGCAAATTTCAAAGCGAATAGTGCGATTTAACTGAGATTTTGAGGTCAAATATAATGAATAATGCATTTAATAAGTAGTTGCATTAATTATCAATTGCTTGATAAATTGTATGAATTAACCTAAAAAACAATCATTTTTCATACCCGGGTAAAAAAGTTTCATATAATGTTCGAGTGTAATTTTCGTGCTCAGATTATGTCAATATACAAATACTTGTCTATTTAAGATGTATAATGCGGATGGCAACAGTCATACTGAGGGACTAAGCTTAATTTAAACAATAATTGGTATATTTATATCAATTATATGTGATCATATATGATCATATGTACTTAAAACTCGGATATTTGCATATATGATCATAAATGATCATATACGACTACGTGTTATCGCCGAAAAAATATTCGTCGAAAAATAAACGTGACAACGTCGCAAAACGACCTATTTAGCAATGCTAATAAAATTGTATTTGTCTCGTATTTACACGATGTCTACATATGTAAGATCGACGAAGATGCCCGAGTAAAAATTACTTAAATAATTATATATAATTATAAACAATTTGATTTTACTCGAATAATAAATTATAATGCAAAATTAACATAATATATAATTATTTTATTGACATTTCAAATATTAGTGATTACCGTTATTAGAAATAATTATAAAAAAAATAATAATTTATCAGTGTATCCGAACCAATTAATTTTAAATTAATGGGTGCACAAACAAATAGGGAAGTGGAAGGGTAGGATATAAAATGTTACCAATTTTTATTATAGAGGGGTGATGAAGACAAAATTGTCGTTATGCATAATTTATGGACGGCTCTAATGTTATATATATATATATATATATATATATATATATATATATATATATATATATATATATATATATATATATATATATATATAAAGTATTTCAATAAACAAATGTCTTTCGACACTATTTACTGTTCAAATTCAATTATACTTGTTAACTACATTTCATATGTAATGGATCATATTGATATTTTGTTTTGACATTTTTAAAAATATTTTATTTAATTTAATAAAGTTGAAAAGAAGTTTAAGTAATAAATATTGTAAATAATTTACTACTTATATCAACTTGTATTGCAATTAACTTTATGAATGCGTTTGTATATACGTCCAATATCTTTTTATATTATTGATATCAAATGATTTATCATTAAGTAATAAGAATAAAAAGAACAATAATAATAAAAGACAATTTAATAAAAACTCCGAACTTTCTTTTAACAGTGATTTGAATTATCGAATTTTTTGGAATAATGACTTAATAGGTTTTTCGAAATTGTGTAAACTTTGACTTGTTCAAATATTCAATTGTTATTTGCAATCAGAAAATGATTTGAAATATTTTCCGTAGTAAGTATTTCCTATGGGTTCCTTTCGCTTCCCCTTGATTCAGATATTACATGAAAAAAGTTTCACCTCCCTTCAATACCTATGGTTTCTGCGCACGGAAAATGGTTCAATATTTGTTTAATACTTATAGGACTACTCAACATAATTCCGTCATAAAAAACGTTTTTAAATACCGGTGTCAATAAACGTTTTTTCCTGCTTTCCCCTTCAACCCCTATTATAAGTATTGGGTTTCCTCATATGGAAAGTCGCGTAAAAGAATTATTGTAGTCATTTGTGTATATAACAAACATATTTCAGCTGAAAAAAAAATTTTATTGGAGTCGAAAAAAACAACATTTTTTGGTTAATCCATTGAAAATTTAGTCTCTTAAAATGGAGTAATAATAAACATAAATATAATAAACACGTAATAAAACTTGTCTTATAAAATTTAAGTTAGAAGCTTAAAATTAGTATTTTTTTCAAAATAATAAATTCTTATAATTAAAAATACAATATGCTTTTCATTTAGAAGTGTATAATGAACAGACGTACATACAAACAGATTAAATTATATTTAACTAAATGTAAGTAGAACATAATTATTTTTTTTAGGTTACTGCCGCTGCTTATTATTCCGCGCAAAATTATAGGTAGATTTAATTTATAAGTAGATTTAATTTATAGGTAGATTTAGGTAAATTTTGGATTTAGGTAAATTTTGGATTTAGGTAAATTTTGGATTTAGGTAAATTTTGAATTTAGGTAAATTTTGGATTTAGGTAAATTTTGGATTTAGGTAAATTTTGGATTTAGGTAAATTTTGGATTTAGGTAAATTTTGGATTTAGGTAAATTTTGGATTTAGGTAAATTTTGGATTTAGGTAAATTTTGGCAAGTCAATTTTATTTTACTAAAAATTGTAATTTTTCTTCTGCTGACATCATTTTCATTTCTACCAATATCTAGTTTATATTCATTTGTGTATGTAATTTTGCATTAAAATGAAGAAGCCAAAATACAATAGGGGTTGGGAAATAGATCCACGTTTTTCCGCGTGGATTAAACAAAATGATGACAGTGCGGAAGATAAAGAATATGCTTTCTGTACATTTTGCAATTCGTCACTGTATCCACAAAGTTCTTCTTTGCTAAATCATTTGAGTACAACGAAGCACATGGATGCAGTGAAACAACATGTAGAAATTAAGAAGCGGATGACGGCAGACCAACAGCAGAAAAACGATCAATCATCTATACATAAAATGGTCAAAACAGCTGATGATAGTTTGCAAAATACAATTACTGATGATTTTAACTTTGAAAAGTTAGATGAAATTAGAATTGAGAATGCAAAAGTAAAAATTAAGGAAGATTCTGATAAGGACGAAAAGAGTATTCTAGATAATGGCTCAATGATATGGAGGCTCAGTATTGAAAATGAGAAAGTTAAAGAGAATGTCAGCAATGATCATAATTATGTTAAACAAAGCGATTCAAAAGATAGCAAATATGAGTTCATGAAAAATCCAGAGTATGCCCAGTTCCTTGAACAAGTATCAGACAATAGAGTAAAATGCTTAATATGCAATAAATCTTTATCACTAAATAAACGCATTATTGACTCACATTTTAGTAGTATCGCTCATAGAAGTAATAATGGTGAAATAGAAATTGAATATAATGAAAAAGCATTGGCTGCAGAAATTATTTTGGCAGGTATGGCAGCAGATCGAGATGTTTCATTTATGTTTACCGAGAAACTTGTAAAAGTTTTAAAAAATTCATTAGATGACTCAGATACGGTGAATGATATCAAGCTTCGTAGAAACAAAGCTATCGATATAATAAAACAAATCATTTGTCCCGCTCAAAAGGAGCGTTTAACAGAGATATTAAGCGATTCAGAGTTTTCAATAACTATCGATGAATCTACAGATATTTATGTGCAAAGTTCGATATGTATTGTAGTTAGATTTTTTGATCCGGAAAGGAATATGGTTTGTGAGTCTTTGTGGGATGTAGTTCCAGCTCGCACAGGAGATGAGAACCGTAAAGTAGATGCTCAGCATGTATTTGACCAAGTGATAAACACATTTACGGAAGCAAACATTCCTTTGGAAAATATTATTGGCTTTTGCTCAGATACATGCAATCTTATGATGGGGTGTTGTAGCTCGGTATCAACTAGATTTCAAGAAATTTTACCAAATATACAAATAGTAAAATGTCCATGCCACATTGAACATCTTGTGGCCCGGGACGGTTGTAAAGTTTTACCCTCGGAATGCTTAGAACTTATAACGAATGTTTATAATTACATACACAGCAGTTCAAAGAAAATGTACAACTGGTATGTGCTGCAGGAAAAGCTCGAATTGCCGCGATTAGTAATATTGCGGTCGATTCAAATACGCTGGTTATCGTTGTACTTAGCTATACTGCGAATACTGCGCAGATGGTCTGCCTTACAAATCTTTTTTGCTAAAGAAGCCAAAGAAAATGAAGACGATAAAAGTCAGACAGCAAAACAAAAATCAGCTCAAAATATATACAATGAACTTAAGGACCCAATGATGAAGGCATACTATTTATTTTTAGAAGCTGCACTCTCTCGACTAGTGATGGCAAATGAAATTCTACAATCTGAGAAACCGATTATTGTTCAAAAGGATGACAAAATGACAGAAGTGTATTCTGATTTTTTGAAAATGTACATGAACAGTAAATATGTTGATGAAACACCAATAAAGGACATTGACCCTGGGGACCCGACGAATTTTAAAGATATTACAGAAATATATATTGGAAAACAAACAGAAAATTTTATAAACGTGCTAAAAAGATCTCAAGACATCAAAGATGATGCCTTTCAAGAATTCCGAATAATGTGTCGAAGTTTCCTTATTGAATGCTGCCTGAAAATTAAAGAAAAGTGTGACAATAATGACGCAAGAGAAGTATTCCATCTGCCAAATGCCTTGAGCAAAGTGTATCATAACCAACATCCAAACCTTGATGAAGTATAAGAAGAATTTAAACAACTAAAAATGTGCAAAGACAGAAATATTAAAGAGATTATCAATAAGGAATGGAATGATCTCGGTAATAGTAATTTTGATAGAACTATATTAAATTCAATCAAAAGAGCAAAACGAGTTGACGAAGCATGGCTGATTATAGGTAATTTGACTAACGAGGACGGAACGCAGTATTTGTTTAAAAATTTGTCTAATTTTGCTATAAAAACTTTTTGCCTTCCGAATTCGAATGCAGCTGCAGAAAGAATATGGAGTAAGCAAAACAATGCAAAAACGAGAAACCGAAACAAATTACTATTGGAATCTGCACGTGCTATGCTACTAGCATCCCAATATATCAAGGACAAACGAGGTATAGAAAATTTCAAACCAACAAAGAAAATGATCGAAAAAATGAAGACGCCCTTTGAAAGAAGCAATAAACGAAAAAGACAAAATGGACATGATCAGAATGAACAGGATTGTCATAGGAATTATGGTGATACCGAAATCACAAATCAAATAACTGACAAATGTTTCTTCGAGGAAATAATGTTTAAACAAAAATATAAGGATATAGACTCGAACAAAGATGAAAATTATACTTTCACAGAAATGTATAATACTTATTCAGTGGAAAATGATTTTTTCGTAGAATCCTTTTTTGATAATGACGATGATGATGACAATGTTACTCAATTATTTAATCCGTCCAAGAAAACGAAGCTTTTAGAAAGTGAAGACAAATTAATAATAGAAAATGTGCAAATTGAAGATAAATTAATAGTAGAAAATGTAAAAAGTAGTGACAAAAACTGTTACGACTGAAAGAATCGCAGATTCATCTGATATGATATACAGCATTAATAATATCGAAAACGGATTAATGTTAAATTATGATTATTACATGCATGTAGAGGATAAGTGCACTATAGGAAGATATACTGCGATTAACAAGCATTCCTTTCGGGATTACCGTATTTTCGATCGATATAATAAATCACCGGAAATGATGAGAGAAGATCACGAGTTCTGGCTTTTTGCAGATGCATTTCAGAGCCTGCGAGTCACAGGGAAAAGAACTAGCGATCTTTATATTGACGGAGATGTCATCGATGCATTTGGAACTTTAAATGAAAAAGAATGGAACAATACTATTGTTTTAAGCACTCAACAAACGCAACTACTACTAGTCCGAATGAGAGAAGAAATTATAAATGATGATTGGTTTATGTATTACCTTGTAACAAACTTTACAGATAAAATACTTATGCCATATGAATTAGGAAAACATTGGATATTGCTTATAATCGATATAGATAAGAAAAGCATATATCATATCGACCCAATGAGATACGACCTTTCCAAAGAATCGACTGACTGTAACAAATCTTTTAAAAAATTTCTTTCGAAAATGAAATCCTTAGGTAATAAAACCTGTAACCTTAATAATATTAAGTGGAAAAGATTGCAAGCTTACACAGGAAAGCGAAAACTACAAAGCGATAGTTTTAATTGTGAAGTATTTGTTATGTATATCATGGACTGTATTGGATGTGGAATACCGTTTGACACTGATTTTGATCCAATGCATTATAGAAGAGAAGTTGCGAAGGTATTAATTCAGAAATCTGACAATATGCAAATGGTTTGTTTGTACTGCTTTTCTAAAAAGAAAGACGATCAATTAAAACTAAACTGTGTTATTTGTGAACGTTTTACACATATTAATTGTTTGCTAGATTTACCAAAAGATTATGAAAAATTTATTTGCAATTCATGCTTAGGCCAATTTGCCTCGGCTTTGTAATATAATGTTACATATTTATTGTTGTTACTTTATTAAATAATAAGTAAATATGTCGCTATCTATAGGCAGAGGAAGGTGATGCTCGAATTATGATAAGGCATCAAATAACGTGTAACAAAGAGCTGATTTATTCGTCTCTCTATAAGACAGTGTGAAGCACGTCTTTACAGCCTGAGTAATAGGCACGAGCTGCCGTGCGCATACGGCTGTAGTACAGTTGGTGCCGAGCACCATTCCCCTCACTCATCGCACTAGAGAGATAAATTTGATTTGATTTGATTTATTTATTTGTCCGCGGACTAACTTGGTCCCATTGGGCATCCTGAGAAATTGTATAAAATTTACATTGTATAATATAATTTAGTAGATAAAAATAAATGCAATATTCTGTTTAATATATATATATATATATATATATATATATATATATATATATATATATATATATATATATATATATATATATATATATATATATATATATATATATATATATATATATATATATATATATATATATATATATATATATATATATATATATATATATATATATATATATATATATATATATATATATATATATATATATATATATATATATATATATATATATATATATATATATATATATATATATATATATATATATATATATATATATATATATATATATATATATAGCGAGCGAAGTATAGCGAAACATTAATAAAGTTTAATATAGTATTTTATAACATTTTACAGACTAGATATTTATCAGACCGACATAGATATATGCGTTAAACTCTTAAGGCAACGCTTCAAGGGTAATAATGCTTAATTTGTAAATACATATAAATAGATTTTATGATAAATTATTTTTTTATAATAATTAATTAATTTGTATACATAATACTCGCACTTAAAATTAAGATACTGTGAAATTTAGATTTCCGGTTTAATACTTAAGATTCTAGTCTCTAATATCACAAGCGTAGAAAAAGGTGGGATTCAAAAGCGATAGGTGAAATGCAAAATGCGCTAGTCAGGAGTCGGATTCTACGGAATAAAGGTGTTGTAGAAGACGGGACTTAAATGATGGGATGGAGGTGGAGCTGTGTAAGAGAGACGTGATCTTATCAGGTAGACTGTTCCAGAAATGCGATGCTGCTATGCTGAAGAAATTGGTCATGATGGGGGTTGTGTGTTGTCGTACAAGGAAAGTTTTTGGGGGAAGACGATTTGACCTGCACATGTCTTGGTTTGCCGTCTGTATAAAATAAGTGATCAAGTACTCAGGCCATTCAGTCTTGAGAAGGTCAATGATCCCAGAAAATACTCTCGACGGGTTTTAACCTTAGCTATCCTAACCATTTAAGGATAATATGATCTCTCCAAGGAATACTTATAAATATAAATCTAAAGAGAGAGGGCCTCGCGCACATAGAGAGTAGTTCCGACTTCTTTCCCGCAGAATCCGGTCAATTTTTTCCGTGTTTAGGAGATTTATTGGAGGCGATACGGTGCTGATTTACGATTATTGTTGTAAATTCCTCAGCCCGTGGTATACAGAAAGCAGGATTTGAATAAATAGACACAACAGCAGTACTTGTGAATATTAACAAAGTGTAGTATATTGTGAAATAAAAGGATATATGTACAAAGGTATACAGATTTGCATTGATGAACTATGGTAATTTGTGGCTGACCATTCTCTTGGGCATTCCATAGCGTAAGAACACTTCTCTGACGAGTGCGTCCGCACAGGCCTCTACGGATGTCTCAGCCAGAGTCGTCAGTTCTACCCTGCGACTTGCTGTGTCCTCGGTAATGAGTATAATCCAGCGCAGGGCTTCTGCGCACTTCAGCAGTGGTCCTAAATGGTCTACGGATAGGACCTCAAATCTTTGCTGCATGAAGGGCGTCTGTAACAGTCTAGTCGGTTTGAGGTTGGTGGTCTTGTACCGCTGATACTCCACACACGTTTTCCACGCTCCACGATCCTGGCAGTCGTGCGCTCTGCTCTATAGTGTCCGAATATAGGTACATCATGACAGGCTTTTAGTATGTCTTCTCGCTATGCTCATTCGAATGAATAATACGATTTTAGATATATTTTGATCAAGTTTTGTGTACGAAAAAATTATTACTATATTAAGAATATATCATTGAACAAATATTGTGAATTAGAAACACTCAGTAAGCGCTACTTGTTAAATAAAAATTCATACTTCTTGGCACTCACAGATTTGATGCGTTTCTCGACGTCTTCTTAACCGCGACCGTAACAAACAGTAAACTTTAAAGTGACATTTTTGTAATAAACTTGACGTTTTAAAAAACTGTAAAGGCAAGATTATCTTTAAATTCAACAAAATAAACGGAATAAAAAGTTAAATTTTGATTTATTCACTTATGACTATTTTAATTAACATATCAACAACTCCGTCTTAATTACGCTCACGTACACAGTTGTCGATAGTCAGATAATATACACAAAATACAAATAAATTTTTCTTTAAATGTTATTCCAATGCTTAAAAGTACTTAAACATGACTTTTAATTAATAATTATGTAATTATTATAATCAAAATGTGTATGTTATTTAATCAAGTTTTGACGTAACCTAGAACCTAACCTCCATAATGAGCTTGTTGTTATATCGAGAACTGGGTCTTTTGCAGCTATCGAGAATTGCTCCGACACGTAAAATGGTTATCGACAACTGCTCCCTCGGGTTTTTTCTGCTTTACTGAATTTGGAAGTAAATATTATGTCAAAATTTCGTTTTTTCGAGTTATTTGTTAAATAAGTATATTAATTATTAGTTAAAATCAAAAACTTTCAATCTTTTTAAAATTAAAGCATCTTTTATAGCGAAATAATTTGAGTCTTTTACTAAGCTATGGAGAACTGGGTCAACTACCTTATGCGTTTCATCATCTTTTCTCTCCTATTTTTGCCTATCTTAGAATCTCTTTTATATGTACAATTTTCTATTTAGATTAAATAAATTACACGCTTGCCCCGGCTTTTCTTTCTATCTCGTGAGAGTTTTTATGCCGAGGCAAGTTGTCTCTTTTTCCCGCGAAAGGATTGTTTGATTTATTTACCCAGCCTTCCCTCATTCATTCCCTCCATTATATTTATAAGATCTATGTATAAGTCAAATTAAATTCAGATTTTCTCCAATTTTAGAGAAAGAAAAGGTGCTTATTCTTATCGGAATAACAAATTATAATAAAAGTAGGCAGAAAGAACTTCAAATAAATTATTATTAAGACGTTATTCCTTGGTGTGCGTTAATTTATATGAAGAGAAGTGAAGAATTCACAGTCGTACACGCAACAGAGGGCGATCTACATCTTACACGCTCGGACCCTCTTCCTCCACGCAATTTTTTACGGAGGAGGAAGTGTACATTATTGACTTTGCGCTCTTAGTTCTTCAAATGTGATACGCTTCCCCGATAGTTTCTGATAAGGGTGACAGTGTTCACCGAAACGTAAAAGAAAATTTTACGTGGTTTTCTTAAAAAAACCTCACCTCGGGAAGATCAATAACTTCTCTTCATATAAACGTCAAATAAAATTTAATTTCGTATAAAAATATTAATCTGGCTTAAATCTATTAGTAACTACAAATTGTGTCAGAAAGTATATGATTATTTAATAAAATTTACCTTTTTCATATTCATTGCCTTTTTATACATCTTCCGTCATCATCTTCATTTGCTGGTAAGTTTAGAACAGATATAAATTAGTATGCGAAAAAAAGTTTTAATTGCATGTTTTTTTCCTACTTTTATTATTATTGAGATAAATTTTGTAACTGTTATTTAATGCATGCACAGGAATTATGATAAGAGAATTTTTGTAAATAAAGTAATTATTTTGAAACCTAAAATGCACACCCCTAAAATCCACAAATCTAAATTCCATTAAAGTATGAAGATACTCAGAAGCTTTAAAAAATAAATTTTTTTTATAATCTACATCTTATTTTATACGTTTTGAAAGAATTTGAGAAAATTAATAAAGTTATAAGCATGGTTATTGTTGAGATATCATATGATTTACATTTATTTCAGAAACTTTGTTTTGGTATATCTACATAAGTCAATAAGCAATGGATTTAAAACTATCAACATGACATCGCATACTTTATCATGAATATTAACATAATGGTTATAAAATTTGACGTTTCTTTATATGTACAATGTAAATTTTTAAATAAATGTATGTATAGAACTTGTTAATTTTTGTGAATCAAACAGTACTTCTGTTAATTTTCAAATAAAATGTATATATGAACTCGGGTGGAAAATTATAGATCATTTAGTTAGAATCAGAGATGCGAAAAAATTAAAAAATTATATAACTCTTTACAACTTTTTGTACCTCTTTGTAACTTATTCTAAATCTTTATAAAATTTCAGAACTTTTTGTAACTTTTTGTCAATTTTTTGTAACCTTTCGTAATATTGTCCTAATTCAGATAAAAAAAGGTTACAAATAATTACAACAAAACTTCGAAAAGTTACGAAAAGTTACAGAAAGTTATAAAAATATACAGTGAATTACAAATAGTTACAAAGAGTTACTGAGAGTTTTTAAGAGTTACGAATAGTATTATATTACGCCTTTAGGGAGGTAAAGAATTGGCGAGTCCATAGCACGTATAAATTGCCACCGAAGCCGAAAGCGAAGGTGGCAAATACGTGCTATGGGGTCACCATTTTACCTCCCGTGGGCAGTATACTATTTTTCGAAACATTCCGTTTTGGGCCCGGCGTTGCGAAAAAATAATTCCGCCAGGGCATCCACACTCGTGGAATTATAATGTTCTTTAAAATTTTATGAACTTTAAGGTAGTTAGTTATCCCTCAACGATGTGAGTCAAAACAAAGCTGAGAAATAAAAAATATCAATATACATGAATCTCTTTATATGTAAAATAAGAATGGCTTAAAACATTTATTTCCTTGTTATGTTTTATCACAGTTTAAACGTAAAATATATAAATTACAAAGGAAGCATCAATTTATGACTCACGTGCTTATGATCAAAAGTGATATTTACTATCTTTGGATTAATATTATTTCATTACTGTATGGACCAGCTCCTAGACATTAAAATATATGCTTTATCAGGGTTTCATTTCAGTTTTTCCAAATTGTTAGATATTTCTCGAGAGTTACTCATTTGCCAGAGCTGAAATAAACTCATATTCAGGGAAATCTCGTTGAAAACTCCGTAATCTATATTAAAATAAGACTCGAAACGCATGGATTTTGAATGAGTATAACTCAAAATATGTATGGTACAGCGATCTTATTTCAGATAAAAATTGATTTTACTGAAAAATTCGAAAGTTTTTCGTGACTTTTGATTTTAAGGGATAACTACCTTAAAGTGCGAAGATTAAATAAAGTTAATGTTGGTAAAATCAAGTATGTTGTGGTTAGAACTCGCGTAAACTTACATTTTAGTTTATTTTCATGCTTCCAACTTATTAAATCCTTATAATTTTTATGTAGATTGTGTGTATAAAATTTTAAGTTTATTGAATGAAGATTAGTGAAGATATGACAAATGAATTTTGCTATGAAACAAAAGTCATTGAATGGGCTTCGTGAGGTCTAAGGAAAATAATGGCTATAATAATGCTCTATATTTTAAACAGTAAAAACTCTTTACTATACACATAGAAAATATTATATAATTTACGAAGATGTGATGAGTATTTAAAATTCTTTTTTTTGTTTTTTAATAAATGTTTTTTAATGTTATCCAATATTAGAAAAAGAGTATATATCAACTTCTTAATGAGATGTGAAAGAGAACAAAAAATCCCTACCTTAATACCGGCATCACATTTATATTTTTTATTCTCTGTAATAAATAAATATTTTAAAAGATACGCCATACTAAGCCCTCAATATTTTTACTAAGAACCTCCAGTTAAATTTTCATAAGCTTTCACTATTAACTCTCAAAAAATGGCATTCATAGAAATTAACTGTAGTTGTACACATTCAAATGCATTTTTCTCAGAGAGATAATAATGAAAGCTATCGAAAAAGTAAGTGAAGGTTTCTAGTAAGAATACGGAGGACATAGTATGGCATTTTTTAGTAATATTTATTTATTGCAGATAAAATATATAAATGGGATGCCGGTAAAGTAGGGATTTTTAGTTCACTTTCACATCTTCTTAATAACAATCATTTTGCACAGTCTGCAGTAATTGTTTTCATCTCACCAACTGCATTTCTGACCTGGATCATCAACTGAACATGGAATTGCTAAAAGGATACTTCATAGGAACAAGAAAATTGATCACGATAAAGTTTCACTTCTGGATTTCTACTCGTTTATGCTGTTATTGTTTGTCTTCATAAACCTACACATCTACATTTCTGAATCATAAAAGATTAATTTAATTAAAAGTAGTTACAATTTTTTTAATTTTAAGTTGATTTTCTTTAATATACCAATAATAAGAATTAGATATTGACCATTTTAGATATTATGTAGAAGGCAAAAACTGATATAGGTCATATTTCCTTATATTTATTATTGCGACCTATTTCCAGGTTCGAATAACTGGTTACACTTTTGACATGCTTATCAGCATAGAAATGTCACTTAATTATTAGTTTTTTACTTTTGTAATAGACTAATTATCTCAATTATTTGAATATACATTTTTTTAATTATAATTTTATTTAAACTTGTTTTTGTTTTATTTAAGAGGTTAATGCTGACACAAATTGTGCTTTTCCTTCACTCGTGTACATCTGTACCCCAGTTAAATTGTCAACGTGTTGCAATTATCAACTCTATTAAAATTGTTCAAGTCTTTTAATTTTTAAACAGTATCAGAGAAGAATTGTTCTTTAGAAATTTTGTACTATATCAGGACAGTAATTAAATACCAACATTTTGACAAGATTATATTATTGTTATATCTTATTGTAAATTTGTAAATTTCTTATCTATAAATATAATCTCAAGTTTTATTATATTCAAAAAATTTCACTGCGCATAATGAATTTTGAATTCAGTATTCAGAATAACAGTAATTGATAAAATACTATCAATATCTATATTTCTTCATCAAACAATGTAAGAATGATAAAGTATTTGTATGTAAGTACTTTGCTATATCTGTAAAAGTTTTTATAAACTAGAAAAGTAAATTGCTCAATTCTTCAGAATACTTACATATTTCAGCATTTGAACACTTTATCCAGGTGAGCGTATATAGAAAAAAAAATATATTTAATAGTAAATCTGGTTTGTAAATAAGCTGCAAGGTCGAAAGTGAGTAGGTAGAAGTTACTTTTTTCAAAACTATATTCTCAAATTTATTTTATTTAGATACCGCAGGATTCAATAGGCAACTTTTGTAATATTTCAAAATGAAACTTTGTATTCCTGCGACATAAAAATGCTGTATGTAGACACAGATTTTGTACGAATTCTGTGGGATTCAGTCGGTTTCCTATATAATTCAGTTTCCGTAAAGGTCTTGGTGTAATTCAACAGGAATTATACTCCTCCGACTATTTACATCTATTCACAATCCTTTGAAAATGCCCAGAAAACAGAGTAAATATTATTTTATTAAACTTAGAAATATTTGCCATTATGGATTATAATTTTATTATAATTTTATCAATTTCTTTATTATGTGTTATCACATATGTTTCTTTTATATGATTTTAGTACATGTTTTTAACATATGTTAAATTGAAGTCATTAAATCATGTGATAAAAATATGTGTTTATTTTCAACAGGACATACTAGTCATGCACAAGCATCATTTATTGTAAATTTAAGATTTGTTTAATAAATTGTGTATTAAAGTAACTAAATAAGACAATCTTAATTTATCACCGAATAAAAATTATATTTTTAAATTTGTGCTTTTTTTTACAATATTTGTGAAACAAAATTGTCAAAACTTAATGTTTATTTAATAAATTATATTATTTATACACTATATTAACACTTATTAGATTTGTTTAACCAATTAAATACAATAAATGAATTATAAAAGCAAGGCACGCAAAGGGAGTAAAATTATTAAACAATAGTATATAAAATTTCATTTTTATTAGATTAATTCTGATGTTATAAAAACAATAATAATATAAAGAAAAGTTAATGTACTTTTGTTGTAATATACGGAGATAGCAGACAGCTATGTTTATCTTTTACTACACAAAGTCACGAACTATAGCAAATTTTAGTATCTTAGATCGAGATAACGTGAAGTTGGCCATTAGAAGTTCGACCGACTGATCGGTAATGACATGAAGTTGCCGCCAGCAATTTCTCCTTCTGAGCGCTCTGAACTTAGTTAAATGCGGTCCAGTCCGAAGAATCGTTTTTCAACGCTGCTCGTAGAAGAGCGACCGAGCGCTCTGCAGGTACCCGAGGTGTAGACTGGATGGCTTGTCATCCCTCGACTTGGGAAGAGCAGCTGAGTGCTCTGCAGATACACGAGGTGTAGACCGCTTGGCTCATCGTATCACGATGTTGCTTCTGCGTTGGGAGATGGAGGAAATAGCACTGACCCATCGTCCTAGCTCTCTACGAGCCTAAAGCTGCTCCAAAGAAGCAACCCAGCGACAGTTGCCGCCGATAAGGCAAGCTCAAGATAGATTTGATATATATGGAGAGGAGGGGGAAAGCAAAATAATTAAACAAGAATTTAATTAAAGGCCATGATTTATTTTCAAACTTAGATCTAAGCCCTATAGTCGTCTTTACGCGTTGCTAGGCAAGTTACTTAAGTAAGATTCCACAGGTGCCGACTACCTCGACGGCCGGTCCTGTATGGATTTGCTATGCCTACTCCTACCACGGTTTGGACGATGCCACCTATCGGCGGCGGGAGAATTTAAACTCAGCTACCCTAAGCTGCGCGAAAGAGTATAGTATTGAGGTATAACAAGGCTTTCGCCATTTTCAAATAATTTTATAACAAAAAATTGCACCTCTTTAAGGGGCTCAACCTAAGTTAAACTCGAAACAAGAATTTTTTTTTTCATAAGCCAATAAAAATTGTTTCTCTAAAAGCAACTATTCTGAAATTTTTTTACTATAAATACTTTATAGAATCTATAATTTTAGTATTGTAAAACCTCAAAATCTTGCTCCTAAATAACATTTTAAGAACAAATAAATCGTAAAAGTTTTAGTATGTGTCATAAGGATACAAATTGCCATAGAAAAAAAAATTGTTGATCCTGTCACCTAGCAACGTGCACGTCGCAAAGTTTTCGCAATAAATATAGTATTGACAAATGTAATAACTTGTGCCACGTAGGAGCAAGATTTTGAGGTTTTACAGCAGTAACATTCCTGATATTATCAAGTATTTATATTATAAAAAGATTCAGCATGGTTGCTTTTAAAGACAAATTTTTCATCGGGTCATGAAAAAACATTTTGCTTTCTCAAAGAGGAAGATTTGTGATAGAAAAAAAAAGTTTTGCTAAAAAATCTTAGAAACATGTTTTGAGACTTACCAAATTAAAATACACTATTTTTAGAAAATGTCTGTATGGATGTGTGTATGTATGGACGTGGATCAGCATTACTCTGCATATACACGGTGAAACTTAATGTTGCAGCCTACATTTTTCTTGTTTTTCTTAAAGAAAGGTAGCACAATAGCATTGTTTATTCTTTTTTAATTCGTTATTGTTTTTAGCGGTTTTTTGATTTTTGAGTTTTAATTTTTCGGCTTGTTTAATACTTTAGAAATAATATTATTGATCCAGCGAAAAGTCACTTGAAAGAGCATATAATTGCCCAACTTTTCCGGCCTGAAAGTTTGGATGAGGTTATTCCCTTCTTTTGTTATACGCGAAACCGTCATTTGTTGTCTAAATGGTTATATCTTGGAAACATATGACGGAAAACTTTTGAAATATTTTATATGATTAGGAATATGGCGAAGAATGTTCAGTAGAATTTTTAAGTCTTGACCTTTTTCTTTTGACGAGAAAAAGATAATTTTGTAAAAAAAAATCAATTTTCTTTCTCCGACGATACCTGAAGTAAATTGGCAGTATCTTATGTTTACAATTTTAAGAACATTCAAAGTTTTAATGCTATTGCACGAAATAGTTAGACATTTTAAAAATCAGCCTAGTTCCCTACTAAGCACTGTCTAGGGCGTAACAGCCGCTGCAGGTCACTATGGCCACCTCGCTTATTTAGTTAAATAAAAGACTAGAGTGTTGATTTTTCTTCTTAATAACATAAAATTGGCAGCAAATATGTTTTAGATAAAAATAATAATTTAGAGTCTTCATCAGCTAGTTCCAATGTCACAGATTTAAAAATACCGCGATTCGGCAGATTATTATCTAAACTTTGTGAAGGAAAAGAAATTTTTTGAATTTTCATTCCTCATAAATGATAATGTTAAACTTTTTGAAAATGTGATTTGGGCCGATATGACCACTGTTTACAGTTTATTAAATAAATTATTTCTTTTACATTTCTTTGCATATATTTCTCAAATAAAGTACTTTTATACAAAAAATAAAAAAAGAATTATTTCAAACATCGTATAAATCATGATTTAATGAATTTTTATTTTTAGAAATATACATAACCTGACTTTTGAGGTAGAATTTTAAATAATTTATACTGCTTTTGCAATATAGTTTTTGGTGAAAATACAAATTGCATACAAATCTACAGATGTTTTTCTATATGGAGCAACTGACACGCGTTATTTTAACGTCAATATTATATAAATAATTATGTGGCCGTGAAACCCCGCAGTAGTGGTTAATACACTTCGTGGTCGCAAAGATTCGCTACATTTTGCGAAATCATTTACTTTGGAGACTTCTAGTATTTAATTGTGTAGTTCTTTTTCTTATTTTCATTATTGGATTACCAGAGAAATAGAGAAACTTTAACGGTGGCCATTACGCCCTGATTTCCCCTACATCGGTTGATAAGTTTAAGTATATTACTTTTTTTTCTAATTTCTTTACTTTGTACTTTTAAAAACTGCAATACCCTCGGAGAAATAAAAAATTCTTGAATTACATTAATTTGCTTCCATGGATTTGTTTAATTCAATAACAGTACCTATAATAATCTATAATAATTTAACATATATGAGTGTAGGTGCATGTTTAAGGGTGTAATTTTTTAGCGTTTTTAGTGCTTTTTTAATGTTTTGTATCTGTTTGTATGGGTGTGTGGGTAGTGTGTGGGTGGATGGATTAATGCACGTGTTGGTGAATGGATTGGTTTGTTGGTGGATTCGTGCCAGTATATTTTGGTGTATAGATGGGTTGATGTGCTCGTAGATGGGTGCGTAGGTAGGTTGCTGTGTAGGTGGATAAATGTCTGAGTGGGTGGTGTGTGGGAGTATCGATGGGCGTGCATGTGCGTGGGTGTGTGCGTGTGTATTTGGTGCATATATGTTTGCAATGTGTGTAGACTTTGCGAGGTGAATTCTTTATATATGCATATCTTTGTCTATTATGAACCTTTTAGCATTAGCCGAGTTAGAAAAATAGAACGTTGCTGGGCGTTTCTCACGTTGCATTTATTCATGACGTCATTTTTTAAAATTGTGCAATAGAAAATTACACTGTTTGTACGCAATGGTACCAATGGCAGCCGTCATTTATTATAAATAAAAGAACACGTGTTTTAGAAGTTTTTTTTTACAGATTATCAACTATCAATTATATGGTTAAATAGAAATAAAAATAATCTTGAGCAAAATCTAAACTTTTCTTATCAAAATACTATTTTCTACAGGTCTTGCAGAATGCAATTTAAAAATCCAAACGGAATTCGCTTCAAACAAGCAAAACACCCTCATCTCATAACCTGCACCTTCTAACCGCTATACAGGCACTTGCGCGTACAACGCATAGATACCATCCCACGCGGCCGTGCGCATGTAAAACGCGTGAATTCTCCTAATCGAACGAGGCGAACGTGACCAGCGCGATATGCCAAATCGCGCGCTCTCGACCCATCAGCGACACGGCGTAAAAGACTAGGGGAAAGAGAACTGGCAAACACGTTCGTGTTTGCATTCGCGGGCGAGGAGCACACACGCTGCGAGCAAGCAGCACACATCGAGTCCAACGATTCGGAAATCGGCCGAGGCGGGAAGCCGTACATATACGGCGTAGCAGTAGGCAGTCGCGTATACGTGATACGAATGCGGAACGCACGCGGACGTAAGAGGGGCAGGGGTAGGGTAGCAGCGAGCAGGGCTCTTCGATCGTGAGCTGCGCTCTGCAGACTGTAGTTGGCCGAACTCGACACGTCGACTTTACACACGTGTGTCTTCTTCGACGTTCGAGGAGTCAATGGGCGGTTGTGCTCTCTTTTGAGGCTAAGGAGAGATTCTTTGTTTACACCAGGTTTTTTGGGATAGAGATGCGATTGGTAAGGGCGTTTGATAGGGTAAGATAGTGCATAGAACATGAAATACTCGTCTTGTGTGATTCTTCATTTTCCTAGTTTAGGATAATTGTATTGTAAACTGTGACATAGTCAAAGTTAGTCCTTGAAAACCAAAGTACAATGAAAGAAGAAGTAATTGTTTCTGAAATTCATAACAACATTTTTAAATATTATTGTTTTATTCAGAAAATTAAAAAGCGATAAAATAAAAATAGAAATACAGAAAAATATACAGTATATTTAAGGATTTATATACGTAGTTACGTTAAGCCACCTGTACATTAAGCCGAATATATTTGTTTTTTATCCTATATTATTACAGTGATTCAAAGGCCAGATTATTATGAAACACGTTGTAAATTTCAAAATAATTGAAGAAAAATTACTACACAGAATTCAAAATTCCTGCATTTGTAAGCGACTCCTTGGGTGGAAATTCTAACCCAAGGGGATTAATACCAATTGATATAGAAAAAGTAATGCATTTCTTTATAGCAAAGTATTTGCAATATGTATTGAAACATAAATTAGATCAAAATTGAATCAGTATGTATTGTAATATATATCGTCATTTCAGCGCAACATACCACACCGTATCGCAATATGATTAATTACAAAAATCTAACCTTCTTTTCAACTTTAACCCCTTTGCGCTACCCACAAAGTCACTTCCAAATGTAGGAATTTTGTAATCTGTGAAGTTATTTTTCTTTAATTTCCTTAAATTTACAACATTTTTCATAAGAATCTGGACTTTGAATCACTGTAACAATATAGGACAGAACTTGAGCTTTATTTTGCAGGATCGCGCGATCCTTTTGAAGTTAAGTAAATCAAAAATTATGAATAAAAATTCTAGAACAAATATATTCGTCCTTCTAACTACGGAAATAACTCTGTTCGGGCGAATATATTTGGCGAATATAATATACGTATATATTACATAATGTACAGAAGGATTAACACCATGTTAAATACTAAAAAGAGGCGAATTTTAAACTATCCTATATCGGCAACTAACGAGTACATGTATATAATAGGGTTGTGCAAGATAAGTTTGAAGTAAGACAAGGATTTTTCACGTATATATACACACGTGTATATATACATATACATACGTGTACATATACATATACACGTATGTATTGAGTAATTTTTACCTGAATATCACATTTATTCATGTATATGGCTTTCTTGTAGTAGGCGGCAAGTTTTTCGATAGTCACCTTTTTCAGCTGACCGTGCTTTCTACCTCCAAGAGTAACTTTACGGGATTTTTTTTCTTTTACAATCGTCGTAATACCATTATGCAATCTGTATGTAATACAATAAATAATGAAAATTTATTAAAATATATATTTTCGTTACGATTTTTTTTTATTTCTCTACATTGACGTGTATAGTTATGTAATTTTTTTACTTTATCTATTCATTTATTTGTTTCGATGAAAATCACGATAAAGTATATATATATATCTGTTCTATCAATTTATATAAAAACATCATTTTAGAAGGGCTACCCAAAAATTATTCACAATATGTAATACAGTCTATATAAATTTACGACCATCTTTTTATTGCTTTTATTCACTCACTATATTTATGTAGGATCATTAGGGTGGTCCAAAATTTTCAAAGTTTCGATTTTCCTTCTTGTAACCCTTTCAAAAGCTGACAAATGTGAACAAAATAACTCTCCTGCAAGGCAGGTACTGGACGTTGACATTAAAAGGTCCCTACCTTGATTTCAAAACTTTTGAAGTGCATTTATGCACTTTTTAAAATAAATTTGGTAAAAAATTATTAAAACTTTATAAATCAAGGCAAACAAATGTAGTAACTTACCATATCACTAAAATAAAAAGTTAACCACATCCACTTCACTGTAAAGAGACATATGCGTCAAATTTTAACAAAAAACAGGTTATCTTTGAACATTTTTCAAGACTCTAATTTATGATGATTTTTCAAAACCCAAAATTTTTTAAAATCTTTGTCCCGAAAAGAATTTACATAAAAATTGGCAAACGTAAATAAATCTAAATATAGAAACTGTTCCAGTCCCAATATTATGCAATTTTTCCAGCATTTTAAATGGTTTGTGTCATAGTTTGTTGTAATTTACTTCCGGTAGTTTTCGTCATGGAGACTTGAATATAATTTTAGTTAAAAATTGATGATTTAGTTAAACATGACCTAATTTGAGTGGTCGCAGGATTTCTGAAGCGGTTTGGTTCAAAAGTTATGTTCGTTTTATTATTATGAAATTTCTCAAGTGTTAAATTGGGGATCATGTTGTAGGACCGTATATTGCATTGTAGTGATATGGTAAGTTAATACATTTTTTTTGCCTCAATTTATAAAGTTTTAATCATTTTTTACTAAATTTATTTAAAAAAGTGCATAAATGCACTTCATAAGCTTTGAAATCTAGGTAGGGACCTTTAAATGTCAACGTCTAGCACCAGCCTTGCATGGGAGTTAGTAATTTTTTTCACATTTGTCAACTTTTGAAAGAGTTACAAGAAGGAAAAACGAAACTTTGAAAATTTTGGACCACCCTAATATATTATATTGTACATACCATTTCCTTATATTGTATACCGTTTATATACAAGTCTAATTTACCTCTTTCCTACGTGATTGATACACTCCTCTTTTGTTAGTTGATTTTCATCTCCATAAATATTTAGAGTAGAGAGATGGTTAAAAATTTTGGCTTCTACGTCTAAAAGCATCGACGTGAACCGGTGTCCATAATTTACTGATCGTTTCCATATTATTTCAGCTACCGACGTCTCCATTGCTACAGAAGATCCCTAGTGATTTATTGGACACTGTAGAGCATGACGTTGAGACCAGAAAAAGAATTCCGGTGAATCTTCGCCCAATTCGTTGACTGCATAAGCACATGCTTGACCAAATTGCGACAATATTTCGAAATCTAATACGAACTCGCTCATCAAATCAATTACACTCCCAAGACCATGTTTTGATTTGTGACTACGGGTAGGCCAAGAATCATCGTAACTTACTCCGATATTCAGACATGAATCTTTTTCTTCGTCTTCTTATTCAACATCGCCGACATTTATATCTGAATTTTCGGCAACTCTCTCATTTTCAATAGTCACTGCATCGTTACCTGCATTTTTACAATTATTGTTCAGTTGGTTAACGACATTATTGTCATTTTGAATTTCTTCAGCATTCTCAGTTTCACTCAATTCCTCCTCTGAATTTTCTTCACTTCTGATTTGTCCAAAATTCAGTTTTTCGTGGGCTTGTTTAGCAAAAACCCGACATTCGACTAGAATTATTTGGGTCGATTTATCTATACCAATTTCGAGTATTTTTTACACTTATAGAAAGAGCTTTCTGAAAATAGGTGCATATTTATGATCATCGCGAACTGTTCTATGGCGGCGTAGCCTTTGCCCATATAGGTAAAAGCTGTACTCAAACGTAAATTGATGTCAAATCGTGGTCTTTCTGAATCAGAATTAGTGACTCTTTGACGTATAATTTAAGATTTTTCACTTTCTAAACCAATCAATCCGCAATTTTCGCAAATTAAAATTATTTTATGTGCAAAACAGCGCTTTTCATCGGATAAATCGAGTCTGAGTGAAAATTAATTGTAATGGGCTCATTTTGTTTTTGTCAATATAGTTGACAACTGTGAAAAATCTAGTAAGATGTACTTACATTCCTTTGCGATTGTAAATCGTCAAATTTTTCTTCAGCTAAAAGATCGATTTTCTTAGAAATACGAATCTCTTTTTCGATTTAACTGTTTGCAATATTTGCATTGCTTACTGGAGATTCCAGTGTATCGACTGTCTCACTTTGTTCGTGTGCCCATGTACCATTCGATTCGGGGTTATCCGCCGCTGGCCCATTTTCCTCTATTTTCCATCTCTTAGCGATTAGTTCACGAAAAAATGTTGTTCTTTTGGTGCGAAGCATTTCTGATTTTGTCGAGTTGCAGATCGAGATAGAACGAACAACTTTTTCCCAGAAATGCCATGCACCACTTCCCGAATTAGCACGACATATTGTGAGATCAAATAACTCATTCAAATGTTTTTTTTTGGGTCATTTGTTTTAATCGGATTTCATCTGCGAGATAGCCGTCGCGCCGCGACGCTTGTCCTGTATGAACGACTCCGCGCCGGGCGAGCGGATAGTGCGGACGACCGCGACGCACTAATAATTGAACTACTTCCACAGGTTTTGATATATTGAGCTGAAAATTTTTCGGTTGTTTCCCGAGATGATTTCGAATAACTTTACGTATGGATTTAGCTGAACATCCGATACATCGAAAATTAAAAATCAATAACCAAAAAACATTTCTCAAAATAGCCAAAAATGATTTTAATTTCTGAGTGCACCATCGAATTTCTCATAAAAAATTAGGTTTAAAAAAGTTTCATTCTCCCTTCGACCATTTAAATATCACTAGGCTGAAAATTCACAGGTGCCTCCCATTAATCAATCAAACTGTGATTTATGTCTGATACATAAGATTATATTTATATAAATGAATTAAAATGTGATTTAAATACATGATTCTTATTTTTTTCTAAGCTGACCAGAAAATCGAATTGGTTTTTATAGCATATTTTCAATCCTTGTATCATAATGAAACGAAAAACGATGTATAGTTATCTTGATATTCATTTTATAGTTTTGATGTAAGCGCGCGCAATAATTTATCAATCAATCTACTGTTATACGATTTGCATCGGTATTATAGGCGAACCATGTCAGCATTGGCAGCAGCAAACAGATGATAACGCATATAGCTGCATTAACAAATAAAAAAAAATCTGATCATTTGTCAAATTATTTTCTAATTTACGCAATATCTAATTTTGCAATATCGAAATTATCGTACCTTTTTTTTGTTACTTAAAGTACCTAGTTGTATACTATTACGTCTCTAATATTATAACACATAAATAAATCATTGTATAAATGTTTATTTTTAAGATCGATTTTCATGAAAGAACTACTTTAAATTACCATTTTTATGTGAGTATTCTATATAGCAATAAATTTTGAAAATCACATATCTCATGTTTTAGAGGGAGTTAAGGATCTATCAGGAGATAAATTGGTTCACAATATATTCTACTTCTTTTTTTTCTTTTACAGGCAAATATAGTCTTAAGAAGGCTATATGTATACTATCCGCTTAACAAAACTGTTGTTTTGTCAAAACTTATATTTCAGTGTTCAATAGTGTTCAATAGTGTTCCTACGTCAACATTCTTAATGGATCAGGTTCAAATTTTGAGGAGATATTCTTGAAGGTATTTGAATAATAAGTTTAAATTTTTATCATTAAAATAAAATCATATTATTATTATAAAATTTTAATTATAAAATAAAACATGTTTTTTTTATAAACAATTGTTTATATTTTTTTGAAAGTTGCAAAAAATTTATAAAAAATATATAATTTGGACTTCTATTGATTAGAGGTTTATAATAACTTACAAATTTTTTTAAGCCAGTGCATAAAGTAGGTTGATGTAGGAACTGTTTGAACGGTTGATTGATTTTAATGAAATATAATGATATTTTAAGCACAACTTTAATAATAATGCATTAAATTACTTTTCAAATTTTTCAATATAAATAAAGTTAGAAAAATGGGTGTACCCTTACCTTAATGTATAATATATTTCTTTATAAATATATGCCGGTATGTATTTCTGTACACTCCAGAAATTTTTGTTAACAATTATAAAAATATTTTTTAGCATGGTAATAGTTTTCAATATACATTACAATTTTCTGTAGTATAAAATATTTGTATGATTGTCTAAAGAAAATTTTCGGAAAATATGGAAATACGTACTATCAAGAATTAAATTTCAAATTTAATACGTACACGCATTAAAATATTACTTATAATTTATGTAAAGTTTAAGAAAATCTTTAATATCTCTCTTAAACTTTTTTATTTGCAGAATATTGTTTATTGACTATTTTTCATCCAAGATCGAAGTCCAAGTGAACTTTTCAGAGGTAATTTAATATCTGAATGCATTAGACCTGAATGAGCACTGATTTTTCCATATATTAAAAGTACCTGTTCAAGGGTAAATACCTATAGCCTTTATTTTGGGCTATTTTCGCCTGTAAAAGAAAAATGTGAGTAATTAGAGCATTTAAAATAAAATTTCCTAAAAGTAGAATATATTTTTGACTAATTTCACCCCTGGTAGAGCCTCAACTCCTCTCAAGGTTATGTTAAACCCCCATGTTAACGGACAAATACAGGAAACCGATTTTTGCATTTAATTTTTGATTTTGAGTAAATATCTCTCTGGAACCTTGTTGTTTTTTATTGGGACAACAATGTTCTAAAGAGATATTTACTCAAAATTAATAATTAAATGAAAAAAGTAGGCCTTTATAATTGTTGGTGATGGGTGGGTTCAGTATCAGCTTAAGGTGGTTCTACAGTCAAAATCTACAAAAAATGGATATTTTGATCTAAAAGAATCATATTGACTGAAATTATATTGATCAAAAAAGTGAAACCTACAAGTTTCTTGTTGTTGTCTTAGAAATATGACAAAATTTTTTTTAGAATTCTGTAAAAAAAACTGTATGCACATGGAGTAAAATTTGCTTTATTAAAATTCTCATTTTTTAAATAAATTGTTTTTTGTTTCACGCGCATACAGTTTTTTTGTAGACCTCTAAAACGTTTTTTGTGATATTCCTAACACAAAAACGTAACTCGTAGGTTTCACTTTTTTGAATTTTAGTCAATATGATTTTTTAGATAAAAGTAACCGTTTTTTTGTAGGTTTTGACTGTAGAACCACTTTAATAAATGAGATATGTAATTTTTAATATTTGTTGTTTACACGTAACCTACATAGTCTACAACTCAATAAATTTAGGTCTACCAGGGCTTAAATTGTTTCTTTTTTGTACCATTTTAATCTGAAGCTACTTAGAATAGTATTTTGTGTACCAAGGGGGATAAGAAGGCCTTTTTCGTCCGCAAACACGAGCCGAAGGTGATTTTGTATAGATAGATTAGATAGAATCTTTATTTCTGCAAATACAAAAAATTATAAAATATCAAAATTGGTCGTACAAAGATCGTCGCATAGGTAATTTTATTACATATTGTTGTCACAAAATATAAATATCACATAATATCGTCAGGTACTTTTAAAATTGCACTACTGTCGTTGTACGAATCTATCACATCAATATTAAAACCTATGTACAGATTATGCGCTTCTTATGCATCTGAAATGGGACTAAATATAGCCGTTTTGTGACACAGCAAACGCGCTTCTGTAGGTTGTATACTTGTAGTTTTGATATGTACGTATAAATTACAATGGTTTATTATGTAACAAAGTTTTTAAACTGTACATGCTACAAGATTATTTCTAATGTATTACTAGCTAGATTCACGCCGCTCGCGGAAGATATCCTCGGGGACAACCAGTGTGGATTTCGATGAAACAGGTCAACAAACGATCAGATGTTCACAGTTAGATAGCTCCTTGAAAATAAATGTGAATACAGAGAATCGGTACACCAACTATTCATTGATTTTAAGAAAGCATATCACTCAATAGTATCATCTAAAATGTTCCACGTCTTAGTATTACTAGGAGCACCAAAAAAGTTAGTTCACTTAATTTCAATGTGTCTAGATAACAGATAGAGCATAGTTCGACAACAGATTCGTCGATAAATTATTGTGCGAGCTAATTTCAAACTACGAAATGAAAATCAAGTTAACTATACATCATCCTTTGATTCTTTATTATAAAAAGATTGAAAATGTGCTATAAAAATTCTAGTGTTTGGTCATTTATGTATACTACCACGTTAAACCAGAATTTCGGTGCGAGGCTTGTTTGAATATACGAGTAATACCTTGATTGAGAACTATGGCAATTGTTGTTCTATTGATTTGATTTACTTATGATTATTAATGATATTGTAATTGTTAAAACACAAAAGCACAAACAGTATAATTCTAGCATTTGCAATGGTTCTTAAATATTGTACGAAATATTTATGTTTAAAACAAATATAATTCTTTTTTACATAGTGTACTCATATAAAAATAATGCTTTTACAACTCAAGTATGGAATTTCACACTCGGAGCGCAACATTCAATGACTGACTTGAAAACATTATTTTTCTATGCTTACGTAAAATTTTATTTCACACCCTCAAAATGGGCGTAAAAAACAACTTTTTACGCACACTGTATCAAAAAATATCGTGTGTAACTCGTGCGTACGATTTACACACTCGTGCGATCGAGCGGCACTCGTCTGTGACGATTCCCCACTCGTGTGTAAAATCGCATTTTACACACTTGTTGCATAATATACTTTAATATTAAAAATTGTTGACTTATTATAACAATTTCAAATTGCTATGAGGTCAAGAATAAACTTAAAAGTAAAAATATACAAAACATAAAATATATTTATGTATTTTTATAGTTTAATTATAAATTTAACTGTATACAAAATGTACGCATGAATAAAGCTTTTTATAATGTAGCTTGAGGCAGTAGTGTTTCGAGCACGAGTTTTAATACTAGGCTGGACAATCAAAATGCGAAAGGTGCATCAAAGAGAAATTGATCTTAAAAAGTATTCAGCCGGAATGTTTTACTCGCATGAGCGAACTCATATCCAACGCATGATCGGCGGTGAGCTCGGCGTTTCTTCTTGAGTTTCGATTGTACTGACCCAAAACACAGTTTCTGTAAGGTCATTTTGAAAGTATCAGAGGTAAAATAACCGTGCCTTGCATCGTTACAAAGAGTATCACCTGCTATAAGCTTGAATATCCGAATTCTGATAGTCTGTAAAACATGATTTATAATGTAAAAAACTTTCTTTAACCGTCAATAGCTTCTTCTATGAGGAAGCTTTGTGATAGTTAGAAACATGTTTTGAGACTTAAGAAATCAAAATACACTATTTTTATAAAAATTCTGTATGGATGCATGTGTGTGCGTGCGTGCGTGTGTGTATGCGTGTATGTATGTGTGTGCGTGTGCGTGTGCGTCTGCTTGTGCGTGTGCGTGTGGACGGATGTGCATGAAGATTATTCTGAACATTCGTGGCCAAATTAATGTTTCAGGTCTCAATGATTTTGTTTTATTTTTATAGGAAAGGAACTGTAAAAAATTTGTATTGTTTTTCGATATTTTTTTGTTTTTAGCGGTTTTTAGATTTTTGAGTTTTAGTATTTTTGTTTTTTTTTTATATGTTTGAAATAATATCATCAATTTATTTTTATTGCATTTGAAAGAGCATAAAATTATGTATCTTTTCCGATCTGAAAATTTAAATAAGCTAGTTTCTTTTTTCTGTTATACACGAAAAAGTCGTGTTTGGTTTAATAGGTGATATCTGAGAAATATAACATGGAAAATTTTTGCAAAATTTGAGGTTATTAGGAATATGGATAAGAATACTTTGTAAAATTTTAAAGCCTTTAAACTTTTCTTTTTTCGAGAGAAAAATCATGTTGTAAAAAAAATAATTTTTTGGCGAATGATAACTTAAGGCCAGCTTACTCCAAACAATTTTGAAAAAATCGAAATTTTGTTTTTTCATAAATTGCTACTGTATACTCGGAGAAATAGTATAGAATTAGTCCCGAAGGTCAGCAAGACCGAGAAGCAGGTATAAGAGAGTGGGGAGCGGTGCGCGCCAAGCGGTAAATCCGGCCGCTTGAACGCCTTCGGTCGCACGAATAAAAACTTTAAACTGATTTTTCTCCGAACCACGTTTTTTCGCATGGATAACACTCTCATTTCAAAACTATTGCACTTATCGACATGAACCAAACGGCATTTTACTCTTTGGATGTCTGGCTATATCCTCAAGCAGAACCAGAAATATTAATTATTATTTAAAAAAGTTATAAACAATTAAAAGTGAAAAAAAAGGGTAAAAGAATTCAAAAGTCCGCCATTTTGTTTTTTTTTCATTGAAAATGTTTCATTCTGCTTGACGCCATAGCCAATTCGATACAGAACATGAAACCGTTTTGTTTTTTGCTTTCAGATAATTCGTTTCCAAGAAATGATGTCATCCATCTACTAATGAGACGAGTTTCAGAAGCCATTTTCAAAACCGCCATTTTGAACAAAAAAAAATTTTTTTCAAGTAATTTAATATATGTGCTTTCATATGTAAAAAAAATTGATTACTCAACATGTTTTGTACTATGAATAAAATTTATTGAAAAAAATCACGTTTTTTGGAGTAACCTGGCCTTAAGTAAAACGTCATTATTCTTTCTGAAAATTTCCAGAACGGTAGCTTTTTAGTATCTCTTCAGACTGTTAAAAGCCCAGATTCTAACGACCTTTACAATCCAAGTTATTTGAGGTTATGTTTTTCATTAAATTTTTTTTAATGTTTATATCTCGGGAACGGTGCGGTCAATTTTGCAACCCAAGCTCATTTTTTTCGTCTTTTAATGAAGATTCTGAATTAAAAAGAACTTTTGAGGTTCATCGATCCGTTTTTGCTTTACAATTATTTCTTTATTTTACGATATTTTACGATATTCTGAAATCGATACAGTAAATTATTTTTGTACTTTAGAAATAATATGTTTGTTTAATTCTTTCTTTTTTTGCATTTAATGGCCATGTGTCCCCTCTTTTTTGGGACTCCGATATGTCACAATGCATATGTGATTTTGTATTTTAGATTTGTATTTTATATACTTGTCTGTTATGTTGTGCGATGTCGGTAGAGCGAAACCCATCACTTGCTTAGTAGCGTTTCAGACACTTTTGGGGAGGCTATATGGGCACATACGTTCTGCTCCAAAACACAATGCATAGTCGGAGATCTTTTCCAGTCGAAAAACTTGCAGAAAAAATTCTCGTGAATTTTCACCCGGAATCGAACCCTCGGCTGTTGCTCAGCACCTTGTATTGATAGGCAAGCGTCTTACCCACTGAGCCAAGGGGAGCTCTATGATCTCTTCATTTTTAATTTGAAAGAGTATAAAATTACTTATAAACGGTGATATTTCTGTTTTTTTATAACTTTCCCATTGATATTTTGGAATATTTATTGTAAAGGTATTTGAAGATTAATGAAATAATGTATATCATTATTTTTTATATTTTATTTCTTACAAATCTGGGTAAAAGTGATATGTATGAATGATCTAATTATGTGATTTTAGATCTTGTTGAATTCAAATTTGGGGTGAAATGTATAAAATTAAAATTATTAATTAAAAAAGCAATGGTACCGAAAACTGCTTAAAACAGATTTAATTTATATAAAGATGTAAATTAAAAATATAAATGTATAATAAAAATAAGATTATGGCTAAAGCTAGTTGAATTAACTGTTGTGAATTAAACCATCAATGATAAATCAGCACACATTTTTTTAGCTCCTAATTAAAAGAGATATAGCAATTTCAAATTAATTCATTAGAACAAAAACTGTTATATTAGAACAATTAATTTAGTATGAGTACCAATGAATTGGCAAAGGCTTTTTAGTTGTTATAAGTTAAAACAGACGAAGGATAAAATAAAGCTTTTAATTCTCATTTTTATGAGTTTTACTCGTTAATACTGTATGCGCTCTGGAGGATACATTATTTTTTCCGTTTTTCTAACATTCCTACATGATAAACTCGAATTTTAACAATTTAAGTGTATCCATATATCCATTAGGTTGGAGTGGACTATTTCCGATCCCGCAATGAGGGCCTAAATCATTTTTGATCGCACAGGACCCAAGAAAACGCAAAAAAAATTTATTACACGAATTCTCTAGTTAAGGGCTAAAACACAATTCCAAATGATTTTCGCCAAAGTTTTTTTCAACTTTTGCAAGAACTCGGAATTGAGGGATTAATAGAGAAATATTGGTTTATTTAAACATTAATGGAATGCAGTAATATTAAATGGAAGCAAAAGAAAACCATTGTCGATTTTATGAATTGAATATATAATTAACGTAATTGACAGTTGGAAGACGTCATTATTAATTAATCTATTATACTTATTAAAATATACTGATAAAATGAAAGGAGAATATCCTTTATCAAATTATTATGAATACTGGCTTTATTACTCATATATCAAATAATGATATAATATTCAGTTAATGTTTTGTATATAATGTTGAAATGCACTTTTCTACGATAAGCGCTAAATTACTATAACACATTATAGTTTTAGTATTAGCATTATTTTTTTTTTCGAGCGAATGCTCAAACATATCCTTACTACATGTATTATTAATATAGTAATATTAATGTATAAATTTTCTAACCATATGAAAATACAATAATAATTAGAAAAAGAAAATTATCTCTTCGTAGTCAAATTAATATAACTTTTTAGCTTTTTATTTCTATTAAGAAGATATGAATCTCTGTAATCTATGAAAAGTAACACTCAAAAGTGAAAATAAATATCACTTTCATTAGCGTAATTTTTCCCTCTGTACCAAAGCAAAACCTCGCTTTCGTTCAAAACCCAATTTAACTCTCAATTAAGAAAAAAAACACTAGAAAAAAGGCAAACTCATCCACCATAAATTTACCTTCACCACCGCAACCAACGCTAAATACCAATTAAACCTCGCGCAAACAACAGAACTACGCTCGCCGGTAAACACAAGAGCCTCGCTGCATCGCACGGAATTACTCTCCTTTTTCACCGATAGCTAATCAGTCCAACCTCACCAGCACAGGTTACACTACACAGAGTATACCAGCTGGCTCGTATACGTGGCCGCGCGCTCGTCTAATCCGCGGGAGCAGCATCGAGCAGCATGTCTGTTGTAGTGGAAGTTGGAAGCCGCAAGGATTGCTGCCGCGTGCACTCGCATCAAATCGTTCGAACGTAACGAAGGAGAGAGAGAGAGGGAGACAGAGAGAGAGAGAGAGAGAGAGAGAGAGAGAGAGAGAGAGAGAGAACGAGGGAGGGAGGCAAAACCCTCGGCCCCGTCGATTAGGTGTGCTTAGGAGCTTCCGACGCGGAAAGCTCAAAGCGTTCCGAATTTAATTTTCTCTCTCTCTCTCTCTCTTGGGCAGTGCAATATCGAGAGATAGATCGTAGCTGTTTTTTCTTGCGCGTGCGAGAGTGAAACAAAATAAAAGAATGAGTGTTGGTTGGTTAGGAGAACATGGAATTTTGGATTAGATCATTTTCAACCCTTTAGTGCCCAGTCCTAGAAACAGTAAAGAATAATGTATTTTTCATTCGTTTCAGTTAACTACGTTCTAATTTAAGTAATAGAATAGTTATTGTTAGCAAAACATGTGTATTAGAAGTATGTTTTTCTAAACGGAGTATACAAATTACAATACATGATGTGCTTCTTTGAGGTCGATTCTGGATATGATAACAATACTTTTTTGCTAATGTTATCAAAGATTATGTTAACTTTCATTTAATCCCCAAAAAATAATTACCATTTCTAAAAGTCTAGTAAATGTGATATAATAAGAAATGTAAGGGTTTATTACCCAAACGTCTAAGTAGGATTCATTACAAGATGGATGTGTGATAAATACTGACTGGCATAACTCCCAACATTTTCATTTTTGAACAATTTCTGAATGAAAAATATTAAGAGCGAAAATTTGTACTCATCTATCGTGTTACTGTATTTTACATATGCATCATATATTGAGTAATTAAACGCTATTTCTATTTTTGCTTTCTCAAAGAGAAAACATTGTTTTGACAAAAAGTTGCTTGTGCCATTTTATACCATGAAAACATATTATATGACTTGGAGAGCTTGGAGAGGGGCGGAGGGTGCGTGCGCGTGCGTGTATGAGTGTGTATGTAAGCGTGTGCATGAATGCGTGCGTAAGTGCGTGTGTATGTGCGTCTTTGTGTGTGTGTGTACGTTTGCGTGTGCGTGTGTGTGTAAGTGTGTGTGTACGTGTTTGTGCGCATGTGTGTGTGTGTGTGTATGTGTGTGTTTGTGTATGTATGTGTGTGTTTGTGTGTTGTATATTCCGAGGTAAAACCGAACCAAATTTTTTCCAATAAAGGAATAGTTTCGTAAAACAATGTGAAATATCATGTCATTCTTCATTTGTTATACTATGTAATTGAAAATTCTTTTAAGTCTCTATAATTTCAACACTATGGAATATAATTTAATGAAACTTTTACTGAATGTTGGATTTATACATATCTGTGGGTTCCTGCAAAAATTACTTAGTCCACGTTTTATGTTTTTGCGATATTAAGGTTTAAAGTTTTTATTTTACATTTGAACTAATGTTAAAAAAGATCATAAATTGTAGAGATGCTCACTTATTTTTACGCTTTCCTGATCTTTTGCATGTTTATCTGAAAAAATACTATGTAAGGATACCAAAATCGTTTAAAACTCAATTTTCAAGAAAATGGACGCAAGTCGTTTTTCCGGGAACCCACAGATATAGAGGTATATTTCTGTAAATTTTCAATTCATAACATTAATTGCTTCTTGAGAAAATAGATACAATGTAAAAAGGTGTAATTTTTAGGATAATAGTAATTTGAGTGCTTTTTTATATTTACATTGATAATTTCTGTGATAATTTATTTTAGTAGGAATACAAGCTAATTTTAGCCAATTTGATTCATAGATGCCCAAAATTTTTATGGTTATATAATTAAAAAAAAAATTTTTCCTCTGTTCTTTTTTAAAATTATAACATTGAATATTACGAGATTTTCCTCAGTACTTACGTCTCAAAAAGTGCACAAAATCAAAATCCGAAAGGTGCGATCGCTTTATTTTTTGTCTCTTTTATGAAATAATACGAGGGTAGTTCAATAAGTCTTTAGAATAACCAACAGATGGCGCGCGAATCGCTCCAAATCATCTGTTTTCAGTCAGCACCACTCCCGACTAGATATATGGTGCAGTCACAGTCCACATTTTCTGAGTTTACGTGTTTTTATAACCAATTGAAAAAAAAAATTGCTTGTTAAGAAAAATGGAAAAAAACGAGTTCAGAGCGGTAATTGAACATTTTCATTTAAAGGGTTTAACTCCATATGAGATAAAAAATGAATTGGACTCAGTTCATGGCATATCTGCCCCTGCCTTAGCAACGGTTTATAACTGGGTAAATGAATTTAAGCGTGGTCGTACATCAATAAGTGACGAACCACGTTCAGGAAGGCCCGTAGAAGCAACTACTCCCGAAATCATCAATAAAATCCGCGATATGGTGTTGAAGGATAGAAGATTAAAAGTGCGTGAGTTAGCTGAGGCCACAAGGATATCTATAGGTGCAGTTGTTTCAATTCTACATGAAAAATTAGGCATGAAAAAGCTATCGGCAAGATGGGTGCCGCGTTTGTTCTCAGCTGAGAATAAACGCAATAGAGTGGTCGCCTCTGAGGCTCTTTTGGCGCGCATAAGTCGGAATCCTGAGGAATTTTTTCGTCGATTTGTGACTGTTGATGAAACATGGATACACCACTACACTCCTGAGACAAAGGAACAATCCAAACAGTGGATTTCCATAGGCGAACCAGCTCCAAAGAAGACAAAGACCGTAAAGTCAGCTGGTAAGGTTATGGCTACAGTTTTTTGGGATGCACGTGGAATTATACTTATTGACTACTTGGAAAAGGGCAAAACAATTACTGGTGAGTATTATGCATCATTATTAGAGCAGCTGAAAGAAGAAATTAAAAAAAAACGACCACATTTGGCGAGAAAAAAATTCTCTTTCATCACGACAACGCCCGAGTTCACACATGCTTCGTTTCAATGGCTAAAATTGAAGAACTAAAATTCGAATTGGTCGAACACCCACCGTATTCACCAGATTTCGCCCCCAGTGACTTTTTCTTATTTCCAAACTTGAAAAAATGGCTCGGTGGACAGAGATTTACGGACAACGAAGACGTCATTGCCTCTGTAAGTGCTTATTTTGAGGAACTTCCGAAAACGCACTTTTCTGAAGGATTAAAAAAACTTAAAAAGCGATTGACCAAGTGTATAGAGCTCCAAGGAGATTATGTTGAAAAATAAAAAAAAATTTACCAAAAAAAATTGTTTTTATACTTTATTCTAAAGACTTATTGAACTACCCTCGTATCGTTTGGTGATGATGCATGGCTTCTAGTATGAGCTAGAAGAAATCTGAATTTGCAGGCGGCAAAAATTTTACAGGTTACGAACTTTGAAAAAAACCCGAGGCCCGGCGAGCATGATCGTGCGGCAACTTCGAATAATAACAGTATGTTCCAGATTATAAGACAGAAAAAGTTTGGAATGTTTTTCTCCACCTATAAATGCATATTCTTATAAAAAATAATAAATAATAGTCTACTGATCTATAAATTATTAGCCTAAGTCTAATTTCTAAAATAAAACAACAATATTATAAGTGTACAAAGTATTTATTTCTTCAGCATTCATTGATCATCAATCTTCTTTCTCGAAGCTGCTGCAGTTCTGTGAAGTTGTACCAAATAAAATAGCTTTGTTTCCAAATTCCGCAACTTTCTTAATATTTATGGCTTCGAAATTTATTTTTCTGCTGGCACATCCAAGGAGCCACGAATGACTACCAAATAAGATAATTCCATATAAGAGGTAAAGAGGAAACGATCGCAACTCTCGGATTTGCAATTAGTATATTTTTGGTGACTTAAGCATGGTGGATACATTTAGGGAAATCCCTATTTACTATATATAATAATTGAAGCTGTGGCGATCGAAGGCCCTTAATATAAATTATTATAGAAATAAGCTCTCTTACCTTATAGTGTCATGTAGAACTAGATTTTAAAGTCATAAGTCATACATTTTGAAGTCATCAGATGCATTGCTTCTTATTTAAAAAAGAATGTCAAAAGCGATGCCGATTTAATATTGCTGTTGTAGTAAGATAAAATAATTAATACGATTCATACCAACTTTTGTACGTTCTTCTATAGTCAGTTGATAAAAGTAAACCGATTAATTCCCCATGTTATCGATCGACGACAGTAGAGTATGAAGAAAATTGCGATTCTTTTGTACCCTAGAACTGTATGATACTGTTATAAGAAAAATCTATACCAGGGTTTGTTTTTTTTATATACCAGGTTTGTTTTTTCTATGCCGGCCTTCCTGTAGAGCGCTCACTTCTCTCCACACGTAACGCCGACCATGGGGCCAACCTCCGAAGGAAGACGAGCGCTGCCTACGCTATAACCTCTCTGTGGGCCTTCTGGCAGGAATTACCGAACCGACTCTTCATCTACCTCTATGACATCATCCTCCTTTTCGCTGAGGATCTAAGGAAGCACTCGAGCCACCCACATAGCCAAAAGCGCTCACCTTCCTAACTCCCATCATCAAGCGTACATCAAGCCAAACGAATTTTTCGGAATAAAAAACGAAAGTGGGAAAATAATAAAGTCTCAGTAATACAAGAAAACAGTAATCGAAATAATATTCGGGAAATGAGGAGGTCTGCAAGGCAATTAACAAGTTAAAAAACAGTAGAGTCCTTGGAATAGATAATTTATTGGCCGAACTATTTAAACAGGGAAAGGAACTATTTAAGAAAATAATTCATAATTTTATTTGCACCATATGGATGATAGAAACAGTGTCCAAAGAATGGAGAGACCTAATCATAATCCCATCACACAAAAAAGAAGATAAAAGAAACTGTAATAACTATAGAGGCATTTGTCTTATATGTACATGCTACAAAGTCTCTCTAATGTACTGCTAGATAGACTCACACTTCTCGCGGAGGAAATCCTCGGGGACTACCAGTGTGGATTTCGAAGAAACATGTCAACAAGCGACCAGATCGATAGGTCCTAAGAGAAAAGACTTATATTACGCGTTACGATTAGAAAAGACCTATCTTGCGCGTTACGATTAGAAAAAGACTATCTGTTTTGAGGTTATTTCTTACACTAACTTTGAGATCATATAATTATTATAAGATAATTTCATATGTAACTTTTATTGAATTTTTAATACTACTCATGTAAGATTATCATTTTCACGTCAGTAAAAGTAAGGCATCAAATCATTTTATAACAAATTTTCAGCACTGAATAGAGCCTACAAAATAACCTGAAAAGGAATAGTCCATTTCTTATCGCAACGCTCAGGATAGGTTTTTTCTAATCGTAACTCGTAAGATAGGTCTTTTCTAATCCTGACGCGTAAGATAAGTCTTTTCTCTTAGAACTCATCGAGGTGTTTATCGTTAGGCAGTTCCTCGAAAAGAAATTGGAATACGGGGAAACGGTACGCCAATTATACGTTTATTTCAAGAAATCGTATGATTCAATAATAAGATGTAAACTGTTTCAAGTCTTAGTATTGCTAGGGGTACCAAAAAAGTTGGTCAATTTAATCAGAATGTGCCTAGATAACAGTCGAAGCATAGTCAGATCAGGTAAGAGCCTATCGCAGCCATTTGATACTCACCGCGGGCTAGAGCAGGGTTCTCCTCCTATTTAACTTAATTTTAGAATATATGGCCAGGGCGGTACAAGAAAGTTGAGAGGGAATTATAATAATTGGCTTCCGAACACAATTGCTAGCATACGCAGATGACAGACATTATAGGAAAAACAGAGAAACCGTAATTAAAAACGTAGAAATACTAATAAGAACAGCTAAAGAAATAGGTCTAGAAATAATTAAAGAAAAAACCCAGTACATGGTCACTAGCAGAGCAGGGTCCGAGATTGCTAATACCGACTTGATGATCTCCGGCAAAACTTTCAATAAAGTAGACGACTTTAAATACGTTTAAATTAGAAGCTGCATTCGGAAAATGCATGCCTATATATAGAATAGAGAATTTGACATAACCAAGAAATACACGAGCTATACGGGAAGCCAAGCATTATCAGAGTGATTAAATCTCGAAGACTAGGGTGGGCGGGCATATAGCTAGGATGGGTAACGAAAGAGTAGCACTTAGAGTGCTCGTAGGGAAGCCGACAGGAGCAATAACCCAATGTAAACCGAGATGAAGGTGGGAGGACAATAATAAACTGGACCTATACTGAGAAAAAGGATTACTTGTATTAAATGATATTCATTAGCTATTATCGAGCACAAAAGTGTAAAATCATTAATTTTCTCTTTTACTAAAGTGTAAAATCAGAAATTTACTCTTTTCTTAAAGTGTAAACACTCTCTTTTGCTCTTTTGAAATAACGCGATTAGATTTTACTCTTTTCAAAAGTGTAAAATCAGCCGTTTATTCTTTTCCTAGAGTGTAAAATCAGCAGTTTACTCTTTCCGTAAAGTGTAAAATCTCTCTTTTACTCTTTTGAACTAACGGGATTAGATTTTACTCTTTCCAAAAGTATAAAATTAACAGTTCATTCTTTTCCTAAAGAGTAAACTCTTTGGGTTTAGAGTGATGGAATTAAATACGGTGAATTGAATATTCACTAACAGTTAATGCCTGAATACTTGGAGCCGCATTGAAGCGCCTGGGCGCCATCTAGATTGTTATTGCTGCGCATCGTGCAGGTTAATATTGTCGCTTGTGGCTTTCATATCTTATATGCCAACAATAGTTATTTGTTTCTAACACTCGGCAATTATACAAATTATGCTATTATTTTAGTGCTTCAGAAGTATCTGTATACGCCAGGACAACTTCAAATTAGCGTGTGAGTTCTTAACTGTTAATGAATCTTTCATTTGATGTAAATCAAAAGTGTCTTGAGGGTTTAAGTAAATGATTCATTTAATGCAAGGAATCCTTCTTCTCAGTGTACGAGAAGTAGGATGTTATGAGGAGGATTATCCAATCACAGTAGAGGTTGGCAAGTTGAAACCACATAGGACCGGCCGATGAGACACTCGATACCCGTGTACTCCCTCGAGTATATTGCCTAGTAATGCCTAAGAGACGACTATAGGGCATATTCTAAGAGTTGAGAAATAAATCACGGTGTCAATTAAACTTATTGTTTAATTATTTTGCTTTCCTCCTTCTCCATTTACACACATCTATCTATCGCCTATACGTTGACCATCACGAGATTGTTTCATCGGCTACATCGTCGCTGAGTTGCTCCTCTGGAGCAGCTCTAGGCTCGTAGAGAGCTAGGACGCGGGGCTAATGCTGTGTACTCCCTCTCCCACTGTAGAAGCAACGCCGTAGGAAGACGAGCCAACCAGTCTAGACAACTCCCAAACAATAGAGAAAAATGGTGTGACTGTGCGAACAAGGATATGGACTACACAGCTACGGATAGCTAGTCCCAACAAGTAGTTATGATACCTATGGTTATGATGACGAGTCTATGTGATAGCTGTTGCCCTGCAGGGCCCGTTGCTGCTTACCATTACTACTTGGCCTTTATAATAATAATAAGAATAAGAATAAGAATAAGAATAACAATAACGATAACGATAACGATAACGATAACGATAACGATAACGATAACGATAACGATAACAATAACGATAACGATGACGATGACGATGACGATGACGATGACGATGACGGTGCCGGTGCCGGTGCCGGTGTCGGTGACGGTGACGGTGGCGGTGGCGGTGGCGGTGGCGGTGGCGGTGGCAGTGGCAGTGACAATGACAATATTAATAATAATAAGAACAGTAATAACAATGTACCCTGATTCGTATACGTTGCCTACTCACGCACGCTTACAGACACCGAGACCGACACTAATTTGCTCTACTCTATATTCTCGAAGTAAGTATATAACATGTATTATAATCCGGAGCGCGCGAAGAATCGCGCAAAATCGTGCAAAATTCTCAGCAGTTAAATTTGCAGCACCGTAAGCGGATTGCGGAGGCGAACGAGAGAGAGACATCTGGCATATGCACTTGATGCATATATACGTTCTTACGCACACTTAACTATATATTTATGTGTACAATGTACATATAGGTTATATACGCTACGAGAAATGGGAACAACGGTAGGCGGAGGCGGAAAATCGATTTCGATCGTCCAATATTGACAGTTAATTTTGCGCAAGCCACCTGACAGTAACGAAGTTGGCGGTCGCACCCGCGAATCTCGTTCGCTATTCATATAATATACCTGCAGCTGCACGTTCGACCCGCATGCGTGATTCGCGGCACCATACTCTTCGATTCTACGCATTGCGGTGAGTGCAGAGTGCACGGCTAATGGCGAGTAATCGATTACGCGCAATAGTGTTATGCGTGCAGATGGATAGAATAATGGCCATTACTCCCGCCGTTGCGAGAATAAAATCTATTAGTGCCGCAAATGTGGGAATAATGGATTACACAGGCACACAAAGGAAAAAAAGTTCTTGTTCCCGGAACCAAACTAGTATATCTTTATGTTTTTGGGGTCGCTGAATCCAAATCCGATGACCGTTTGTCTCCATCAGGTCAGGTTCAAGGTCATTTAAAGGTCAAATGATGGAAAAATGGTCAAATCGATTAAAAATATTATTCCTATATATTTTGGGGGTCGCTGAAACCAAATCCGATGTTCATTTGATCCGACAAGGTCAAATTCAAGGTTATTTCAAGGTCAAATGTGTTTGTTCTGCTAAACATAAATTTTTCACTGCAGATACCGAAAGAACGGGAAATTACATCTAGATATGTATTCAATTTTTTGATAACATAACCCCCAAGGTAATTTCAAGGTCACTTCATGTTGTTGTATGGAGGATTCATATGAAAATTGCAAAAATAAGAAAATGTGTCTTTACGAGACTAAACTACTATGTCAATATGTTTTTGGGGTTTCTGAGTTGGAATTCGAGGTTCGTTTGCTTCCAGTATGTCAGGATAAATTTCATTTTAAGGTCAAATCCAACCCGGAACTACACTGAAGGAAAATTTCGGGGAAAAACCCGCCTCGAAACAGCCGGAGTCCAAGGTACTTTTCCCGTTGAAAAACAACTCAGAAAAAATCCGAGTTTTGCCTTCACCGGGAATCGAACACTCGACCCCTGGAGCAAGCGTATATCTGCTAGTTAAAGCGTGCGCCTTAACCAACTGAGCCACGGACGCTCTTTGAAGAAGGAGAACGTTTTCACCAAGATTTCAAAAATCTAGAACGAAGATTTCAGGGTAGATGGGATGAAAACATGATGGCAGATTTCTGTTGGATGTTGCAGAGAGAAAGCACGGAAAATTAAAAAAAACGCAAGAGAAATCCCTTGCACAGATCTTTTGAGGATAAACGAGTACGATATAAAAGAAGACGAAACGACGAAGAAGTAGAATAGTCAGATAAAAAATGCACGTTCCAGCGATTCCAGAAATATAACCGAGTGATGATGTGAATAGATTTGAACATTTTTGTTGGATTTGACCTTAAAATGAAATTTATCCTGACATACTGGAAGCAAACGAACCTCGAATTCCAACTCAGAAACCCCAAAAACATATTGACATAGTAGTTTAGTCCCGTGAAGACACATTTTCTGATTTTTGCAATTTTCATATGAATCCTCCATACAACAACATGAAGTGACCTTGAAATGACCTTGGGGGTTATGTTATCAAAAAATTGAATACATATCTAGATGTAAAATTTCCCGTTCTTTCGGTATCTGCAGTGAAAAATTCATGTTTAGCAGAACAAACAAATTAGACCTTGAAATAACCTTGAATTTGACCTTGTCGGATCAAATGAACATCGGATTTGGTTTCAGCGATCCCCAAAATATATAGGAATAATAATTTTAATCGATTTGACCATTTTTCCATCATTTGACCTTTAAATGACCTTGAACCTGACCTGATGGAGACAAACGGTCACCGGATTCGGATTCAGCGACCCCAAAAACATAAAGATATACTAGTTTGGTTCCGGGAACAAGAACTTTTTTTCCTTTGTGTGCCTGTGTTATTTGTCACACTTGTACGAAAACGCGTTTTTGCATGACTATATAGCGGGACTACAGTGGCCATTTTCCGACCGGCGGGCAAAAGAAAAGTTCATCAGGAAAAGTATTACATTATGTAACAAGAGAATAAAGTCGAAGATTACTGCTGAGAGCATTAATCACCCGAGGGAATACTCGACTTTAATGCCGTATTGCATGTAGAACTTTATTCTCTACTTAACTGTGGCCACTTTATAGACTTAAAAAGAGGGACTTCTGATAAAAACTAGAATTTATTAAAAATTTATATTAATATAGTGAAAAATAATTTTTAAAAAATACATTTGCGAAAAAAAATTGCGGGAACAAAGTAGATTTTCGGAAATCATATGTAACTTTTGTCCCGCTTTTCAGGTCAATAACGTGGTCATTGCGGTTGAGTCGGGAATAAATGTATTTTACGCCTGCGTCAAAATCAGCGGGCGGAAAAGACTTTTATCATCCGCTATAGCAGTTTTCGCTGTTTTTTGGACTTAAAAAGCGAGCCTAAAGTGCTTGTTTTCTGACCAACGGGCAAGGAAACAGCAGGCAAAGAAGTACATTTTTTCGCGTGTTGTTGACTTATTTGCTTATTTGTGCTTTTTGAGACATTTCCGCAAAAATCCATACATGTGTCACAAAAAATATGGTGTGCACCAAGGGCTAAAAACGTACTCGCCTTAGTAGCCTAATTTTACAGTCTTACAAGCGTATATTTGCACCGTCTCAAATAACGGCCAAATTTAGTTTCGCTTCATTGGCATACAGAACATGTTATCATTACATGTTTGACAAAAAATATGGTGTGCATCATGGGAGAGAGACCATTTTCGCCCTTGTGTTTTTGCGCTACTCGTCTTAAGCTCACGTGCTTACTCGCCTTCGCATCGTATTGCAAACCCCACACGCTAGCGAAAAAAGCATACTTTTCCCCCATGGTACACAATATACTATTACTCCCGTTCATCTGCTTTTGTAGATTATCCTCTTATATGTAATTTTTACATAAAATTTATCATATTCTGCTTTTAAAAAAAAAATAAGATAAAACTACATAACATTTAATTTTTATTTTAATTTTTGTTCACACCTTTAAAATTAAAAAAATGGATAAAGAATGTGTCGAAGTCAATAAAGTGGCCACAGTTAAGGGCCTGGCAAGCCTGAGTTAAAAAGTCAAATAAATCCTTTTTTTTATTGCATATTTTGATAGCAAATTTCTTGTACAATAAGCTCCTGCATTTTACGATGTTAAGTTCTGTTACAGAATTATAGCTAAAGTACAGTATACCTATATATAGCAAAATTGACTGAAAAACTATACTCTCTCGCTGTTTTGAAATTTCGCCACCAGGTGAAATTTACATGGGATTTTTGGCGCTTCGATATTGTTTCGATGCCAATGCACTAAGGTACTCCGGAATGTTCCTCTGGAACTGTCTTTCAACCAATCACTGACAAGACCGCCGATATGCTTTATCTGCAACTTCTGTATGAACGTTGTGAACGCTGTTTAATGCTGTTTACTTTTAGATTAACCTCTCAAAATATCTGTGCCATGTTTGTATAAAAATATTGTACATCATTTTTAAATTAAAACCTATATTCACCAGCCTTTTTCAAGGCTTTATAATTATTGTGCAAGACTGCATAAGTGTATAAGTATGTAAGTGAATAATTATATAAGTATGTATAAGTGTTAAAATGCATAAGTGTTTTTTTTTTATAAAAAGTGTAAGAAAAGTTGTTTGTGGCGGGTTATGTATAAATATTTATATTTTTTTTGTGTCAAATCAATATACAGTGTAAGTGTAATATCTTCGAGTGCCAGACCAAGTGATGTTCAAGGTAGAGTGTCGGGTGGCCCTGGTAAACTTACTTGGGGAAGACCAACAAAAAGAAAGAAGATTTTTTATGATTGAAAAGAAGATGGTTCTCCTCCAAAAAAGCCAAGAAATTCAACTTCCAGTAGAAAAGTTAAGGACATTATAACTGAAGGCGGTGAAATCCTATTTCCTGAACTGCAAAAAATTGCATGTTGCAAGATATGTCATGGAAAACTGAATTTCTTTGAATCTGATGTACGAGGACTGGGATTTAAAATTGATATTTCTTGTTCAAATTATACAAATCCAAGAATTGCATCAATTAATTCAAGTTGATTCATTGGCAAAAAAAGTAATGCATATGAAGTTAATAAAAGATCTGTTTTGGCTATGCGTGCTCTTGGTCATGGACATGCTGGACTTTCAATATTTTGTGGAATTATGGATTTGCCACAGACAATGTCACGCAGCAATTTTGACAATATCAACGATCAATTGAGTGATGCTTGTGAAGTGATTGCTGAAGGCTCCATGAGTAATAGTGCGATAGAAGAAATGAGTATCTTGCCTTCAAATAGTGCTGGACTTCATGTGTCCGGAGATGGTTCTTGAAGAAAAAGAGGCTTTTCCTCACTCGAAGGTGTTTTTAGTGTGATAGGCAATTCTACCGGAAAAGTGCTTGATGTTTCTATAAAAAATAGTTTTTGTAAGAGTTGCTCTTTATGGGAAGGAAAAGAAGATACACCGGCTTATGAAGAATGAGTTGAAACGCATCAAAATCAGTGTATGTCAAATCATCAAGGCAGCGCTGGAAAAATAGAGGTAGACGGTATTGTGGAAATCTTTCAGGGTTCTCTTGAAAAACATGGTGTTATGTACTCGCAGTGTATTGGTGATGGTGATTCGAAAGTGTATAATGCAGTATTAAATGCTAAGCCTTATGCCAATGAACTTATTATTGAGAAGAAGGAATGCGTTGGCAAAAGAGGATGGGAACGAGGCTTCGAAATTTGAAAAAATCATTAGGTGGACAGAAAATTGAGGATGGAAAATCTATTGGAGGAAGAGGAAGACTAACAGATCTTGTTATAGGCCAGCTGACAATATATTATGGCAATGCGATAAGAGCCCACAAAGACTGCATTCAAAGTATGTCAAATGCAATTTGGGCCACATATTACCATAAAATATCAATGGATCTTGATCCTCAACATGATCTGTGTCCAAAAGAAGCCAAAAGTAGCATTCCACCTGCTATAATGAAGAAAATCAAACCTATTTATGAAGATCTGACAGAACCTCAGCTACTAAAGAGATGTATTGGTGGTTACATACAGAACAGCAACGAGAGCTTTAACAACTCAGTGTGGAAGCTCGTTCCCAAGACATCATTTAGTGGTATCACAGTTTTGAAAATCGGAGTAAACATCGCAGTGTCACTTTTCAATGATGGACGAACCAGCTATTTGAAGATTATGGAAGAAGTTGGTATTATTTCTGGACTCTTTTGCGTGAATTGGGTGAAGACAGCTGACGAGCAAAGGGTTTACCACGCTGAGAGAAAACTACTCTCCAGCACAATAGAGGCTCGACGATAAAGGAGACAAGCTCAACTGCGATTACAAGATGATTCATCTTATGCACCAGGTGCATATTAAGATCTGTAAGTTTCTCCAATTTCAGAATGATTAATAAATAATAATCTTTTTGAAAAAATACTTCAAAATTAACAAAGTTGATTTGAAATAACTTTTAAAACTTTTCTCATGTAAAGTATATATTTTGTATGCTTTACAAATTATTTTTATTCATTTAGTTTTTAGCTAACCTGGGAAACCAACTTCTCAACTGGAAAATAACTACCAGATACATCTACAAGTAGCATATACTTATGTTTTATAACAATAAAAGATAAATATTGTATTCATTATTCTTACTGATAAGAATGAGACACTGTTATTAACAAACTTTTTTGTTTCAGCGCTATCATGAGATCATATCATTGACGTATCACACATGTTTGTCTAAGCAATAGTGTGAAATATATTAATGAAATATATAAGCAAAAGATACAAAGCATTCCTACGTTTTTCTTTAGGTCAGTATTGTTTGTATGTGTTTATTGTGTTTTCAAAGTTCAAATGTGATTATCTCAAAATAATGTTTTATATTATTTTAGGTCTGCCTCGTAGACTTTCTCAACATCCAGCCATCGATATAAGCCATAAATTATAGAGGATGTTTCTAATATGTTTCCTCACAATATGAGCGCAGCAGCTTATAAAATAAGTTTATATAGCAAGTATTAAAGATATATAACCTCAAAATTAATTAAAATATTTAATTATTTAAGGGTTTATATTTTTAATTATTACTACATAGATTATTTAATAATCTGCTGCGCTCATATTGTGAGGAAACATATCAGAAACATTTTCTCAAATTTTCAGACTATATCAATGGCTGAATGCTGATAAAGTCTACGAGGAGTGGTCGAAAGAAGAAAAACAGAGTATCGAAAGGAGTCACTTGGTATGAGCCACAGATTCAAAATATTTAAGCTATTATGCGGTGAAAATCTTTGTCCTTTTACCTACTTTTGGTAAAAAAAACTTTTCATATTCTAAATCACATCTAAAAAATTTTGTATAAATAAAACTGTAATTTCCTTTTTTTAGATTTTAACCCAGACCTGCCCCCTTAAGTCGTGAATAAAGTTTTATATGTAACACGAGAATGAAGTCGACTATTCCCTGGGGTGAATACTGCCCTCGCTTCATTCGGGCAGCAAACCCGCCCGCGAAAATACTGTTCGATTTTACTCCCTTGTTGCATAATGTACTATTTAAATTGATGGTTATATTTGTTATCTAAAAAGAAAGTTTTTTCTAAATTTTCATAAATTTTTAGACATTATACTCATAGCTATGTAGAAAAAACTAACAATTTCCAATGCAAATTGATGTTTTTTAAAACTATCCTTACGCATGGGAATGCAAGTATATAGCATTTGAAAAAAATTATGTAATTTTTAAACTCCAAAATTTTAAAAACATAACTATAAAGAAAACTAAAATTATATTGAATTTTTGTTGCAAAAATAACCTCAAAAGACCACATTTTTAACTCTCTTCATAGGCAACACTTTCTTAAACAATCTATACCTATGAAACATTGAAATATTGTTTTTTTTTCTTTCATTGCAAAAAAATGCATAAGATACAAAAGCGCATCATTTTTTAGAGTCACTTATTTAAATATTTTACTACTATTTAATATATACTAGTTTACGCCATCAAAATAGTATAAAAATTATGATTTTTCTATGCTATACTATAGCTATCAGATTCAGATTCAGATTCAGTATTAAATTATTAAATCATTTTTAAAAAATCATAAAATAATAATATTTTTAATATAAAATTATCTTTCGATTTCTTCGTGCGTAAAGTTGGCTAGAAGTGTAGAATAATAAATTTCAAATATAATGATACTTAATATGTACAAAAAAAAGCACAACGATAAAGCTTAGAGATGTCGTGATATAGAGGGTGAAAATGTATTGTTCAAATTGAATAATCTCTAAAATTATAAACCAAATCGGCTCAAAATATTCAGCTAATAACCTGATACCTAACAAATATTGTCTGAAATTTTCAAGGCATTACACTCAGTATTACTAAAGTTATCGTTGTCCAAAAAAACGCATTTTTTTATATTTTATTTTTTCTTTCTCAAAAAACAAACCGTCGTATTACCTACAAATTTACAGGAATATATCTCTATATGAAGCAAGTATTCTGTACAAATTTCACTGACTTTTACCGTATAGTTTTCTAGTAATAAATGTTGAAAAAAAATGTTGTCACACAGTATAACAACTGAAAAACGGTTCATATAAAGTCGTTTACGGTCCTAAAATGAAGTATTTGGTGAGTAATTTGAAAATTCTTAAATTTTGAAAAATGTCCATAAAGAAAAATTTGTTTGACCATTTTCGCTGAAACTTTCAGGAGGACACCGGGTATTGATAGCAAACATCGTACAAAGTTTAGGAAAATTATACCGCATAATGAACGAATGATGATGTGCCACATACTAACACACACACACTCACACACATACACACACACACACACACACACACACACACACACACGCGCGCACGCACAAACACAGACACATATATTCACACACACACACAGACATTTTTTAAGACTAGTCTATTCGGACTCCTCAAGGCATAAAACATGTTTATTGAATTAACCTTTATTTTGACCGCAAAAAAGTGCATTTTGCCAATGAATTAGGATTAGGAAATATATATATATATACTTTTTTATGAGGTAAAAATAAAGGTTAATTCAATAAACATGTTTTATGCCTTGAGGAGTCTGAATTTTGAAATACTATTACGGATGTTCAACGATTTTGAAAAAAACGGTGTATACCTACCTTAAGGGGTACACCACCTTTGAACATACAATATGTAAATTAAAATTGTACTGTTAAACTCTCGATGAATCGGGTCGATTCTTTTTTTATCGGGTTCGGATCGAGTACTAGACCCTTCTGGTACTCAAAAAATTATTGGTTTACCCAAAAAAATCGGGTTACCCGAATAAATAAAAGTAGCCTGAAAAAATCAGACGGCCAAAAATCGCCGAATGTGCTAGTTCTTCGTGGAAAATTTTCAAATGTGCTGGTCTTCGTTGGAAAATCCTGTAAAGTGCTATAGTAATCGTGGGAAAATTGAAAAATGTGTTAGTCTTCGTGAGGGAATGACGAAATGTGCTAGTTTTTGTGGGAAATTTTCAAATGGGCTACTCTTCGCGGCAAACGTGCTAGTCTTCGTAAGGGCTATCGATATTATGACCGACTTATTTGTTTACATTAAAATGGATTATTAATTAATTTATAATTTAAAGGTGTATCTGTCCCCAGGCGATATAAATTACCTCTGTGGATAGGTAAAAAAAGAAAAGTTTTAGTATATCTTATATGTCAATTGTTACATTAATGTAAGCAAGTAATAGATTAAACAAATAAATGTTAAGAAAGCCAGCCTAGGTTAAGTTCTGTAAAAAATCATTATCTACTATAGGGACTGCAAAAATATTTTTACGTAATCTAAGTTAATGGAAATTTTTATATCTTAAATATGTGTGCTATATGATTTTGCCATGATTTTGCTCCCTCTAAGTGGTCTATATAGTTTCCTAAGTCTTCGCTAATCTTCATCTTAAATGTATGCCTTACTTACTACTTTCGACGGGTTTCTGAATGAGGCGGTGTATATTTCGAGATTAACAGGGCTTAATTTAAACGTTTATTTTAACAGTAGACCAATTATTTATTGATTTTAAGATAGTGAATAACTTTATTATAATGCCTAAAATGTACCACATCTTAGTATTATTAGGGGTACCAAAAAAGTTAGTTTATTTAAGAAAAATGTGTCTACATAACATTCGAAGTATAGGTCGGTCATATAGCAGCCTACCAGAGCCATTGAAAATTAACAACTGCTTAAAACAGGGAGATACGCTATCAACCCTCTTATTCAATCTAATATTAAAGTACGTTGTAAGAGCTGTACAATAAAGCAAAAAGAAAATAACACTTAACAACTTTCTAACACAAATATTAGCATATGCAGATGATGTAGACATAATAAGAAAGAACCGTAATAAGAGAAACCACAATAAAAAACGTGGCAATATTAATAACAGCTAATAAAGTGTACTAGATTGCAAGAATGAGGTAACAATAATAATAAGATAATGTATAATGAATTTTTATAGGATTTAAACTAGGCTAACGCCCTTAATCAGTATTATAATAAGTATTTTCCAAACATTTATAAATTGTACTAATGGAATATTCGTAATTTTAAGTTTTCTTGAAGCAGTTAGCCAAATGATAATTGCAACTACTTAATCTAATCTCTGCCTAGAAAATTCTTTAGCTCGTTCCAAATTAACTCCATTATTTTCTAATTACCCAGAAACACTTTACCCAGTTTTACATTTTCGGACAATTCTCTGCTTCTATGCCAGCTATATAAGACTCCCGTATCCGTTTCTTAATTGAATTAAAAAGGAAGAATACGCGGTGTGAACGTCGTTCCATTATGAGAAACTCGCGATTTTCTCTTCGAGTACACGCACACACACACGCAGTGGTACACGCACACACACACGCAGTGGTACACGCACACGCACACGCATACGCACACACACACAAACACATACACGTACATACACACGTACACACATTAAGCAGATAATACCTAAAAGAAAAATAAGTAAGAGAGACTAGAGACTCTTCGCCACGGCTATAATTAAATTCGAGGACTCACGCGTACGGCTTCTCATTGTCTCCCGGAAGGATGGAAGCGAGCACATAGTGTAACGAACTCTGGAGGATCTTTCTTACTTGGCAAACTTCCGTCTAACTTCATGCGCGAGAGTCGCGCGTGAGTCCTTACGGCTCTTTCACTTTCGCGCGGGCTCGGAGCCTCTTACCTGTCGTGCGCAGGCTCGCATCTCAAGCTTTTTGAAACGAACGCATGATTATTCATACTAGGCTTGGGGATCGAGAGTTGTTTGGGCGAGATTCGAGATGCTGAGCCATTTAGAGCGCAAAAGTTCGTGGCTGCAGCTTATGTTGGCCGATATGAGTTAAAGAATCGTCCGTAAGCGAGAAGGAATGTTTAAGCTGTTATAAGTGCATATGGTAGCAAATTTCTCCACTCATAAACATCTGAAGATTAAAGAGAAATGCAGATATTTATACTGCTAAAGAAAATGTTACTTGGCATTGTGAAGTCAATTATGTAACTTTTTGAGTAAAGATTTTTATTTTCATTTTTATTTTCATTTTAATTTTTATAGAAATATAATATATAAAATACGAGTAACATAAATCATACTAAAATAGTATGCTGTTTAATTTGAAAATTACACTCAGATATTATTTTCATTTTCGTATGAGAATTGTTTTTGTTAAGGAGGGTTTTTCGCTAGATATAGGACATAAAACAAAAATGTATATGAGAGTTTATAAAGATAAAATTAATGAAATGTACTTAATCATATGTATATGTCCATAACTATATGAAAAAAAATTGTTCCAAAAAAAATTGTGACGTCACAAGTGTAAATAATATCAATTTAATAAATATTTAGTTAAACCCTAATTTTTTTTAAATTCGTAACCAATTTTTTTGTTTTGTGGCTTATTTTTTTCCTTAAACATTTCTCTACAAAATTAATGGAAGAAAATTATAAAATCATATATCTGTAATAAGAGAAAGCTAATTATTTATAAGTAAACGCATAAACTTGTATAAACAGTTGGCTTTCTGTAATCACAGATATATTATTTTATAAATTTCTTCCGTTAACTTTGTAGAGAAATGTTTAAGGAAAGAAATAAGTCCCAAATCATTACATTTTGTGAAGAAATAAAAAGAGAATTGGGGTTAAACTAAATATTTCTTAAATTGATAATATTTACACTTGTTACGTCACAATCTTTTGGTACAATTTTTTTTTCATGTAGTTATAGGCTGTTATTAAGTACATTTCATTAGTTTTATCGTAAGACCTTTATAAACTCTTATATAATTTTTGTTTTATGCCCTATATCTAGCGAAAGATCCTCCTTAAATTAAACGTTAATTTGAAAGTTGACTTGCTTTTGCTGCGAGGGAGAAACTTTTAAATGAACCTTGTGTATTTAATGAAAAATGTATAAATGTCTATAAACATTCCAAAAATATATTTCTTCTTAACGCAAAAATAAATTTTACATTTCTATTTGTATGATAGTTGAAGAATCACTGAAAAATAATTAGTATAGTGACCTCTTTTGTAAAAGTATTTATTTCTAACAAAAAATATATACCTGATGGTCATATGAATATATGATGATGAAATAAAGATCTACAGTACGAACGCTTTAGAGACACTTTTACCGCTGCAAAAAACTCCCATTATATAGCTATCTGCTAACTTTAATACAATTTATTGCTTTCTCGTCGCTCATGAGTCATCCACCGTGACGGCACTACGTATGCGTGAGAAAGTGTGATGCGAGGCCAAGATCAGCCGCAGTTTCGCGATGAGTTGCTTGCCGCATCTGAGGAGCGGAAAACGTCGATGTGTACGTGCTTGCACTTTAATTATGAAGAGATAGTAACGCGTTTTTATTTTAGAGTAAAGATCGAGGAGCTAGATTAATGCGTGCGAGAAGCAGGAAGTTAACAGCCCCTGCAACAACGTCTTATTTGTTCTTTATGAGTTTTAGTATGTTTAGCCTCGAGGAAGCGAAAGTAAGTCGGTAGATCTTTTGACCTGCAAAAGAATTTTCAGCATATATAAGATGGTGTACTTGGATGATGAATTTATACATGCTTGAATTTGTATATGAATCTGCTTTGATTATTGAAAATATAAGCGTGGTTTTTATTGATATTTTATAAACTCTAGGTTTGTTGATGGATTTGATTAATAAACGACGATTAATGAAATTGATCATGTTACTGGTTATTTAAGTTCTCAAGTTCTTTCTATTTAAAGATAAAACTTATAATTATATATTCATTATTATATACTCAATTGAAAATTTTACTGACATAAATAGTTATAATTATTTTCATGATTAATATAACATTAAATAATATTAAGTATTTGTCTTAATTGTACCGCGCATTTTACATTTACATAGAAACAACCATACCTAAATTACTACTATTCCAAAATTGCTTTCTATAAAACCAACACTCCTCTTTCTACAGTGTATCAAAACATTTACGAAATCCAGAATCACAATCACAGCGATCTAAGGTTTGCAAAGTCAATCGCGTCTATCCGCGAAAATTTTTCGCGACCGGAACTAGTCACATCGGTGACGGACGTCGCGATTAGCCTCCGATGCAAACATTATCGCTGTACGCATAACGCGCTTTAACGCGCGGGTCATACGAACACGCTCGGGTTGCGCGTCTAGAAAGTTATACCGCAGAAACAACTTTCACTGCCGCGATCGAGACCTTGTCGGCAGCAGCGGATGACCGGCTGCTCCCGCGCGAAAAAGGCTCAACTTTTTGCTTGAGACGCGAGGCAGAATTAAGGAGCTTCTACTGTTGTTCATCGCGGGGAAAGTACACACGTGGACTGACGATTAATTTTTAATGGCTTTGTCTGCTTAAGAGAGTAGTTCGGGTTTGTTTGTTGTTAGAATGACGCATTGGCGAGCATTTGATTGTGATAATGATGAGTCATTAGAATATACTTTCTTATTTTCTTCTTCTTTTTAAAAATTATTTTGCTTTATTTGTTTTTACTTAAGGCAGTTGTGCAATTTTTATTAGATATAATATTTCGGAGCTTATTTTCTTCTTTAAACGTTTTACTACAAATTCACCATTTAAAAATTATATATTAATATTAGTAAAAGACTAATTTTTTATAAGTTTTTACATAAAAAAATGTTCTAATATATAAACAAATGGTCTTTCTTCCTTGATTAAATTAATATATAATTGTTGAACGGTGAATTAGTAGATAAATGTTTAAAGAAGAAAATAAGTCCCGAAATATTAAAAATGACTGTCAAATAATAGTACATTATGCATCAAGGGAGTAAAGTGGGCAATGTACGCACTGTGTGACGTTGCCGACCGAGCGAAGCGAGGTCGGCATTTCACACAGTGCATGCTTGCCTACTGTACTCCAGAGGTGCGTATACTACTTTTCACCACACCCCCGTAAAGAAATGACTGTACGCATCTCAGCAGGCCGTACAGTACCCCATGCTCTGCCTAGAAGTAAAGTGACTTGTGTACGCGCGACGCGCTGTTTTACCGCTCGAGACGCAGTCGAGAGCGAAAAAAGGCGCATCGCGCATGCGCAAGTCACTTTATTCCCTAGGCAGTCCATGCGGTACTGTACGGCCTGCTGAGAGGGCGTACAGTCAGCACTTTACGCGCAGTGTGGTGAAAAGGAAATTATATTGTATAAGGGAGCGTTCAAAAACTACGCAACTCTGTTTTTTATGAAATTTGTTCCCCCCCCCCCCCTCACGTCACACACCATTATATTTTGTTAACCCCCCCCCCCCCCACCTTTCAACGTGACGCAACACAAGGAAATTTCAAAAAGTATTTTAATATTCTATAACGCATCGAGAATGTATGTCTAATATAATAATCCAACAACATTATTTTTAATGTTAATAACATATTAAAATCTTATAAAATAAACAAAAGAACGTTTAGAAGTATTTTAATGAAACGTTTCATCTAATCTACTTTTATGAAATTATTAGAAATCTTCTGTTGTACAAGGAGATACTATTCCTTCTTGTATATGTTTCGAATAACTGGAATATGTAGATTGTAAGGTGGTAAATCCACCGTTCACGGACAATTACGAGGACCTACTTTTATCGTCTAAATTTCAGTTTTGAGTAAATATCTTTGGAACGTTGTTGTCTGAATCAAAAATAACTTTCCAGAGATATTTCCTCAAAATTAAAAAGTAAAGAAAAAAGTGGTTTCCGTATTTGCCGATAACACAAGAGATTAGCATCACTTTAAGATGATCTTAAACCTCTGTGTTGCCGGAAAATACGTCGAACTATTATTTTCATTTAATTTTGAACTTTGAGAAAATTGGATTTAAAAGTAATGAAGTGGTTCCTCGTAATAGGGAATATGCACGAATTTAGATTTTAATGTTATTCAAAAGTTTATGAAAAAATAATTAAATTACTAAGACAGTCTATTTATATTTTCTTATACAATAACTTTTATAATAATCATACATTAAAGTTACGCTGGAATTTGGTGCTTATTTTTGATTCCTGTTACGTGACTTTTTCATGATAACGTAGATGTATCGCCGTTTAGCGCCTCTATAGATTAGTCTTGTTCTTTGATATACATATAATTATTTTGATAACTGCCGATGAAGGCGCTAAAATGAAATAGTCAATTGCCAGGAATTTAAACTAACACCGAATTTCAGTCCAACTGTAATATATTATTATAAAATCCATCGCATAAGTAAAAAACTGTCTCGAGAATTTGATCATTTTGTCATGAACTTACGAATAAAATTAAAATAACAATTTAATTACGACCCATGCAAGTTCCCTATTGTTGGTGACGGGTGGTTTTAGCATCACCTTAAAGGAGAAGATTGTACACAATCCGAGATATCTTCAACATCATTCTTATCCATCCACTAAACAGAATCTGTAGGGTCTTCTATATAATAACGCAGTTGACGTATAGTACTTCATTGCATTCTTTTTAAAAATACGATTTGCCTTAATTTTGCTTCCTCAAATAGAAAGCTAGGTGATATTAAAGAAAAAGTTTTGCTAAAAACTTTTTAGAAACATGTTTTGAGACGTAAAGAATCAAAATGCACTATTTAAAAAAATATTTGTACGTATTGATATGTTGTGTATATATTATGTATATATATTTGTGTGCATGTACCTGTGCATGTGTGCGTCTATGCGTGAGCGTGTAGAACGACTAATTAAATTTGAGGAGTTAAGCGTCAATGAATTAGCAGCGGTTTTTTTTCATTGTGTTTTTTTTTTCTTTTTTATGTATGGATTTTCGATATAGCCTCTAAACCTGTTTTAGACATAATATAAATTACATTCGTCATATATATGCGATGATTACTTTGTAAAGAAGGGCTATATAAGTCAGATGTCGTAGTTTCTTGTTGAACGCTATTTTCTATTTTTCTTCCGAAAAAAAAATCGTATAATATAGCGTTACGTCACGTTCATAAGCAACTCCGCCTTACTCCCAACGTCACAAAACATCACATTTGAGGACCCCCACCCAACCTTTGAGTCGTTGCGTAGTTTTTGAAGTTCCCTAAGTAAGCATTTTTTTAAATTGACAATATTTACACTTCTGGCGTCGCGATTTTGTTAAAATGATTTTTTTCCATTTCGTTATGCACCTTTTATTAACATACTTTATTATTCACATTATACAATCTTTTTAAGCTTTTAATATAATTATTTTGCTGGTGGTCAGTTAAAAATTGCATAACCACCTTAGGGGGAACTCCAGTGATTTTTTACCAAAAAATCGAAATTTTTTTTATTACATATTTTTTATGTTTATAGTTTTATGAACATTTTGAGACCTGCGGGATGTCAAAACTCTTTGTTATTCCAAAGTTATAGGCAGTTGAGTGAAACAATTGGCATAGTGCGTTTCTTACACATAAGAATTGTACACGTAATTATTGTGCACAATACATCTATAATATAATTTGACCAATGCTAAATTGTGTACAATAATTACGTGTATAATTCTTATGTGTAAGAAACGCTCTATGCCAAACAATTAACATTGGATAGCATACCAAATTAAAACTTTAAACGCGCCTTTCTCGAAACTTATTTTTCTACCTTCATAAAGTTCTTTGCGCAACCTATGACCATGGATATTGTTGAAACTTCCAGAAAATATAGGTTAAAGTATTGTTAAAAGAAGTTAATATTTTGTTTTTACGTATTTTGATGGTAAATATTTTATTCATCCATTGTAAGTGATGAGACATGCAATTTTTTATGTTTATTTAAGTTCAAAAGCGTTTCATTTATTTTAAACCATTAATTGAGTTTAAACAATTTAAAAAATATTAACTTTTGTTCATTTTAAGTTGAAAAATATCCTACAATTTTTTAAAATAGAATTCGTTAAATCCGTATACGCAAGAAACTATTCTAAAAACCCTTGTTTTAATTACAAAAATATGTATTTTCGCTAATAACTAGAAAAAAAATTTTAGTAAAAAATTCTCAAAATTTTTTTACTACCTTCTTTAATCATGACAAAAAAAGTTACCGAATTTTTAATATTATTGGACGAAAGGGAGAGATTTTTTAAAAATCACTGGAGTTCCACCTTAAAGTACATTATTGTTTTAACAGGATGATACGGATTAGATCTAAGCGCCCCATGCGGGACTTTAAAGATAACTTTTTGCCTTGTTTTAGATCTAGGCAGAAGTGGTCGTCTAGATGACGCAAGAATGGCACCACGCTGAGGTAATGTGATAAACGGTACCAGGATGGGTTTCGCCAGAAGAGGAAAGGGTGGTAGGTTTTAGTGGGTCGGTTTACGATGTAACGGCTGTGTAGTTTCCTCGCATTTTTGTTTATTTTATTTTTTGTCCTATATTATACACACGGCGGATGCGTCCTCAACCAGCCCCACACTATCCGGCTGTGCGGACCCAGTCGGGTGTGCCTTAGATGGCATTACTTACATACCCTCGAAAAAAAGAAAATTGTTTTAACAGGAATTCTCCATTGCAGCTTCGTTGGCGATATGTGTGTATATGAATTTGTTTAGAATTTTATAAATAAATGTTGTTGTTATTGAGGGATCCAAGTAAATTTATTTTACCTCTATCTCCGTTGTATGCTGTTAAAAATAACATTAAATTTAATGCATTTTTAATGTACATTTGTACATTAAATGCAATGTACTTGTAACAAACGAGAGATTTCTGGATGCGTGCATGAAATTTAATGTGATTCTACAATGTGGTTCTACATTTAATTTAATGAACGTAAATGTATATTAATGTTCATCTACATGAAATTTAATACAATCCAACATTAAATATTTAATTTCCAAATTAGAAAAATGTAAAATTATTATAATCAATAACAGTAAACTCTACTATCCATAAGCCCTAAAACCAACTACCCCAAGCAATGAAATTTGCAATAACAAAAATTTAAGCAATAAAAATTTAATCCCTAAACCCCTAAATCCAATCATCCCAAGCAGTACATTTTGCAGTTAATAAACAATTAACAATAAAACCCTAAATCGAACTACCCTTTTACCCCCAGCTAAGCAATATGCAAAAATAGTATATTATGACACTGTTGTGGGAGATGGTTTTCTACCTTGCTCGAGGGTTTTCGCACGAGCGAAGCGAGTGAGAAAATCGAGCAAGGTAGAAAAACACCTCCCACAACAGTCTCATACGATATTTTATAGCACAACAACCTCAAAATCGACAATAAAGTTGGCATTTTGAGGTTAGTGTGCTATAATAGAAATTTCGTAATAAAAATTTAGTCCTTAAACCGTAAACCCTAAACCCGAAAATTAAGGATGTTTTTAAAATTATTTATCCAAGCCGAAACGCTAGTTAATAATTATTTTAATAGATATCTTAAATTTCCATTTAAGATTTTCTATACATGTATTATAACCTCTTAATAATTGTGGAGGCCAATAATAGGAGAAGTATTTCACTTTAATTATTAATAAGTAAATATTTGTCCGTGTGCCGATTGGAATCTTATCATTGTAACATTTAAAAGCGAACTTTAGAATCTTCATGACATGAAATTTATTATTACATAATAATTAAACAGATAATTAAAAAAAATATGTATAGAAAAGAATATATGTAATAAAAAAGTTACCCACTTTGATTTTTGTAAATGTTGAAAGGAGCCAAATAATCCTCAGTCTCTCTCTCTCTCTCCCTCTCGTGGCTACAGCCGGTGTTGTGTACCTCGAGGAAGCTGCCGCTGCTGCAGCAAATCCTCTCTCCTCCCGCATCTGCGTGCATCGGGAGAGAGGACAGGTCACGCGCGCGTGCGTGTGTATGTGAGTGTGTGTGTGTGTTTGTGTGTGTGCGTGCGTGCAGCCGCTCATCATCCCCGAGATGTGGGAGAGAAAGAGCAAGCAAGAGAAAGAGTCGCGCGTAGGGGAGTATGGGGTATTGCCGGTCAGCTAAGCAAACGTGCCTGTTATTTCCACTTTCAAATTGTTTTTTTTTAACTTTAAACAATTATTATGTTAGCTCAAACTATTGACTTTAAATATTTCTTATTGGTTTAACATAAAAATTTAAGATATCGAAGCTATAAGTCGAAATAAAAAAAAAAGCATTTTGACCGGATTTACCTCACATCAAAGAGTAATACCGGTCAGCCTTGGTACAATTCCGGTCTCTATTAGAAAGTTACTTTTATAGATGAAAAATTTCTTTAAATCAATTATATGAACTTTCATATGATCCGTCCCATTATTATTTATTAAATTAATAAAGTTACAAAAAATAACTGCATAAAGTAACAAATAATATGCATAAAAGCTTATTTTATAGACTAGATTTCTGATAAGAAATGTAAGCCTACACTTTGATTGTGTATAATTCCTTAATAAAACTGAATAGAAGGTTATTTGGACATTAGATTAATTGAATTTTATGTTGCGTTTAATATACTATTCGAATTATTACCTAAAAATGTTTAGATTATTGAAAATAAGGGTGACCGGAATTAGCCAGTGACCGGTATTACCCCATTCTCCCCTATAGCGTTCAATGGTGTAGGTGCCGTGTGTGTATGTGTGGGACTTCTCGTCAGTGCTCGCTCCAACCAGTCACATCTGCTGCGGGACAAGCTGTTGCCCTCGGTGTGGGTGTGTATGTGACGGTCCGTATTCTTTCTCGGTCGCGATTCTACTTCTCCTCATTCCCTTCAACAAACAACATAATAATCCCCCCCCCCCCCCCCATTAATAACAATGTTAAAAATAATATTTCAATGTTCGGCTCTGGTGATGGTGGTGATTCGGTCGTGATTGACTGACTCGTTTTTAATAAATATTTTGACGCGAAATACGCGTCACATATGTAACTTCGTTTGATCGCGTAAACCTACACAATGTGACATAAACAGATATAGAGGATACTCTAGTCCAATAGGCTGAGTGGAACCATAATTTTTTCATAATAATAGTTAGATATTGTTTTTTATATAAATTTACACATACATATTCGACGTAATTTTACTTAAAAAAACTAATATTCGAGAGCTTGTACGGTTACTGGACCATTTATTTACCTTACATGTAATAAACAAATAACATAACAAATAAAATAACAAATAACAAAAAATAAAGCCTTATGCACATGATTTTTCATATATATAAGTCCGACGAAAAATATACCAGTCAAAAATAAGCACGATTTTGAAACTTGATTTTTTGGATAATTAAAATATGTTTTTCTATTTAGCTCCAATTTTGAAGGTAATTGTTTATGTAAAAATTCATCGTGAAAAATGTATGATTAAATAACGTAAACTTTATAGGTGATTTGACGTTTGAATTAAAAAATTTATTAAAACAAATAAGCAACCACATTTATAATACTTCGAATATGAATTCTTGTATAATAATACAATTTTTTGTGTACACGTTTTTTAAAGTTGCTCTTTATGTTTTAAGAACTTGTTAAGTTACAAATATAGAGGTTGAGGAATGTCGTAGTCATATCATTCTATTAAACTTTCATTAACTGTATAAAGATAAAAGAATATATTTACGTCTATTCTATTGCTTCTTAATTCTTGTTGCATACTTTTTAGTTGATTTAAAATGCTAAAGATTTGTCTTTATTAATTTTTTATAAAGTAGTAAATATAATTTAATTAAATAACAACAGGGAAAATGCATTTATAGAGTATCGACGAACTTCACTTCGCTTTCTGAATAATTTAGTTTTACAAGAGACAAATATGATAGCTACTCGAAATAAATTTAGAAATTGTGAACGTTTCTTATAGCACAAGCAGAAATATAATTCAGATACCGAAAGGAATATGTCCCGTCGTTTTCGCACAACTCTAATCAAGTTTTTAAATGCCCTGGGCCATTCGACCAAAACATTTAGATTTGTACATTATTAATCTCACATATGTCTATACATATTACTTATCAAGTGTTAATCATAATAGAAAAAATAAAACGGAAAATTGAAGATACATCAGGAATGCTATAAACATGATGTACCTTTAAGGGGACCTAACCACCTTAAAATTTTAATTAAATTGCTTATATATTTTTAGGTGAGAATGAATTATTCATCATATATTACATTTTCTTTTGCGGTTAACTTAAATATTTTGTCGAAATTTTTTTTTTCTTTTTGGTTTTTAGGTCACCTTAAATAGCTACAGAAGAGAAACTGCTCTATCTTCATCGTCCACATAATCTTGAGAGTTCTAAGCATCGGATTGAAATTTTGCAAAGGATATTTTGTTTAAAATACAATTAATTCTGACATTAGCGGAGGAATTTGTATTACAAATTCACAGACATAAGTTATAGCCTTTCAAATCAAAAATTTATTATACAAACTTAAAAAATAAAAACATGTGACTGAGAGAATATAACTTATGTTTGTGAATTTTTAATATAAATTCCTTCGTTCATGTCAGAACTAATTGTATTTTAAACAAAATAAACTTTGGAAAAGTTCAATACGATGCTTAGAACTCTCAAATTCACGTGGACGATGAAAAAAAAGGAGTTTCTCTTCGGTAGCTATTTAAGGTGACCTAACAACAACAAAAATTCTTTTCCGATATTATTATTATTATTTTTTAATGATGGTGAGGTAGATTTTGTTGATCTTCCCGAGGTTAGAGGTATATGAAATAAAAGTCACATTAACGTTTCGGTGGCTATGTCACCCTCTTCAGAAAAAACTGTAAAGAGGTTTTTTATTATATTGTGAAATAATATCCGAAGTTAGTATAACAATTTACTTAGCAAATACAATTAAATTTACAATATGTATAAAAACAGTGTAGAGTCAATAATACAAATAAAAAAAAATTACCTAAACGGCGAGTCAGTGATGAGAGGCAAAGTCAAAACAAAGCTTCCTCCTCCGCATGTGGAGCGGGGAGGAAGGGGCTCGCGAGTGCGAGAGGTGTTGTTGCACTCGTGGTTTATTTTTGTTTGGAATAAGTAACAGCTGAGCAGTCTCCTTATATAGGAAACTGTCTACAGCGTGTGTTTACGCTCGTTTCGACGGGCAACGTTATAGCATGATTGTTTATTTTGATTTGTCAGATTTTCATGTTGTGTAATAAGTGTGTGTATATGTTATTGAGGTTTTGTGTATCATCTTTTTTATTTATTGCTTTCTGTTGCAAGTGAATATGCAACATTTTAGATATTAGGCGTTTATTTTCTATTGGTTCTTATATATAATGAGACTGCTCCGCTGTCACTTGTTCCAAACAAAAATAAACCACGAGTGCAACAACACCTCTCGCACTCGCGAGCCCCTTCCTCCCCGCTCCACATGCGGAGGAGGAAGCTTTGTTTTGACTTTGCCTCTCATCACTGACTCGCCGTTTAGGTATTTTTTTTTATTTTTATTATTGACTCTACACTGTTTTTATACATATTGCAAATTTAATTGTATTTGCTAAGTAAATTGTTATACTAACTTCGTATATTATTTCACAATATAATAAAAAAACCTCTTTACAGTTTTGTTCTGAAGAGGGTGGCATAGCCACCGAAACATTAATGTGACTTTTATTTCACATACCTCTAACCTCGGGAAGATCAACAAAATCTACCTCACCATCGTTAAAAAATACTCCGAGGAATAACGTCATATTAGAGCTTCGTCTCTAATTACATATATTATTATTATTATTATAAAAGCCAAGTAGTAATGATAAGCAGCAACAGTGCCTGCAGGGCACAGCTATCACATAGTCTTTACGTCGGCTGTAGACGAACTTGCATCATCATCACAGCTATCATAATTACTTGTTGGGACTAGCTATCCGTAGCTGTATAGTCCATAGCCTTGTTCAGACAGTCGCGCCATATTTCTCTATTGTTTGCGAGTTGCATCCAATCCAAGTCTACCTGAGGTTGTTGTTCCTGTCGGCTTCCCTATGAGCACTCTAAGTGTTGCTCTGTCATTACCCATCCTAGCTACATGCCCAGCCCACCCTAGTCTTCGAGATTTAATCACGCTGGTAATGTTTTGCTTCCCGTGTAACTCATGTATTTCTTGGTTATGTAAAATTCTCCATTCTCTAGTAGTTTCATCTATTTTGCACCCAAATATATGTCTAAGGACTCTATTATCAAATACTCTAAATCTATTTTCTTCCCGTTTGGTTAACGTCCACGTTTCGCATCCGTATAGAAGTACTAGCATTATGATTTTGCAATATATTTCTAATTTAGTCTTTCCAATAGTAATCGTGATTTTAGTAAGTTATTTACCGAGTATAGCCATGCATTTCCCGAATGTAGCCTCTTCTTGATTTCTTTATAAGTTTTATTTAAATGGTATATTATCATGCCAAGGTATTTAAAGTCGTCTACTCTTTTGAAAGTTTTGCCGGAAACTTTCAAGTCGGTATCAGCAATCTCGAACCCTACTCTACTAGTAGCCATGTACTGTGTATTCTCTTTACTTATTTCTAGGCCTATTTCTTTAGCTGTTATTATTAGTATTTCTACGTTTTTATTATAGTTTCTCTGTTTCTTCGTATAATATCTATGTCATCGCCTATGCTAGTAATTGTGTAAGGGAGCCATTTATTATAATTCGCTTTTTACTTGCTTGTACCGCCCTGGCCACGTATTGTAAGTTAAATCTAAGTTAAATAGAAGGGTTGATAGAATATATCCCTGTTTTAGCCCGCTGTGAATGTCAAATGGCTGCGATAGGCTGTTACCTGAGCTGACTATGCCCTGGATATTATCTAGGCACATTCTGATTAAATTGACCAGCTTTTTAGTACCCCTAGCAGTACTAAGAAGTGGAACATTTTACATCTTATTATTGAGTCATGCGCTGTCTTGAAATCAATGAATAATTGGTGTACCGTTTCCCTGTATTCCCATTTCTTTTCGCGGAGCTGACTAACCATGCAGATCTGGTCGTTTGTTGACCTGTTTCTTCGAAATCCACACTGGAAATCCACGAGGATTTCCTCCGCGAGAAGTGTGAGTTTATCTAACAGCACATTAGAGAGAATTTTGTGGTATTTACAGATAAGAGAAATGCCTCTATAGTTATTACAGTTTTTTTTATCTCTTTTTTTGTATATTGGGTCTATGATTACGTCTCTTCATTCTTTGGGCATTATTTCTTTCCTCCATATGGTGCAAAGAAAATTATGAATTATTTTCTTAAGTGGGTCCCCTCCTAAATAGTTTAACCCGTAAATTATCTATTCCAGGTGCTCGATTGATTCTTAACTTGTTGATTGCCTTGCAGACCTCCTATAGGCTAAATTGCTGAATTTGTAGTTCAACAGTGTGAATTTCGTTATAGTCTAAAGCGGTTTGTTGTTCGTGTATGATTAGGAGCTCGTCGAAATAGTTTTTCCACCTATTTAGTAGTCCATATGTGTCCGTTATAAGGTTCCCATGTTCGTTTCTTACAAAGTTAGTTTTACTTTGGAATCCATTCCTTATTAAATTTATATCTGTATACATTTCCCAAATATTATTTCGATTACTGTTTTCTTGTATTGCTGAGACTTTATTATTTTCCCACTTTCGTTTTTTATTCCGAAAAATTTGTTTGGCTTGTTCTTTTATATTGCGGTAATGCGCGGAGGTGATCTCATTCGCTTTGTTAAGGATAAGCATTCTTGCTTTATACTTTCTTTTATTTCACTTCTTGCATTCCTCGTCAAACCACGGTTTTTGCTTGTTCTTTTTCCGCTGACCTAATACCGTCCTAGCAGCTTGTCTTGTAGAATTTTTTATATTTTTCCAGGTACTTTCGCTGTGATTCCCTTCATCCGTGTCGCCTATATCTAGTTTTAATTAGCGGGTCATTTAACTTTTCGGGATAAAATTCCTCTGTAAACGAGCCCTTATTTTGGTTATAACAAGAAAATGATCTGAATCGCAATCGGCTCTACGGTAAGTTCGAACGTCGAGAATGTCAGCGTGTCGCCTTTGATCGATTAAAACGTGGTCGATTTGGTTAAGTGTCCATCCACCGGGACCTCTTTAGGTTACTTTGTGCCTATCCAAGTGAATGAAATATGTGCTTTTGACTATAAGATTCTTAGATGCAGCAAAATTAATTAATCTCACTCCATTATTGTTACTCACGTCATGTAAACTTTCTTTTCCTATGGTCGGTCTAAAATTTTCCTCCTTTCCAATTTTCGCGTTAAAATGTCCTAGCCATATTTTTGCGTCATGGGTTGAAAATCTATCAAACACCTACTCTAGTTTTGTGTAAAAGGAGTCTTGATTTTATCGTCCGTGTCCTCCGTTGGGCAATGGACGTTAATAAATACGTATTTGTACCATTGGCTTTTGAGGGTTAGGAATCCTATGCGATCATCAATAAGTTCAAAATTACTTCCGTGCGCATTACTTTATTACTTACTAAGAAGCCTATCCCTAGCTACTTTGCCTTTTCAATTCGCTATATAGAAGTTTGTATTTATTCATATACTTTACGTCCGGGCCTCCTCGTCGCCTAATTTCCTGTTGAGCTACTATATCTAATTTATACCTATCTGCCTCCCCTGTAGCACCTTTAATTATCAGTCCTGAACTAAGCTACGTACTTTCCACATGCCCACCCTTAACTCTGTTATGGTTCTTTTGCATGTTTCTTCCGCGATAGTCCCTTCCCAAACAACCGAATGGGGAACATCTTTACGTCCGGTTAAATATTTTCCCAGAGAAAAAATTCATGACTTATGTTTGTGGATGACTCTCCGCGTTAGATTAGGTGGTGAATCCGGTGTAGGATCATCCCACCCAATACCCGCACTCGGTGAGCTATGTGACATTTGTAGATGAGACTCAGAGTTGGATCTGGTGACCGATCCGGTGTAGGTACATCACGCCTACAACCTGCTCTTCCTCTTAGTTTTCTTTTTTTTATTTTTAGGCTTTAAAAAATAATTACGGGCTTTCGCTGCGTTGCTGCACAGAGTTCTCGCGTGTTTATTCATTTTCTCGCAGTGATATTTGGCTTGTGTTGTCTTTGTTCATAAGGTTGAGCATTCGTAATAAATAATCAGTGAAAAGTCGTTGTTAGTTCTCTGGAAAAATAAAATAAAATAAACGTAGGGTTGCGTGAATTTCAAATGCCATAATTTTAAATTATCGGTAGAAAATACAATAAATTAAGAATGAAATAGCCCAGATTTTTCTTTTCCGATATATTTCGATAAAACATTTAAATTTACCGAAAAGAAAATGCAAAATATGATGAATAATTAAGGGGTAACACCAGTCTAAAATTTTCAATGAATCGATTTTTTTTTTGGCTTAAACGATACTTTGAACCCTTAAAAATCATATCCAATTGGTTTTATACAGAAATAAAATTTGTAAGAGGTCCAATTCTCGATTTTGCCGCAGCGCACTCTGATTTATCGACTATGTAGTGCTCCTACCTGTCCCAATTCTATTGCTTATGGTCATTGTGGTTCCTCAGAAGTCCACCAGGGTGTACTAACACTGAATAGAAGTGTGTGTGTGTGTGTGTGTGTGTGTGAACTAGTACAGCTGCCAAGCGACGCCGTGCAGACGCTTTATTTTCTTTCCATACATTTTCGTTCAAATATTAATAACAATATGAGTTCGAGAAAAGTCGTGTATTGTGACAAAAAAACCGGCCAAGGAGGAAGGAGTAGGGCAAAAAGATCGAGAATATCAAACCGATGTCCGCAAAACCGTTACGAGATGGAGAAGCCAAGCCTGGAGAACGTTAGTACATCGGCTAAAAAATTATCAGATGTAAACTTCGATGATTTTGAAGTAAATGAAGGTTTCGGTTACCGAATTCTGAATTTTGTAGCAGTGTTCTCCGCGATATCGCAAGCTCTTGTATGTAAAAAATACAAATCCGATGTAACGTTCACCGAAACTGGAAAGCGAGGATTGGGTTTCAAAATTCTGATTTCCTGTAAAAACTGTGATCAGATTACTATTCCTAGTTGTCCATTTATTGAGAAAGGATATGATATTAATCGCAGAATTGTTCTTGCCATGCGATTATTAGGAATAGGATTGAATGACATTATAAAGTTTTGCGCCTTCATGGATCTCCCGAGGCCAATTTTTCAATCGTTTTACGATACAGTTGTTAAGAAAATTGCCATTGAAGCAGAAGCTGTTTGTAAGCTCAGTATGAAAACTGCAGCTAAAAAAGAACGAGAAAAAACTGACGATCCAAATGGTATTACTGTATCTGGTGATGGTTCGTGGAGGAAGCGTGGTTTTTCATCTCTTTATGGGTTTGTTTTACTTATCGGCTGGAATACTGGTAAAGTAGTCGATGTTTTGGTGAAATCTAAATATTGCAAAGCTTGCGAATTTTGGAAAACCAAAACTGACACCATCGAGTTCAAGGAGTGGAGCCAAACTCACAAAGATGAATGCCAAGCGAACCACGTCGGCTCCGCAGGAAAGATGGAAGTTGACGCCGTCATCGAAATGTCCCAGCGCTCAGAATCTTTGCACAATTTGAAGTACGCTAATTACGTGGGCGACGGAGATTCAAAAACCTTCAAAGGAATCATGGATTCTGAGCACTACGAAAAGTTCACCGTAAAAAAAAATGTATCGATCATGTGCAGAAGCGGATGGGTTCTCGTCTCCGTAATTTGAAAAAGCAAATAAAAGGACTTGGAGGAAAAGGCAAGCTTACTGGCAAGCTCATAGACGAGTTGGCAATTTATTATGGTTTAGCAATTCGTAGGAATCATGATTTTGAGAAGAAAATGCGCAATGAAATCTACGCAACGCTGGACCACAAATTGTCTACTGATGATCAACCGAGACACGAAAGTTGCCCGCGCGGAGAAACTTCATGGTGCTCTTGGCAAAAGGCTCAAGCTACTGGAGAAGATTTTGTACATAAACCACCTCTCTCTGAAGAAGTTTATAAAGCGATTTCGCCAATTTATAAAGAGTTAAGCAGTGATGATCTACTTATGCGTTGCTTAGGCGGCTTCACACAAAATAGCATCGAAAGTTTCAATGCGACTGTCTGGTCTATGGATCCAAAATCTTTCTCTAGTGGCAAACACGTGCTCGATACCGCAGTATATATTGCTGCAAGTATGTACAATGATGGCCTTTCAAGTGTCCTGAAGCTGATACAACACTTGGGCTTGACAATCGGACCGAACTGCTATAATTTCTGCGTGCAGGAGGACGCGCGTCGCATCAAGTTTTCCGAGCGATCCCTAACAGACGATGCCAGAGTGCCCCGGATGTCCTTCAAATGAGCCAGGAAGGAAGACGAGGAGTCAGACATTAATAGAGATGACCAAATGTACGGTCCAGGCATCGCAGATTAGAGGTATACAAAAATTTCAAGGATTTAAATGCTCCGAAAACTTTAAACGCGTTTTTCTCGAAACGGGTTTTTTCAAACTGGGCGCACTAACAGCTTCAACACCATTACATGGATCGACTTGCAATTTTTAGAGTAGCTTCACAAATATATTCTCCATCGAAGTACGTAGCCGTTTTTTGATATTTTGAAAATTACTTGTTTTATTAACAATTTACTACTCTTTTTTTAGTCGAAAATTAATACGTTTTGTTCAGAAGTGCATAGTTTCTACAAAAATTGGAATAAAAAAATCCTTCGTACTTCGATAGCTATTAGTATGTAGATTCAGAAAATTTTTGGATTTTTGTTCCAGCTCTCACAGTTTTCGAGGAATTGGTGCGCCCGCGGAGCACCTTCAAAAACATCTTTTTCCGCAAATCTGCTGTAGCGCCGCCATTTTGTACAAAAATCATAATAAAAAATTTTTTTTTCATACATCAATATGTGTTAAATGAAGCATATAAATATGAGTACTATTCCTTTTCCCATAATCCCAGAATAAATTGTCAAAATTAGGTCTTTTTTTCGGCCTGTAGAGTGGTGTTATCCCTTAATTCTTACCTAAAAACATATAATATAACCAAATTAATTAAAATTTTAAGGTGGTTAGGTCCCCTTAAGGTTGAATAAGTTTTCTGTTATAATTTATAAATTTACAAAAAAACTGCAGCGTTGCATCAGTGGCATGAAAATGATGGGCACTTTTTATGGTCCGATACTATTTTGTAATAATATGTGATTATTTTATTAAGGGGTTATATCCCCCTTCTGCTCTAAAAAGCAAGGCTTTGTTAATTATTTTTTTTAAAGGACATTTGAGATGAAAGGTATACAAATAATATAACATTGGATTAAGCAACTCTTGAAGAAGAGAAAAAAAATTTTTATTGATACAAAAAGGTCTTCCGCGGCTAGCAGTACAAGTCTCGTCCAACTCCACCTATAACAAAAAAAAAGAATTTCTATTATCTACATGAGTTTTGCTAGTTAAGTACACATGATTATATTTTTAGAATTTTTTTTCGCGAAATGGCGATTGTTTTAACAAAAAATCGTGTTTTCGACGAAAAAATTCGACTTAAATTGTTTACAACTTTCTTTCTTGTTAATTAATCGCTAAAATCGTGTGTACTTTACTAGATAATCAAACAATGAAGCTACTGTTAATTTTAAATCAATCGGAGGTAAACTTTTTGAGTTCTACTGCTTGCCGATTTTGAAAACATGGTTTCGAGAAAAACGCGTTTGAAGTATCAAAATGCTATAAATCTTAAGAATCGCAAAAATATAGTCCATAATAATTTTTTTACCTTTAGTCTGCTATCCCTGCACCATATAATTGTCCTTCATTTCCTCTTCCTCTTTTTTTTTGCCTGATGTAATGCTGCGCCTGGCCTCTTATCGGACATACGATGCTCAGCGGTTTTGACGCGATTGGCGTCCGTTTCCACGCAAAACTCGTACATGTTTGGTCCAACAGTCAACCCAAGAGCATCGTAAACGGCAAACATACCCGAGAAGCCGTCATTGAAGATAATAACGGCTACGTCAGTCGCAATGTCAACTATAGTCTTACCGCTTGACACCGTTTTTGAAGCAATTGACCACACTACAGCATTAAACGACTCGTTATTGTTCTGAGTATACGCACCCAAGCAGCGTGACAGAAGGTTGTCGGAGCTGAGTTCATTATAAATGGGTTTTATTGTGTTAAAAACATCCTCATGCATTGGACTCTTGTGCCCGTACGTTGCAAGTGTACCAAGCACTATACTGCGCTGCCAAGAACACCAAGAGTCTACTCCGACGGGACACTTCTCGTGCTGTGTATTCTCCTTCGTCGACATTTTATGAAGTAACGTTGCCCAAATTTCATTCCGCATTTTTTCGACTGAATCGTAGTTTCTCCTAATAGCAAGTTCGTAATAAATAGACAGTTCATCAATTAACTTTCCGGTCAACTTTCCTCGGCCGCCAAGACCTTTCGTTGTTTTTTTTTCAAATTACGCAGACGCGTTCCCATGCGCTTCTGAACGTGTCCGACATATTCTTTTTTTTAAAAGATGAAATCTTTATAAGGTTTTGCGTCGACTATACCTTTATATGTTTTTGAATCGCCGTCGCCGATATATTTCAAATATTTGATATTATGAAGTTTTTCTGAGCGTTTGAACATTTTTATAACTGCGTCGATCTCCATTTTCCCGGCACTACCTTCATGGTTGACATCACAGTTCTGTTTGTGTGAAGGGTATACCTCTACGTATTCAGCAGTACCTTCTTTTTTTTGCCAATATTCACACACTTTACAGTACTTAGATTTTACACACACATCCAATACCTTGCCAGTGTACCAACCAATTAAAGTCACCAATCCGAACAAAGACGTAAACCCTCTCTTTCGCCAAGATCCATCGCCTGACACCGTGAGACCTTCTTTTTCACCTCGTTCGATAGAAATTTCTTTTTCTTTAATCGCTGATTTTTTCATAGATATAATTCGAACAGATGAAGTAGCAGTGGCGATATTAGATATGATCTTACTGTAAGTTGTTTGAAAAACAGGCTTTGCAAGATCCATCATAGAGCAGAACTTTTTTATACCGTTGATGCCTATGCCTATGATGCGCATAGCTAAAATAATACGGTAGTTGATCTCATAAGCACGACCATTTATTACAGGACAGCTGTTAATATCAGCATCACCACAGTTCGAACAAGACACAATAATTTTGAAGCCTAGTCGACGCTTGTTCGACTCTAAAAACCGCACATCACCATTACATTTTTTGCATACTACTAATTCAGAAAGAGCAGTAAATACAGCGAAAAAATTGATGAAACAGTAGCCGAAATTATTATCAACATCGCGGTCACGGTCTAAATCAGTAGTTTTCAATTTCTTAGCCGAGGTACTAACGTGCTCCGAATCGCCTTCGAACGAATGGCGGTTAGGCGGCCGTCGATTACTAATTTTACTCCGTTTTGTACTTGTACTTCGTGTTTTACTGCCTTTGCGGCCACTGTACACCTTTTCACTTATAATTAAGTACTTGTAAATATAATTCACAGTTAAAAAGTAAAGCAAAACTCAAAATAACAACGTAAACAACGAGAACGGCTGATCGACTAAACACAGGGCAAGTGTGAGTAAACATGTGCTGTAAAAGCGCTGTAACCGTCGTAATGTCATGTAGCGACCTCTATAATTCAAATTTAAAACACGATATCGATCGTAGGTAACTTCTACTAATGTCCAAAGCCGCGAAATTCAAAAAAGCGAGCATCGCTAAAATAAGCGAAAATTGGGATTTTTAAGCATCAAAGCTGTTTGGAAAAAATTGATTTAAAAAAATTTTGAGTTTAAATCGGTACTTGGGCGTTGTAGATTTTGATTCTAGGATTGTTTTGGCAAGATTTAAGCCAATAAAAAAAAATGGAAAAAAAATTTGGGGGATATAACCCCTTAACGTTATCAAATTCTTTGAATTCTATTATGTAATATTAAATATTTTCATATTTATTATTATATCTTTCAATACATTTTAGACAGTTCAATAATTGTTTTACGTAAAATTAAATATACTTAAACATATGAATGTATGAAAAGCTTTATTAATCATTTATTTTACTTACAATATCGATATTAATAGCAGAGACATAATATGATAAAGATTCGAGAGAAATACCAATATCTCAGAGTTGCCGGAAGGACTAAACTTATCTGCTAATCGAAATAAAAAACTTATACACTGGTTATATTTCTTCCCATTTTCTATTATAATTCTATATTTATTTATTTATTTATCTATCCAAACAAGCAAGAAAATAATACCTACCAGCTGACTACTGCAGTTTCTGGACCTACCTGGGGATTAACGAGTTTCTGATCGACAAAGATGAAAGGCGAGGTCTGAGTAATAGCCTAAATTAAACTCTCTTTTTCTCTCGCCCTCATAGCTGCACAACTGGCTGCCGCCAAAAGTAGAATTCGCTTGACGCGAAACTATTTGCAAAGCTCTCGGTCACGCTAGCCGCCTCGAAAAGTTTGTCGGTTATACACGTGTGTGTGTGTGTGTGAGAGATGGAAGGGGCAAAAAACTTTTCCTTTTACACTGAGCATACGGAAAAATTGCTCCCTGTGTTGAGAAAATTTGTGAATGATTGTAGCTCAGCAGCGAGGGTTAGGTAGAAAATTTTTGTATTAAAAGCATTAGTCTCTATTGATGCGTGAAGAAGCGAAACGTTCTGGTGATTTAAGCTAGAATATTCGCGATGATTGGCTGTATTTTTGTCCTGTCGACTTCAAACTTTTAAGGCGAATGATGGCTTTCCTATATATAAAACATAGTTTTCAACTTATGAAAAATAATTTCTCCGAGCATACAATTTAAGGGTTATTGTCAGAAAGTCGTCTCTTTTCAGTAGTATAATTTTCAAAATAATAGTCTTCAAAACTAGAAATAACAAATATGATGTAATATTTATTACCATAGGAATAAAGAAAACATAAATGGACAAGATAAAAAAAATACTTGTATGTATAGTAAAAACAATATTTGAATATTGAAAATTCCTCATAACAATTTTTTTTATTCCCGACTCAATCCTAATGGCTACTTTATTCACCTTAAATGCGGGAAAAAAGTAGCATATGATTCACGCAAATCTACTTTTTCCCACAAATTTACTTTCTTCCCGCCAATTTTTTCCCCGTAATAGTACATTATGTAACAACGGCAAAAAGTCGAATATTTTTCCCGCGGGTGAGTTTACTGCGAGCGAAGCTCGCTCGGGCAGTATCACCCGAAGGAAAATCGACTTTTTTCTCGAGTTACATATAGTATTTTATCTAATTAATATGCCCATCTGAACTGTGGCCACTTTTTTACTTGGAAAGCGAGATTAATGGACTGTTTAGAGACAATCGAAAATCAGGATTATTGGTAGAACTTGATGAAATAAAGGAATTTTGACTATTTTCTAGTGTAGTCACTTTTTTCCCGTTACTCATTTTTGCGGGCAAAACGTGTAATTTTGGTCTCGCTTTTCAGGTAAAAAAGTGGCCATTTTCGTGCAGATGGGTATAAATGCATTTTTTTTAAATTATTTTTCTCTATGTTAATATACATTTTCAATAACTTCTAGTTTTTACCGGAAGTCCCTCTTTTTAAGTCAATAAAGTAGCCACAGTTAAATCGGGAATAAAGTTCTATATGCAACACGGGATTAAAGTGTAGTATTAAATCATAATGTACTATTAAATCATAAAATAAAATGTTAAAGAGATCATAAAATACTACCTAAAATATATTACCATACATATAGTTTATCTCCTCTAACAAACATTTTAAATTATATTCCGAAAATATTAGTTTAGTAAATCATTTATTTAAGGTGGCTTTAGAGTTTTGTGACGTATCAAGCTCGGAATCCTACGTGGAGCTTTATACAATTATTGTCAATTTTACTACTTTCATTTAAATAAATCATTGTAATTATTTATAGATACTTAATAAGAATAAATCTCAATAAATAAGTAAAACAATGCAAAAAACTTGTTTATATTGGATGATCAGAATATACCACGTAACCTCTAAATTACGAGTTTTCATGCTTTGATCTTCATTTTTACTTTTATTTCATCGTTGACCTATCGCTATTATATGAAATTTAACTATAATCTCTGTTAAAAATCTATAGGGGAAACTGAGATAAAGTGAACACACGGGTAAAGAGAATCATGTTTATTATTTCTTCAATAAATTATTATTTATGCCTTATTTTAATTTTAGTGAAAGATAATTATGCAAGGATGATAATAACAAAGTTCACTACATAATAATTAATATTCTACAAAAGAAAAATAATTGTATCTTTCGATCTTAAAAGAAAGTTGGTTTGTCGAATTCATTATAACGATTATAGATGTTTATAATCAGTTTTATTGCTAGATTTTTTTTCTAATTACTTTAAATACGTTTTACTTACTATTGCCAAGAATGCAGAGCTTTGAATATAGTTTTTCTGTTTTTAAACAAGCATTTTTAAGAATCGACGGGTCGGGGTAAAGTGAATCAGGGTAAATTAGTCCGGAAAAAAACGATTGCACTAATTTATAGGCGGCCAGATGAAAAATTTAACAAAATATTTATTAAGGTGATTGTTAGTATAGTATACCAAGCCTTTGTTGTAACGCATTTTGTATTTATTCCAAAATGGGCCAACATAACCTCCATATTTAACTGTTTTGTATTTTGCAGTATTTAAAAGGTTTTAAGATGTCATTTAAGTTTTATTATTATCTAAATTAACGTTTTTATCTATTCATGTACAAAGAATAAATTGTAAAATATTGTTAAAATATTTAATTCTATCCTCTACTTCACTTTACCCCGCACTGAAAGGTACAATATGCAGCTCAAGATATCGGTTATTTTCGGAGTTATGGATAAAAATCCATTTTCTTGAACGTAAATGACCAGTTTTCAAAATGTCACTTGAGCATAGCATTTTGAAAGAAAGCTCTAAAAAAATGAAGTTACTTTCTTGTTTGGCAAATAAAATAAACTTTTGACAAAATTTAAAAAATCGATTTCTACTTCCTTAAAACAATTTAGTTTTCATTTGTCACATGAAAATGCTTAAATAATCACGTATTTCAATAAGAACTGATGTATAAAATGAAATAATAGGAAAAAAAATGAACGATTTGAATAGTTTATGTTCTACATACACTAAGGTATATTTTCTAAAAGTTTCAAAAAGATTCATGAATACCTCACGAGAAAACTACTTTTTAAAATTTCGATGATTCTTTTAACAGCAAATTGTAAACGAGATATTTAGAGTGTCTCATACACTCTTGAACAAAAAATCTACTATATTTATTAGAACAACAGAAACAACTACTCTGCCGGCAAATACCCCTCCCAGCATTGAATTAAACTGTTAATTCATAAAATATGTAAATGTAATTAGTATTAAAAATTCAAATATTTTTCGTATTTATCCTGAAAGTTTCTCGTAAACTTGTTAAACGGATAAAACATGTTAAGTATTTAGAGTGTTTCATATACTCTTTAATAAAAAATCTACTATATTCATTTGAACAACAGAAACAACTACTCTGCGGGCAAATACCCCTCTCAGCATTGAATTAAACTGTTAATTCATAAAATATGTAGATATATTTTAAAATTAAAAACTCAAACATTTTTTGTATTTATCCTGCAAATTGAAGTGTTTTTTTTCCTTATTTATAGCAATAAAGGGAAAACCATTTTAAAGTAGGTTTGTGCTAAACCTATTTCATCGTAACTATTATTAGGGGGTATTTGCCCTCAGAGTAGTTGTTTCTGTTGTTCTAATAAATATAGTAGATTTTTTGTTAAAGAGTGTATGAGACACTCTAAATATCTCGTTTACAATTTGCTGTTAGAAGCAATCATCGAAATTTTATCAAAGATAGACGTTCAAATCATTTTTAAGAAACGAGTGTTCGTAGTAACATCATACAAACATTCCAATTATTAACTAGCCACACAGCTTGAGCAAATGGATTTTTATTGACAATTTTAGAAGAAAATTAAATTAAAATTATCTACATAAACGAATGTTATATTTACTGATAATTTATAAGAAAATTACAATAACCGGAACAAATGAATTTTCTATTGACAATTATAAAAGAAAATTGTGTACATTATCGTATTTTATATTTACTGTTAAATGTATAAGAAATAACAAAATTAACATACAATTAATAAATTATTTATTTTATACAAACAAGGCTTAAAAAAAATAAAATTTTAAACTTTGGCAATAGATACATTTTCACGATTACTATACAATCAACCGCCCCCATTCTCGTCTTTTGTATTATAGTATTGTAAAGAAGGATGTCTTATCAATAACCATTATACATCATAATATAAATACCTTCCATATTTATATACATTATTTTATTGCATGTTACATGCTTAGAATTCTACTAATATTTTGTACAACAGCATCTTATTTGCATGGAAAATTTAACCCTTTAATATAACCTCTAGAACTATAGTAAACAAGTGGAACTGTTTATATTATAATATATAAAAAAAAATTTATTATATTTTAATTTTATTATTTAATGATGATAATAATAGATATTGTAATTAAAAATAAAATCATACAACTTTAATAATTTAGAAAATATTTATATCCAAAATTAATTGTTTCAACTTAAAATATTATCCGTTAAGTGGCTGTCTTATAGTCGCTAGAAAAGCGAAGAGGGACAAAAGGGCGCACACATGTGCGAAAGAGAATGGAGGGGTTTTACGGGCCTTTTTATTTTTGTTTTGCTGCCGCGCGCGGACGACGAAGTCTTCGCCCTGACCATTCGTAGAGTGTTAGTGCGTGTCTAAAATTTTACAAAAGTCACCTACCGATTTGACATTCTATTGTAATTATAAATTTTACAGAAGAAAAATGTGGTGTTTGTGTTTCATTGTTTCTACAAAACGTTACAGGTATGAAAAGTAATTAAATTTGGTTGTTTTCTTTGATATACTATTAAAAAAAATTTTTATTTATTTTTTTAAATTTACGTGCGTCTATGATAAAGACTACCTGATCATATTGATGAGGCCTACAGGCAGTCTTGAGGTCGAAACGCTTTTTAATCTTTACATTTATAATATTAAAGGACCTATATATTTCTTGCTTTGAAGAGGTAGACTCTTCTCTGTAAGAATGAGCCTTACATATAAATACAGTGAAAAACTAATAATACGATGAAATAGGTTTAGCACAAACCTACTTTAAAATGGTTTTCCCTTTATTGCTATAAATAAGGAAAAAAAACACTTCAATTTGCAGGATAAATACAAAAAATGTTTTGGTTTTTAATGTTAATATATATCTACATATTTTATGAATTAACAGTTTAATTCAATGCTGGGAGGGGTATTTGCCCGCAGAGTAGGTGTTCCTGTTGTTCAAATGAATATAGTAGATTTTTTATTCAAGAATATATGAAACACTCTAAATACGAGGGTAGTTCAATAAGTCTTTAGAATGACCAACAGATGGCGCGCGAATCGCTCCAAATCATCTGTTTTCAGTCAGCACCACTCCCGACTAGATATATGGTGCAGTCACAGTCCACATCTTCTGAGTTTACGTGTTTTTATAACCAATTGAAAAAAAAAATTGCTTGTTAAGAAAAATGGAAAAAAAACGAGTTCAGAGCGGTAATTAAACATTTTCATTTAAAGGGTTTAACTCCATATGAGATAAAAAATGAATTGGACTCAGTTCATGGCATATCTGCCCCTGCCTTAGCAACGGTTTATAACTGGGTAAATGAATTTAAGCGTGGTCGTACATCAATAAGTGACGAACCACGTTCAGGAAGGCCCGTAGAAGCAACTACTCCCGAAATCATCAATAAAATTCACGATATGGTGTTGAAGGATAGAAGATTAAAAGTGCGTGAGTTAGCTGAGGCCACAAGGATATCTATAGGTGCAGTTGTTTCAATTCTACATGAAAAATTAGGCATGAAAAAGCTATCGGCAAGATGGGTGCCGCGTTTGCTCTCAGCTGAGAATAAACGCAATAAAGTGGTCGCCTCTGAGGCTCTTTTGGCGCGCATAAGTCGGAATCCTGAGGAATTTTTTCGTCGATTTGTGACTGTGGATGAAACATGGATACACCACTACACTCCTGAGACAAAGGAACAATCCAAACAGTGGATTTCCACAGGCGAACCAGCTCCAAAGAAGGCAAAGACCGTAAAGTCAGCTGGTAAGGTTATGGCTACAGTTTTTTGGGATGCACGTGGAATTATACTTATTGACTACTTGGAAAAGGGTAAAACAATTACTGGTGAGTATTATGCATCATTATTAGAGCAGCTGAAAGAAGAAATTGAAAAAAAACGACCACATTTGGCGAGAAAAAAATTCTCTTTCATCACGACAACGCCCGAGTTCACACATGCTTCGTTTCAATGGCTAAAATTGAAGAACTAAAATTCGAATTGGTCGAACACCCACTGTATTCACCAGATTTCGCCCCCAGTGACTTTTTCTTATTTCCAAACTTGAAAAAATGGCTCGGTGGACAGAGATTTACGGACAACGAAGACGTCATTGCCTCTGTAAGTGCTTATTTTGAGGAACTTCCGAAAACGCACTTTTCTGAAGGATTAAAAAAACTTAAGCGATTGACCAAGTGTATACAGCTCCAAGGAGATTATGTTGAAAAATAAAAAAAAATTACCCAAAAAAAATTGTTTTTATACTTTATTCTAAAGACTTATTGAACTACCCTCGTACGTAACATGTTTTATCCGTTTAACAAGTTTACGAGAAACTTGCAGGATAAATACGAAAAATATTTGAATTTTTAATACTAATTACATTTACATATTTTATGAATTAACAGTTTAATTCAATGCTGGGAGGGATATTTGCCCGCAGAGTAATTGTTTCTGTTGTTCTAATAAATATAGTAGATTTTTTGTTAAAGAGTGTATGAGACACTCTAAATATCTCGTTTACAATTTGCTGTTAGAATTTTAAGAAACGAGTGTTCGTATTAACATCGTACAAACATTCCAATCACTACTTTTTAAAGTTAGAAACATTAATTTTGAGAAAAACACGTTTGAAGTTTGAATTTCGTACGTTATCTAATGCAAATTGTTTTACTCAAATGCATATTACTTTGTTAAAAAATAGTTTTTACATCTAAAAGATTTTAAAATATTCTTACAATTCCAAAGATTAAGAAAATTGATTAAAATTTTTTTTAAATTTTGGTTAAAATATACCAGAGTTCTTCCTTAAAAAATGGGCAGGATTGTATGTAGCAGTTTGAAAGTTGTTCGCTAGGGACTGAAACGGATCTAGTTTAAAAAAACTCATTACAGAAACGCCTTTGAAACATCTAAAAAATCTCTTTGAGAAAGCCAAATACAAAATCAGTAGGCATCGTTTCTTTATTTTATATCCTGTAGAATATTCCAACATTTAATATTACCATCGAAGCATGTCAATTTTTAATACAAATCCCTTCGTTCTCGTCCGAATTAATTGTATTTTGAACAAAATAACCTATGGAAAAGTTCAATTCGATGTTTAGAACTCTCAAAATCGCGCGGAGGATTAAAAAGAGCAGTTTCTCTTCAGTAGCTATTTATGGTGATTTAACGACCAAAAAAATGAATAATAATTCAAATGAATGAATAATTCATTCTCACCTAAAATATATAACGAATTTAATTATAATTTTAAGCTGGTTAGGTCCCCTTAAGTCATGTATTAATCACCTGTGTACAATTTGTTTAATTAAAATTTGTTAAAATTGTTTTCGGTTTTGCTTTTGAAACAGTTCTTACAAAGAATAATTTTCAAATTCTCTGATATAAAATAAGTCATATCCGCGTCGCGGCGCGTTAATCGCCGAACTCTCACAAGTGATCTTTCCATCATTACGGTCTTCCTTCGGCATCACTTTGTATGAGTGTGTGTATGTGCGTATGTATGTATATATGTGCGTGTGTACGTATCTGTGCGTACTCCACATAGAGGAAGCGCAAGTGAGATCCAGCATCGCGGATGCATAGCAGTAGTCGTCGCGCCGGAGAAAGTGCGACGCTCGATTTCCGGATCATGTAGCTGCATAGCGATCGCGAGCGCGATGCATTTGGTATTCCATAGGCTTGTCTTTTGATTTGCTTATTCAAATTTATTTCGCGCTCGATGGAGTAAGTCTAGGCTGTAGTGAAGTTCTATCGGTGGTTTGAATTTAAAAAAAAGGTGCAGGTATTACATGCTCGCGTTATTGTATGTGATCATTGCGTATTTTTTATTATTGAAATTATAACTGGAAAAGTTTGAAAGGAAATCAATAGGGAACTTGCATGAAAAAATCCATTAGGTCCGTCACATAGAATATCGAAAAATAATCGACACGTATTTTTTCTTTTTTCAAATAAATGACTATAAACAAATATATAGCAGATTGAAAATTCGTTATACGTCACGATATCCCATCGTAGTATATCCATATAGGTAGTCCGGTGCTGTGACGTCACGCAACATTTAACCTACTATATCTTTGTTTATAATCATTTATTTGGAAAAAGAAAAAATACGTATCGATTATTATTCGATGTTCTAGCTGACGGACCTATTGGATTTTTCCATGCAAGTTCCCTATTAAAAAATAAATATTTCATTTTTAATTTATTTAATCTAAAGAAAACTACATTGATCAATGCACATATTTTATTGACATTTATTTAACACATTGGTATTTCGATCATTTACTTTTCCTTACAAATAAGTCAGTTAGTGAAAAATTTTAATCATTTTTGAATTTCCAATGTGTTGTCATAATTTTCACATTTTCAATCTTTGAAATAAACTTTTTCAATATAGTTTCATTTATTTTGATCCCTAACTTTCTATAAGAGATTATATAACTTTGAACTGAGAATGAATTATTCACTCTGAAGAGTTCTAGGTATGACTACCCGTGCAAAAATTTCAGAGAGCGTCCCCGCGATTAGCCCCGATCCCGACCCGATTTTCGGACAAACGGAAGTCAGCCCCGATTCAGACCCGGTCTCCCCTGTCTTTTCCACGTATTGATATTCTGAGGTCCGCGTTTATTCATTTTGATGTTATGATTCTGTCGTAAAACAAAGGATTTCCGTACCTGAATCTCGTCCGAACTCTTAATTTTTAGTAAGCAAGGAAAAGTGGGGGATAACACATCGGAATCTAACTAATATTTCCTATCATCTACTAAGTAATATTGACGTAACCTGTCGGTAAGGTAGATCTCTATATTGAAATTATCACTTATGTTTATTAACATTAAAGTATGTTTTTTATTAATATTTCTTGTTAATATACTACGAGGGTAGTTCAATAAGTCTTTAGAATAAAGTATAAAAACAATTTTTTTTGGGTAATTTTTTTTATTTTTCAACATAATCTCCTTGGAGCTGTATACACTTGGTCAATCGCTTAAGTTTTTTTAATCCTTCAGAAAAGTGCGTTTTCGGAAGTTCCTCAAAATAAGCATTTACAGAGGCAATGACGTCTTCGTTGTCCGTAAATCTCTGTCCACCGAGCCATTTCTTCAAGTTTGGAAATAAGAAAAAGTCACTGGGGGCTAAATCTGGTGAATACGGTGGGTGTTCGACCAATTCGAATTTTAGTTCTTCAATTTTAGCCATTGAAACGAAGCATGTGTGAACTCGGGCGTTGTCGTGATGAAAGAGAATTTTTTTTCTCGCCAAATGTGGTCGTTTTTTTTCAATTTCTTCTTTCAGCTGCTCTAATAATGATGCATAATACTCACCAGTAATTGTTTTACCCTTTTCCAAGTAGTCAATAAGTATAATTCCACGTGCATCCCAAAAAACTGTAGCCATAACCTTACCAGCTGACTTTACGGTCTTTGCCTTCTTTGGAGCTGGTTCGCCTGTGGAAATCCACTGTTTGGATTGTTCCTTTGTCTCAGGAGTGTAGTGGTGTATCCATGTTTCATCCACAGTCACAAATCGACGAAAAAATTCCTCAGGATTCCGACTTATGCGCGCCAAAAGAGCCTCAGAGGCGACCACTTTATTGCGTTTATTCTCAGCTGAGAGCAAACGCGGCACCCATCTTGCCGATAGCTTTTTCATGCCTAATTTTTCATGTAGAATTGAAACAACTGCACCTATAGATATCCTTGTGGCCTCAGCTAACTCACGCACTTTTAATCTTCTATCCTTCAACACCATATCGTGAATTTTATTGATGATTTCGGGAGTAGTTGCTTCTACGGGCCTTCCTGAACGTGGTTCGTCACTTATTGATGTACGACCACGCTTAAATTCATTTACCCAGTTATAAACCGTTGCTAAGGCAGGGGCAGATATGCCATGAACTGAGTCCAATTCATTTTTTATCTCATATGGAGTTAAACCCTTTAAATGAAAATGTTTAATTACCGCTCTGAACTCGTTTTTTTTCCATTTTTCTTAACAAGCAATTTTTTTTTTCAATTGGTTATAAAAACACGTAAACTCAGAAGATGTGGACTGTGACTGCACCATATATCTAGTCGGGAGTGGTGCTGACTGAAAACAGATGATTTGGAGCGATTCGCGCGCCATCTGTTGGTCATTCTAAAGACTTATTGAACTACCCTCGTATTATTATTGATTTGAACGTAATACAACAATAAAACAAGTGAACCAATTACTGTGCCCTTCGATATTTGCATTTAAAAAAATATTAAACCATGTAGTTATTCGGTGAAATAATCGATATAGAGCACAGTAATTGGCTCAAATATCCTAGTTATAACAATTAATATGATAAATGGTACTATTATTTTTATTAATTTAGTTATTATTATTGTGATTATTATTATTCTTAAAAATATTTAACTATACCTTATATATTTTTAATCCATTTTTCTCCTACAATAATTAATAAGAACCTTTGAAAATTTAACTGAAGAGATGTGTGGTATGAATTTGAAGTTCAATGACAAGAGAAAATTATAAAACTAAAAAGCCGATAAGGTCGGGATCGGGTTAGTTCTTTACATTTTTATAGCACTGTGTGGCCTAAATCCGCACTTAAGTAACGCCTATCCGTGACTTAAGTAGTTCATTATTGCACCGTCCTTATCGCCCTCGCTATGCTCGGGCGCTAACCACACGGTGCAATTCTGGACTGCTTAAGGCTCGGCTAAGCGTCACGGTGGATTTAGGCAAGCAGAGCTATAAAACAGTATACGATACTCGTGTTAAAAATCGTCCTTCATACAGCTTCTACTTCCAGGTATGTGTCTATGTTACGGGTCCAAGTGACTCTTAGAGATCATTTAGAGGTCAAATCCCAGTTTGGTGCCGGAAAGCTAAATGTATTTTATTTATTGCTTTTCATACAATATTGATAATATTAAATCGTGCCGTAAAGGACTGCTTAGGTCACACGTATCGTAATGTACTATTTTGATAAATATCTCTTTTATTGCATCAATATAAAAGAGAAGAAGAGATTCAATAGATATATACAAAAAATTACATCGGTAAGTTAGAAATCGTGTTAGTATTTCTTATCTCCTTGATAACTGTTTCATATTTTAAAGAGATGGCGTCTTTTTAGAAATATTTATTTATTGCAGAGAAAAAAATATATAAATGTGATGCCGGTAATAATTGTGAACTTTAATGTGTACCATTAATATATGGTTTGGACTTACGCAAATAATAGGTCCGTGTTGTCAAGTGGTTAGAGCATCAGCACAGCAGTCCCGAGGTCGTCAGTTCGATTCCCCGCATCAACCAAATTTTTTTTAATTTATAATTATTTCTATATATCTGTTTCAGATAATTATATAATAACTACTGTAAATATACCTAGTTTAAAAAAGAATTAATACCTGTACAGTACATGAGAAGGGAATTGAATAATTTTTTCTTTGCTGGGAATTAACCACCAAACAATCGGGTCGTAATCGGGCGTAGATTTCTAGGCCGAATCGTATAATAAATGGTATACAAATCGGATCGAGTGAGATTTTCCCGTCCGAATCCTACCTGACCTACGGAAATCTGGTCTGAATCGGGGTCTGGTTTACATGAGATTTACTGCGCGTATCAAATTATCAATTCAAAATTTACCAAGAAACAAAAACTATTTATTTTAGAGGATGCCAGTTACCGACATCAGATTCCTACTGTCCTTTATTTAAATAATAATGATTTGATTAACATAAAACTAAATATTTCTCTTTTCGTTTGAGAACAATAAATATTAATTAATATATTAAGTGCCAAAAAAGTACCCATCCTTTTTTTAAGAAAATATAAAAACAATTACCGATTTTAGAATATAGATAACTTTCAGTGAAATCTTTCTTATTCCGAATATCGAAAACTTGCCTAGGACATCAATAGCCGACGGTCACTTAATAGTTTTAATTAATCACAGTACAAATGTGTTGGTATTTAAAAACTTTACAAGTATGAATGATTTATTTATAGTTGTAGAATAAATAAGGATATGTGAATTATCCACGTGATACCTACGTTACCGGCTATCCACGCGTATAAATTTATCTCTACAATAAATAAATATGAACTTTGTAATTAAAATTGTAATAATTACAACAACAATAATAATCACAATAATAATAACTAAATTAGTAAAAATAATAGTATCATTTGTCATATTAATTGTTATAACTAGGATATTTGAGCAAATTACTGTGTTCTATATCGATTATTTCACCGAATAACTTTATGATTTAATATTTTTTAAATGCAAATATCGAAGGGCACAGTAATTGATTCACTTACTTTATTGTTATTTTACTTTAAAAAAAATAATAATAGTATATGAACATGAAAATATTAATAAAAAAAAATACTTTAATGTAAATAAAAATAAATGATAATTTCAATATAGAGATCTATCTTGCCGACAGGTTAGGTCAATATTACTTAGTAGATGATAGGAAATACTAGTTAGATTCCGACGTATTATTCCCCACTTTTCCTTGCTTACTAAAAATTAGAAGTTCGGACGAGATTTACGAAAATCCTTTGTTTTACATAAAAATAATAACCTCCAAATGAAAAAACGCGGACCTCAGAATATCAGACAGGATTCAGGCAGGGAATCCGTGAGTCCCGCTCAATACAAGGAAAATAAAGGGAGACCGGATCTGAATCGGGGCTGACGTCCGTTGGTCCGAAAATCGGATCGGGATCGGAGCTAATCGCGGGGATGCTCTCTGAAATTCCTGCACGGGAAGTTAGTTCAAAATTACTTTTCTCTGTTTTTCTCAATGACTTTTGTGAATATTTTTTTATTTTTGGTATGACTGCTATTTTAGCACTACTCAATCGACTAAGCTAATTTTGATCCTAAAAACCAAAAAGGTATCAAAATAATGGAGTGCGCCATCTATGCCGCTGCAACAACCAAGCCGCTTCTCCCCTATAATTCCAGTTTTGATATATTACGTTGTATAGAAAATAAACACTTCTTATGGCTTCTTCGTTATGTTCATTATAAATGTAAAGATCATTAATATAAATATTATAAAACACAACAAATTTCTAAAGTATTTATAACAAAATATTTAAGTAAAAACTTTTATCAAAAGCAAATACAGTATGCTAATAAATACATCCGTCAACATCATTAGCGCAAATCACCATACGCGCATTTCCATGATACCTTAATACTAAAGCTTACAGTGATGCATTTCAATTGAAACTCGCGCATATACACATTCCTGGATATCGATTAATCTGGGTTCACTAGTAGCTCCAAGCAAAATCGATCGCATCAATCGCTTCATTCAAAATACGGCTGTCAATACTACCAGTCAGAGCAAAAGAACACCTCTCGCCCCGTGATCCTGAAAAAAACTCGTTTGCTTACGATTCGCAACGCGAGAAAAGTTGGCCTTTGCTGCTTTAATTAGTGCGATGAAGCCCTTTTTTGACGCAGTACTGCATACATCTGTGCTATGCATTGCTTTTTGGTCTTTTCACTGTCGAAGGACCTGACGTGCTGCTGCTTTTTTTGTGAATGTATTGACGAGAGTTTGGTTTTCTGCGAGAGGAGAGGGAATTGAACGCCTAATTGGCAATTTTTGAATGCGCCAAGTTTTTGTTTTGGGGAAGATTTCGAGGAGAGTAACTTATGCTGATTTATATGCTTTAGAGATCAGATTTTGTTATTTTAAAAGGAATGGTGTACAGGTTCTTGACCATATGCTTGTTATAATAGCGTTTCATTTATTAAAATTGCGAAGTATTTATTTGTAGAATGAAAAGATACGTTCATAAAATTTGTTCATAAATATTTCGATCAAGTGATTTTGATAATTTATGTGTTTGAAAGATAATCAAATTTATTTTTTAAAATAGAAACAGTCTAGAGTTTTTTTTAAATATAATAGTGTTTTATTTAACAAGATTGCGAGTATTCGTTTTATGAATGAAAATATACTTTAGTAAAATTTCAAATTAATGTTTTGTATTAACAATTTTTTAGTTTCACAGAGTTGCGTTAGTCCATGTACGAATGCCACGTGTTTTGTTTCTTAATATGTTGTTACAATAATTTGGTGATATTCTGTAATCATGAACAGTTTGTTAATTATATTATTTTAAAGTAAGTTAGCATAAATACAATACATAGCTACACCAGATTAGCAATCACATTTTTAACTTTTAAAATGTTAATAGGTTTGACGGGACCGAGCGAAACGGGCACTGTTAATGACCTAACCTACTTGCTCTAGCCACTGAAGCGTAAGCAGCAGGGCCGTACTAATGCGAGTATAATTGACACCTATGTTAAGCAGCAAAAAGTATTGTTTATATTAAATGTTGTAAATAAAATATTCTACTTCTACTTACCAACTAATAACATGAGTAATAATTAAATAATATGTTTTTATAACCTTAATATAACCTTTTTTATTAAAAATGATAGTAAATAAAAAATGATATGAGGATTCTAAAAAAAATGCGTCTGTCTATATAATGCGTAAGACTGGAATTGTAATGCTTAGGTCTGGAAATAGGGAAATTCAAATATATCTAAAGAGAATAAAGGGGCATTTTACGCTTTTATTTCTGATAAGTATGTGTTGATTTTTCTAGGTGCGGGCACGTATACTTGGCGAGTCGGCCCATCGAGTTTTAACAATATATGTATAATTAGAAAATAAGTTCGATGGATCATACCAATAAACATGTATCTCATATGTTATAATGGATGCAATACAAGTCTTTATTGACAGGACTCGTCGATTTTAGGCCCGAATAATTTTAATTTTTAATATTGTTAATTATTTAATAAGTGAAATATAATGGTTGTAAAATTAACATTCCGATTTCCCATAATTTTGTAATTTCAACGTATATGTGCAAATGCAATCATTTTTTCGCCCATCCAGTAAAATATTTCACGCACAAACTGTTACGGTAAAATAATGAAAAAAAAAAAAAGAACAAAGCAAACGAGAACGTTAAATTTAGAAATTACCTCAATAATTTGCACAGCCGCGAGACTTTAATTATACGACAGAGCCGAAGGCTCGCGGGATTGTAGAGTAGTACACAGCAATATGTGGGAGGGCGCCGGCGGCGGCGGCGGCGGCGTAGCAGCAGTTCCGTATCGACTTTCAATAACGTTAGGTTATGACTTCTCATAATCTGGCCGCTATATCGCGATTTATCGACGCTGGGTAAAATCGTTTTACACTCCAATATGCCCCGCGGCCGCAACCTCCCCAGTACCGTATTATTCATTCTTTTAACGAAATACCCACGCTCGTGTATAATTCTCTCTCTCTCACTCTCTCTCTCCCTCCCTCCCTCCCTCCCGCTCTCTGCCTCCCTTTCTCTCTCTCTCTCTCCATCTCTCTCTCTTTCTTTTCTTCTTCCTTTTGGTCGTTAGTTAGCCCTTTTTTCGGTGACATTCGCAGAAATTTTTAATAAAAAAGTCGGGGAACGGGTAGGGCACGCAAAGTGCGTGTATCGAATCGCTTTCTGCCCTTGCGTTTGAACATTTTTTCGCGCAGTAGTTGTACAGGAGCACGTGCACTCTTGTACCTTTAATTATGTACGTACGCAGACCGGTCCAATTAAAAGTTTCCGCATGTGGACATTTAGACGACTTTTCTTGTTTATTCCGCGCGTGAGCTTCGCAATTTTGGTTCTAATGTAAAATTAATAATATAGAATTTTGTTTCTAAAAAATGATTCTTATGATTTTATTTCTATGTGCTTTTTCAAAACGAGGATTTAAGTTTGCATTCCGTATAAACATTTTGTTAATTGATGAATTATTGAATGATTGAATTTATATAAGAAATTATTTTACCTATCGAACAAACTTTGAGAATTAAACTTAATCGTATAAGTACATCAATACTTACATACTAGAGTATTACTGTTTGTTATTGTCGTTTGATTATCTAATAGTCATAAATCTTAAGAACTTTCAAGAAATGTCAATAAAATTAACCTTTGTGATAGGTGAAAGCGAATATTTCTTTTAAAATAACGGAACGGTCATATTAAATTATTTTATAGAAGTTGAATCTTCCCTACAAGTGTAAAATTTAATTAAATTGCATTTTATTCATATATGGGCGTTTGTCAAAAAGTTGAACAATTCTTGTCTCTCGTGTTTTACAAAGTAACAGGGCATTATAGGAATCTCAAAGGTAGTACTACAACCGGACTATCAGAAACAACAATCTGCAAAATTTTCAGAATATCAAGTATTTTCTATTCTGAATAAAAAATAAAAAACTATGCAAAATGTCTTGTTTGTCCCATATCCCAAGCCTCAATTTCATCCGTATATACCAAGAAATTTAGTAATACACTCAATTTTAACCAAAAGAAATTACACAGAGGGTTAATGTAAGTCTTAGTTAATTCAAAAATGATGCGCAACCTTTTAATGCGTGTATTCTGTTTATGTATGATTGTTTCGAAACGTGTCCCGTAGTTTTGATGTCGTGTTCGTTCCAAGGGATTTATTCAAAGAAAATTATATTAAAATATTCACAAATTAAAATGCAACCAATTCCTACTTGTAACTCTTATATACAGTTTCTAAAGAAAGTTTACATATACTTATTTATTAGTATTGTTTTCTACAAATAATTAGTTAATGTTAAATCGAATTTGTCCTTTAAACTACTAAAAACATATGTACACAAATAAAACACAAATGTCTTGTCCGTCCAATGATTACATTAAATGTACTAAAACAATTGAAGGCTGTAGCGATGAATACGACAAATGCGTAAACAAACAACATTTTAACCTATTTAAGCGAAGATCATAATCGTTCATATTCTGTAATAAGCAATGCAATCTTTAATTTGTGCTAAACAAGAGATTCTTCATGTAAGGTAATATATATTAAACAATATTAAATGAAAATTATACTCTATTAATTCGTAATTTAAAAGAATTGATTATAAGAAACTTTCAACATTGTAATATTTTTTTAACTATATAAAATTGTTTTTTTATCTCGCCTATTTTAATTTTATTTATTTATATGATTAATATTATTTCATCATACTTTTTATTTTCGGTTTTAAAGACTTTATTTTTTTTAAAACATAAAACATACTTTTAAAAAGAGCCAACTCTTTGACAATCACCCATATAAGCAGTCCAGAAAAGACCAATTTTTTATGTAATCAAAATCTTTGTGACAGCTTAAGGTATGACTCTGGTGTTTAAAAAAAATCTATTATTGTTGACTTGACCAATCAACTTGAAATGATTTTCCTATCAATGTTATTACAAAAAAGTAATTCATACCAATTTTCAAGCCATTTCACCGCATCCCCTTGATTTTATACCACAATAAGTATTCACTTTCACCAATATTAGTGATAATTCAAAATGTAGTACGTAACACAATATTAATCTTGGGTACTTAAAAAACTTACACCAGTCCTACCTTAAGCAGGTGTAACAAATAAATACACCAGTCCTACCTTAAGCAGGTGTAACAAATAAATACACCAGTCCTACCTTAAGCAGGTGTAACAAATTATTTGAATTAAAGAACGGAAAACAATAGTAAAATGCAATATTAAAGTACATGCAATATATTTAAGATAATATGAATAAATCGTCTGTAATTAAAGAATTTCAGATTCCTACGTCTAATAATTAAAGCAATCTAGAACAAAAATTTACACCTTAACATCAGAGGGCAAAAATAAAAAAAAAAGAAGTTGTATTTCTAAAAGACGCATTCGCACAAAAGATTCTATTTCTAATTAAATCGTGAAACTGTTAGTTCGACCGAACGCTGATTTCTCTCTTTTAAGTGCTCCGGTAGCAGCAGCAAATTTAATTAACGTATTTTCCACTAGTGCAACTACCCGCGAGCGAGTGCGAGAGATTCGAATGCCGACGAAAAGGCTCGACGAATTCGAGCTCGTGACTTATTCACTCACACGATCAAAGTACGCAGTTGCTGGAGCTATGGTGAATGGAGCAGCGGTGGTGGATTCTGTTTGAAAGGCGCGAGGGAGAGATTCAGATCGCGAATGCGAGAGAACGCGGTTCGCATTACGCCGAGAGCTTATTCCGCCACCGCGCGTATATGCCCAAGTGTGAGTCCCTTCGACTGCCTCTTTTTCTGCGAAGATACTTATAGCTTCATTTTCGTATAGAATCTTGGGAATTGTTTATGGGAGAGTTTATGTTGACAGAAGCTGATTATTAAAGGCGTGCAGCTAATTTTTGATTGTCAAATATGGCTTTCTGCATAAATATGTGAAATACGATGTTCAGATGTTGAAGGTTCACGATAATGATGTCTAAGAGATCCCTCTTGCGGTTTTTCGCATATATATATTAATACCATATATCGGCGTTTCCTACGAAGAATTCTTCGTAGGGAACACCATTAAGGTTTTTCGAAAAAGTCTACTTTCTTTCAGGAGCCTCATAGAAAAACGGGTGAGACTCTAAATAACGAAAAATTAAAACAACGAATTACGAAAATATAGACAGACGAAATTCCAAAACTTGAAGAACGTAAAACTTTATTGACGTAAAACAAAATTTACATTTAAACAACGAAAAACCAAAATTACGAATTTCAAATTACAGATGATGGAAACTCCGAAAAATAAATATCGACAATTTAAAATCCATGTAAAGTCTCTATAAACATTTTATGAAACTTGTTTTGTAAAATCTTTATAAAAATTGATCTTATAAAGTTTTTATACAATGTAAACAAAATTTTTTATATAAGAATTTTATAAAATTTTATAAAAGTTTTTTTATTGTTAGCTATTGATATTGCGCAAGCCTTAAATAGAATGCGCAGGTTATGATACACTGTCAACGATTCTCTACGGCTGATAATAAACTTTCGATGACTGTTACTGATTTCGCCGACAGCAACGGCGGCAAAAACAGAAACAACTGCAGTAGCAATAACAGCAGCCGCGGCAGCGAGCTGAAAATAAAATTCTGCGAAAAAGTATGTGTTGTAAACTATTTTACACTATACAACTGGAAATCATTGATACGCTGTTGGAACAATCTGTACAAAATATAAAATTAATATTGTTTAACTTCAGTAGAACTTCGTTCATTTTTTTATTTTTTTATTAAGCATTCAAATCTAAATAAAGATTTATTCGCTATATCATATTATTTTATACAAAAACATCGTTTTATACATTAATATTACATTTTTTTAGATAAGAAAAAATACATTTGCACGCCGATACATTAGATTCGCCTAGTATAATAGAAACTTTCATTGGAAGTTGCAACTTCACTTTACCCAGTTGTTGTAACAATTTTTTTCGCTGTTTATCGTAAATTGGACCTTGCCATACAATATTGTCTAGGTCTTGGTCGTATTTTTGACAACCACACTTACGGTCATTTACGATTCCGATTCTTGCGAGAGAGGCAGCCAAGTTATAGTGGTTTGCTCTACATCGATTGACGGTAACTAAAAGATCGCGAGGGAGGTTTTTATTATAGAACCAATGTCCAAAGTTATCGTAATAATAATTTTGAAAAAACGCTATCCCTTTGACAAGACCCATATTATGTATCGATTCTTTTGAATAATTAAACAAAGTTTTCTTAAAATATTCTTCTGGACATGTAAAGGAGATGCTTAGTTTATCAGAATTATCACAATCATTTCTTGCATTTTTTGCAGCTATATCAGCTAGTTCATTGCCGGTGATTCTACAGTGGATGGAATCCAAAAAAATTTGATACTACTTTGTTTTTAATTTCAAGGTTGTAAGGATTAATCCGGATATCAAATTTACAACTTTGAAAACTTTCTAAGACACTTAGAGAGTCGGAAAAGATTATGGTATTTTTATTTGTTTTTTCAAGAGCTATATCAAGGGCATCGTAGATCGCAATACATTCGGCCGTAAAGATAGAAGCGTGAAAGTTAAGATTTCTTTGAATTGTAATATTTAAAATCGGACAAACACATGCGGATCTGGCAAATTCTTTGCTTCTGTCCTTACTACGATTTGTATAAATTTCAACACAATTTTCTCCATTAATGAGTTCCGCAAACTTGTCATTTGGTTTACTTGATTCTTTTATTGTTTTACCAATAGATTTTTCGAATGGAATAGAGGTAGTGAGAATCTCATAATCGTAGTTATATATACTGTAAGCGTTTGATTTGTGATAGGATAGAGATGTTTTTCTGAGTTCAATGATACAAGTTTCAAATAGCTTTTTGCGTTTTCTTTTACATTTAACTACACTTACACTTACTAAGAATTTTGAAAAATAATTATTGATATGTTGACATATAACAAGGCTTTCATTACTAATTATTTTAGTTAAATAAGAAAAACACAAGAATTTGGTTCTCTCCACTAGGAGGGGTAGTTTAGATTTGGCTAACATTACGCTTACAGGAGTGGATTTATGACAACCAAAGGTTAAACGAATTGCGGTGTATTGCTCTAATTTGTTTATCTTATCTTTACGCGTAGGGTAATATACGTAACAACCGTATTCTATCATTGCGCGAACATAACTTTTATAGAAAGTAATCAAGGTACTCGCATCCGCTCTCCACCAAATACCTCGGAGATATTTAATAATGTTTAAGGCTCTGTGGCATCTACTTATGACCTTATCGGTTTGAGGTGTGACGGTTAATCTATAGTCAAAGGTTATACCTAGGAAGCATGCCGTTTCACTAGACATAATAATGCAGTTTTCATTTATTTTTATTTCATTTACCCCTGGGCCGATATTTTTGTTATTAAAATTAATAAAAATGGTTTTGTGCGGAGCGAGATCGAGACCTAAGATTTTTAAATCACTATCTAGAGTTTTGATTACTTTCTGCAGAGAGTTTATATTTTTGGAGTAGAGAGCAATATCGTCGGCGAATTGAGATATAGATACAGTGTTCAGGATTTCTTTTAATATGTCCAATACATAAATAATATACAGTAGTGGACTGAGAACACCATCTTGAGGTACTCCTTTATATGTGTATCTAGATTCTACTGATAGACTTGTGAGTGCGTACATTTTGTAGGTTAAGAACTTGATAAATTTGACTACATTGTAAGGGCAACCTATTTTGGCAAATTTTGTATTAATATGTCACTAATAACATTATCGAATGCTCCACACACGTCAAGAAAAGCGGCATATAATTCTTTGTTTTGCCTCAAGGTTTGTTGGATAATTAAAGTTAAATTTAAAATATTGTTAGAGCAAGATTATCCTTTGCGAAAACCGCTTTGATTTTTGGGTAAGATGTTTTGAATTTCAGTCCACCACAGTAGTTTATTTTTTACAATAGTTTCATATTGTTTGCATACTGCCGATGTTAAAGCTATAGGGCGATAATTGACTCCGTTAGGTTTAATGACAAATTGTACGTACGTTTTTTTCCATTCTCCGGGGAACTTTCCTGTGAGATACATTTCATTAAAAATATCTAGGAGGATTAATTTGTATTTAAGCGATAGGTTTTTTAGTATGTAATACTAAAGAATGCGAACAAATTTTTTTGACAACCCTAACCTCAAAACCTGAGCCGTAAAAAATACTTTAATTTTCTTAAAAATTCCCACAATAAAAATTGTGGGAATATTGAGGAAGGGCACCGCTTTAAAAAAAATTTTTTTAGTTCCTTTTTTATCATTCTATTGCAAAACAAATTTAACCCTCTAAAAACTAGCCAGAACAAGTAAAAAAAATCACCACTTTAAAAAAAATTGTTTTGTTCCTTTTTTATTATTCTATTGCAAAACAAATTCAACCCTCTAAAAACTAGCCGGAACAAGTAAAAAAAATCAATAAAACCTAAAATACCATTTATTCTATGTTATTCGCTACAAACCTGCCCTTGAACGATTTAAAAACACATTTAAGAGCATGTTTGTAGCGAAAAACATGGAATAAATGGTATTTTAGGTTTTATTGATTTTTTTTACTTGTTTCGGCTAGGTTTTGGAGGGTTTAAATTTTTTTTGCGATAGAATGATAAAAAAGGAACAAAAAAAATTTTTTTTTAAAGTGGTGCCCCCCAATTTTTATTGTGGGAATTTTTTAAAAAATTAAAGTATTTTTACGGCTCAGGTTTTGAGGTTAGGGTTATTAAAACAATTTGTTCGCATTCTTTGAAAAAAATACGCATCCTTGAATTTTTTCAAAGCATTTTATTGAAAAATGGATGAGTGAAAATTAAAAGAATAAAAAAAATGCTTTAGTACATATCTCCGAAGACGGGGGAAGTAGGGGGCTAAAATTTTGGGTGAAAGCATATTTCTATACCACAAACATAATGCCATAACTCCGATAGTTCAGCTCTGCGGGGGCAATTTCACTGTGCTTACCCAGCTAGAGCCTTTGAGTTACAATTCTGTCGGCAATATTTTTGTTGGATATAATCAAGTCAATATTCGATCTAGATTTTTTATCTATATGAGTGAACGTGTCATTTGTTATGAATAAATAAGTCGTTTTTGTCAATACACTCTAAAAGATTTGCCCCATTTTTGTCAGTTTTATAGAAATTCCAAACTACGTTGTGTGCATTAAAATCGCGCATGAATGTGTTATTTTCCTCGTTATTTAGATTTGAAAAAATGTCGTCTCATTGTTCTAAATTAAGAATAGCCCCTGGAGTTTTATAGCACGCAAGTAGATTGAAAGCGGGTTTTGTATTAGTGATTCTTACACCGCACAGTTCAACTGATTCGTTGGGTTTTTGAAAAGTAATGAAGCCTTGGTATTGGAAGTTCGCTAGAGACGCGACATGTCGACGTCACTCAAGATCTGGTGAAGTTCATTCTTGCGTAGCAGTATACTCTTTGCTCTCCAGAAAACCATATTAAGGTTTGAAATAATGTTGGGAGCCATTTCTATTGTTAGTCTTCTTCGTAGTGAAATACTTATTATTGTAGACCTATTTACTCAAATTCTGTGTCTGATGTAGTTGGTTCGGTATCGTTTTCAGAAATATGAATGATCTGAACGTTATCCAAAGAGTCACTTTTATGTAGCTTATTTTTTAATCTTGTTAGTTTTGATTTTATTCTAGAATCAGAAATAAGTGGGTATACTTTGTCGATAGTATTGATTACTCCTGAGATGTCATTTGAAAGTTTCAATGCGTCTTTATATCCGTTCAAGTTACTAAAACTCAAAGTGAGAAATTTCATGAATAAATGGTGCGAAAGATATAGTTCATTTGTAGATTCTTGTAAATATTCAGGTGTGGATATTAATTTTTCTTCTATACAGGATAAATCATTGTTCGTGGGTTCTTCATTGATACCTTTTTGGCGTTTTGTTTGCTTTTTCGGTGGGATAAAGGGAGCATTATCATTTGATTTGTCGAGATTGGAGTCGAGATCTTTCTTTTTTTCAACTACAGCCGGCACGGTGACACTTACAGATATATTGATCACTGTCTGGTTGGACGCTTCACTGTTGGATGTTGAGTACGCCCTTTTTAGTTGCGTATTTTTAACTAAACTTGAGTCTCTGTCTTGAAGAGTGTTTGATTGTTGTGTGTCTTCGACGGCAGAAGTAGTTGAGTTAGATTGCATGTAAGTTTGAAAATTAGTTCCTACAGTGAGGCATGCTTTAGATATATGTTCAGCCTGTTTACAAACAAAGCAAGAAGCCGAATCAGTCGATAAGTAGGTCCAACATAGGGTAGTATCATTGAGCGTGATTTGTATGGTTTCGGGAAGCAGGTGTTCATGTTCTTCCTTGATAGAAAATTGTCGTCGGAACGACATGGTATGCGATCTACCTAGTTTACTGGTGCTTGCACGAATTTCGGTGATGTTAAAGAGAACGGTTACTCCTTTTGTTTTTAATGCATTAACGATTAAGGCGTTTGAGATGATCGGTTGTATGTTGGATATGACGACTCTCTTGTTGTTGTTTATAAGAGGCTTGATTGGAAGAGCGTGTTCTTTAATGATCATTATTTTGTTTTTGAGTAAGTTAACTTGATTTTGATCGACTACATACACACATACTCTGCTGCCCGAGATTTTAGATATGTATCTTACGTTGTTTAAGTCGGTTAGTTGCTCGATTCCATCCAAATAATCGTGGATTGTTAGTCCTTCAATTGAGTCGATAATGATCGCATTATCTCATTTTGAAGTTGTTCTTTGGGCAATAACTTTAGAGTAACTTAGCGGTGCTGGACTGAGGTTTAATTTTTCTTGTTGAGAGCTTCGTGTTTTTGTTAAACTTGGAGTAAAATTTTCTTGGTGGATAGCTGAAGAATGGCCTGCACTTCCTGCGGAGGCCATCTCGTTGGCAAGGTGTAACCGCCGCGGTGCAACCAATAATTAATACACAAACACTTATCACTCGTAATCTATTCAACAAAGCAAACTTATAAACGCCAAACACCATTCACTCAAATCAGTATTATTGCTGAGCGACACGTAAACACGTCTACTCACGACGAGCGCTAGACTCCGAGTCTCCTTCATTTAATTAGGGTGATATCTGTTATTTCGTAAATACACAATTCTGATGAAAAATATTATAATGAGTAAGTACGATCATCTTTTTAACTTTAAATTAATTAAAGCATAAATATACAACATAAATATAATAACTGTCTTTCTTTATTTTTATTTTTAATATAGATTTTATTGTTTTTCAATGTTGTTTGCTCGTTTTACTAATTGACGGCTCAAGCTTGTAATTATTGTTTGTTCGGTTATAAAAAAACAACCTTTTGATTTGGAATACCGTTGAACAAACGCTGAAAAGAATATTTATTTAATCAATGTGTCTCGCAAGAAGAGTGCCAGCCCTTTGGGTCACGAATTTTGATAAAACTCTGGTGCCCGAAAATATAAAATTCCGTTTATATCCAACTATTCGTTTATCATTAGGAAAAATGTATGAAAGTATTAATTATCAGAAAATATTAATTATCACTGGCAAGAACCGCTCGCTCTCGTTTTAGAAGCAATACAAATGTATTGCCGCAATTCCTTAACAATATTTTATTCTACAATTTGTCTTTTTTAATATTTGATAACTGTTTAATACTTAACAACTGAGATTATCTCGCACATGTATGTATGTACGGGCATACATTAAAGAATCCGCTATTATTACTGTGTAGATAGTAGATAAATGCAGATGAAATATTTTAAGATAGGGAGGATGGAAGGTATTCCAATGTATAGAATAAGTCCGGAAGATAAAAACAAAAATATTTTTAGTAATTATAACATAAAAAGATAATTATAACATAATTTTCTCTATACCAGTGGTATTCCAGTAATACAAGGTAGATAGATGTAGAAGATAAGTGAGATAATTATCTCGCACACGTGCATGTGCACGCAATATAAAGAATGTTTGATAGTAGTAAGAAATATTAATAATAAAGAAAAATCATATGCAGCATCCGGTACATCTGGACCGCACTCGAAAGGATCATCTCGCACAAGTGCATGCACAACCATTATGAGGAATGTTTGATAGCAGTAAATAATATATAATAAAAAATCATACGCAGCATTCTAGATATCTGGACCCCACCCGAGATCGTCATCGCGAACACGTGCATGTGTAACCACTATAAATAATCTTCAATAGCAATAAATAATATCGATAATAAAGAAAAATCATACGCAACATCCGAGATATCTGGACCAAACCTGAGATGATCATCTCGCACACGTGCACGTACACCCATTGCAAAATTATCGATAGTAGTAAAAAAATCGTTAATAGTCAAAAACCATACACAGCCTACGGGACATCTGCACCACACCCGAGATGATCATCAAATCAATCATCTAATTGTTCCTATTCGCTACTTGACTGGTCGTGATTACGCTTAGAGATGTCAGTATCAGAGTCCAATGGCAAGGTAGGTGATGCTATTTGTTTTGGAGTTTGAACATCTAATTCGTTTTAAGTTCATTAAAAACTTCAGATTCCATTATATTCTTCATTGGTTTTCTTATGTGAGCTTACGAAAATTCTCTCTTTTAAAAAAAGTGCATAGTTTTATTTATGTTTTATTTATTATTTTCTGTTAAAAAAATAATTTTGCCGTAAAGTTTTCATCATCTTTAGAAATTGCGTCCTAGATTTTCTGCTAAGTTGCTCCGCGCTGTCTTTTTCGTTTCTCAAAGAGAAAGTATCTTTTTGCCAAAAAAAGTTTGTTGTCATTTTTTAACGGAATAAGAAATTTCTCAAAAAATGTCCGCTGTATGGATGTGTGTGTGGGGGTGTGTGTGAGTGTGTGTGTGTTTGTGTGTGAGTGTATTTGTCTGTGTGTCCGTGCGTGCGTGCGTGCGTGCATGCGTGCGTGCGTGGGTGAGTGAGTGCGTACGTGCAAGTGTTTGTGTGTGTCGTCCATCCGCGTTAACAACTTACCAAACTTTGCATGCACCATGGTGGATCTCGACTAAGTTTAACTAAAAAAGTTCCTGCACCGGGCAGATCTTTGAAAATATAAGTTCTAGAATACCTGACGAGTATTTTGTGCCCCAAATTAAAAAAATCCCAGGGAGAAAACGAAAATAAACTCGATTTTTCAAATTCTTTTTTAGGTTAAATTATATATTTGGCTAGAGAAACATATTTAGCGGCTATTTCTTTACGTGAGTACTCTATTTTGATTCAATCAATAAGTTTCTATTTTTTGTATATTTTTTCACGCCCATAAAATATCGAAAATTTGGAAAAAATATAGAAAAATGTCAATTTTTGACGTAATTTGGATTTTTCTATCATATATGTCAGGAAAATGGTAGTTTTACGGGGTTTATCTGAAAGCTTATGAAGTATATATATTGCAGAATATGCTGTTAGAAAGATATCAAAATCGATAAATGTAGTGATTGTTAACGTAATTAGGACTTTTCGACTATATGAGTCATGGAAAGGGTATGTTTATGGGGTTCTTTAAAAAGCTTATGAAATTACCTACAAATATAATCCTGATATAATATGTTATTTGTTATATGCCGAGAAATATGCCATTTAGAAGAAAGGAATATTACAAATGTATTGGCTTCCTCTCACTTCAATTCAAGTTATATTCACCAAATGCTGTATTTTACATGCATATTGATAAATCATGAGCATAACAATATTTCCGACGTAATAATCACATATTATTATTTACGAAATTATTATAATGACACATTGAAGACAGTTGTACACAGCACTTATACGTGCTTCATCAATTTTTTCCTACTGAAAGTCATAATGGGTGTTAGGGATTTGTTAAATAAAAGAAAATTCTCCTGTATAATAAATTCAAATTTTGTGAGTACATCGAATTTCAATAGCAGATGTGGTTGCCTTATATAAAAGTTTAAATTGTATTTACTCATAAATTTAAATAAATATTTTGATAAAACCGATTAAGAATTTTTCTCAGTGATTTCAGCTTCAGCTTACCTTTGCAATTTTCATTCGTTGAATTTGTGAGTATACTTTTTCGTTTCGGTAAAACACCAACATTTGAACATCTCTATGCAGCCGCAGGTGATTTTCTACTTAATTCACAAATATGACAGGTGCACAATCCAGTAGAACTTAATCGAATGTTCATTCTCATAGATGGAAGCTCAGAAAATTCAGGAATCTTGACAACGGCTGTCGGATCTTTTTGCCCGCGATATAAATCTCGCTTACAACTTGTACACAGTACTAGAGGTAGACGTGTGTCCATAGAATCATATGGAAAGTAGAAGAGTAGAAAGTAGAGAAAGCTTCTCTATAAGCACTTTCATTGGATCAGTAATATTTACCATTGTTTTGGTTTTACCAAAGTAAAAAAGGCAAATATGTGCACCATTTTCGTGCGGTCGGTATGTTTACTTCTTACACTCTGAATTTATTGCCGCATGCATAAAATAGATATGAAAAAAATTTGAACAAAAGACGAGCATATCAATTTACTATACTATACTCATTATATATCTATCTATTCCATATGTAAATAGTTCAATAAGTACAAGAGTGAATTTTTCATCCTTTTTGATAAAATGTTTTATAATTACGTTTTTCAAACAGTACATTTCAATCCTAATTAATACTAGTGAATAATTCATTGAGAGAAAAGAATAGCGAAATTAAATTATATCACCTAACGACCAATACTTACCGCACCGCCTGACCACTTCAGAGAATCAAGCTTTTGCTATAAGTTGTCAAATGACTTTTATTTTAAATCAGGATCTCGTGATAAATCTTTTGAGAATAAATTATTGGAATGTATGTAAGATGTTCATACGAACATTCGCTAATTAAAAAAGGACTCTAACGTCTAACTTTGATAAATTTTAAATGATTGCTTCTAACAGCAAATTGTAGACGAAATTGTTTTCATTCATATGAAAATTTTAACAACGTTTCGGGTGTCTTTTACACTCTTCTTCAGGTCAAAGAATAATTAATTCTATAATAAGATTAAATCTAGGTAACGTATCTAGACTGCTCGCTGCATCCCACACAACGCGGTTGAAAATTCCGTTGGACGTATTCAGCCATCGAGTGTCGGTGAACGGTCAGGTTGATTTTTCCCCACTCACAATGAGGCACTAACACTTTATAAAATAGCATGCTTTTATATTACACTTATTCAGTATTGCTTAAAACCATGCTATTACATGCTGAGAAATGATGTTAGTTTAACTCTATATTTGATTACGTCGTTACTGTTAATTTAGGAAAAAAGGATGTTATAAAAAACTCTTAAGTATACGGATTTTAAGGAATATGGCTTGGGAATCTACTAAGATATTGGTTTCTAAAGGTTTTCTGCGTTAACTTGTAGACGGTCACGGAGATCTCTCTTGGTGTAGTTACAAATACAGAATGGCAGAGCTTAGTTAAGAAAGAAGCTAAGATTTGAAAGTGAGAAGAAAATTCGTATTGATGTGACGAAATTTGTGTGTGTGAGTGTGTGTGTGTGTGTGTGTACACAAGTTTAAAGACCCACTTTGTTTTGGCTCTTGGAGTCCTATTACAAACTCGAGATTTTATATTAGTGAAAAGTCAGGGTCCGCCTCGTGTACGGAGCACATGGTTACTATCAAGAGATCGATAAGTTTACATTGCTTTTGCTATGTTTCATTTAAACACCTAAAATGACGTGCCTTAATATTTATAATTGTTTCTTTTATGCTCATGATTTACCAACATGTATACAAAATTAAAAATATAGCATTTAGTGAATATAACTTGAATTGATCTGAGGGGAAGCCAATATATTTGTAATATTCCTTTCTTCTAAATGGCATATTTCTCGGTATATAACAGATAACATATTATATCTTGATTATATTTGTAGGTAATTTCATAAGCTTTTTAATGGACCATGACTCATACAATCGAAAAGTTCTAATTACGTCAACAATCGCTACGTTTATCGATTTTGTTTCCTTTCTAACGGCATATTCTACAATATATAAAGAACATAGTATACTTTATCTTGATCAGACTTGTAGATAATTTCAGAAGCTTTCAGATAAACCCCATAAAACTACCATTTTCCTGACCTATATGATAGAAAAATCCCAATCACGTCAACAATCGCCATTTTTCTCGATTTTTTTCGAAGTTCTCGATATTCTATGGGCGTGAAGATATATACAAAAAATAAAAACTTATTGATTGTATCAAAATAAAGTATTCACATAAAAAATATATCATTTAACCTAAAAAGAAATTTGAAAAATTGAGTTTATTTTCGTTTCCTCCCTGCGATTTTTTTAATTCGGCGAGCAAAATACTCGTCAAGTATTCGACTCTTAGTCGAGATCCACCGAGGCATGTTTGTTATCCATGTCTAAACTTTAAAATTTCAGCAAAACAGGTCGACTCAATTTAATGTTGCGGCCATTTTTTGAAATTTAAATATTTAAGAATTTAGGTTTTTTAAATTTTTTTATGAAGGAATATTTTTTGTGAAGCAAATTTTTTTCATAATAAAGCACTTATAGAATCCTTTAATTTAAGACGCATAAATATTTGAATTATACCGCCTTTCATTTGTTACACCGTGTGTTTAGTAATTTCTTTTGGCCTCTATAACTCGCAAATTAAATAATGAAATTCAATGAAATTTTTATTGAATATTAGTTTTATATATAACTATAATACTGATAATTTTCAAGTCGCAAGAATCATTACTTCTTCTGAAATGTTAAATATCAGCTCCTAATTTATTGGCACTTAGCTTCCTTAAACTAAATTAATGGTACTAATAAATTAATTTTAAATTGCTATATCTCTTATTAATTAGAATCTCAAAAAATGTGTGCTGATTTATCATTGACAGTTTATCAAAAGATAATTTTTTATTAAAAGTACACATTTAGTTTTAATTACATTCTTCCACGTCTCCTTAGAGATACTGTCGTAGGCGCGTTGGGTTTATAATTATTAAAAATTTCCTTTTTTATAGAGAAATCTATCTGTTTCTTTTTTCAATATAATTAAATTTACTGTTTTTTTTTTAATTTAAAGAATTATTTCTATTTTCAAATTTCCATAAAAATACGAAAATTAAAAAAAAAAATTTTTCATAATACCCTGACCGAAAGTACCACATTTCCTCCCGGCTCCGAAACTGAAATGTGTCATTTTCGGTCCGGGTATGGTGAAAAATAGTACACGCACCACGGGAGAAAAAATGGCTACCCCATATCACGTGTAAATCGCCAATACTTTTCCTACCTAGATACGTAATATACTATTCTCACCGCCGGGCCGAAAGTACTACATTTTTTCCCGGTTCTCAAAACGGGAATGTGGTATCTTCGGCCTGGCGTTGAGAAATAGTATATTGTGCAACTAGGGGGGTAAGAGGGCCATTTATAGTGAGGGTGAGATGATTTTAACACAAGTCGCAGTCGAGTGCTAAAATCATCACCCGAGCTAGAAATTGCCCTCCCCCTTGTTACACACCGTACTTATTTTGACAAGTGCATGTAAGGCCCTTTTTTAAGCATATAGGGCGAATAGAGAGTTACACATGTTGGGTCGTGCGCCATTTACTTTTGAATTAAATTGCAATTTCATCTTCAAAATAACAATTTTCCAAAATTTTCCAAAATTTTCCAAAATTTTCCAAAATTTTCCAAAATTTTAAGAATATTATCTAGGACCGGGGGATAATGGTCATTATCACCCGCTGCAGCGGGAAGTAATGATTACCTCCCGCTCCGGCGAAAACGCTCGAAATGCTCAACTTGCCATTCGCTTTAGATGCATGGAAAAGGGCCTATTACATGCACGTGTTAAGAAAAATAATATACGCACCATGGGAAGTAAAATGGCGACCCCAAGCATGTGTTTGCCACTCTCGCCTTCGGCTCGGGTGGCAATTTCCACGTGCTATGAACTCGCCAATTCTTTACCTCCCTAGGTGCATAATATACTATATATAAACTTAAATTTTTTAAAAATTAAAGAACCTCATGGTCTAAAAACAGAAATCAGATAACTGATAGGAAACAGTTACCTTTTTGGGAAGTTTTTGATATAATTCTGCTGTTTTGCTACATCATACATTCCGGGATTTAACCGTTTAAACTAAATATAACATTTTCGTTTATAACAAAAGAAAATAAAGTGTCGATTCAATTTATGAATTATAGGTAATTGTATGCTCTTTTCAATGTAATTACACTAAATTCATCATAATATTTCTAACATATCCAAAAACTTGAAAGACTAAAATTAAAAAATCTAAATATCATTATAAATTGAAAACAATTAGATAAATCTTATAATTTCTATTTAATTTTGAATCTTCATTTAAAAGCGTTAGTTTTTCATGTCGAAGAGGAAAGTATGTACGCTAAAGTAGAGTGAGATTTCACTCTACTTAAAAGTGAAAGAGTTCTACTCTATTATTAGAGTTAGAAATCCACTCTAATTAGAGTGATGTATTTTACTCAGTCTTCGAGTGGAATTTCACTCCAAATGAGTGATATTTCATTCCAACGAGATACCGTATAATTAAATCGTTCATACGTATCATTTTTACCCAGATTTATAAGAAATAAAACATAAAAAAATACTGATATACGTTATTTCATTAATATTCAAATACATTTTCATTCAACATTTCAAAATATCAAAGGAAAAATTATAAAAAAAACAGCAGTATCATTTATATGTAAATTATCCTGCGCCAAAAAGAAGATGTTTTTTTTACAAAATTATTTTATTCTCGAAAAAAAAAATAGGATTAAGGCTTAAAAGTTCTACAAAATATTCTTATCCATATTTCTAAACACTACAAATTTTTTCAAAAAATTTCAGTTTTATATTTCCCAGATATCACCGTAATAAACAAAACACGACGTTTTCGTGCATAACAGAAAAAAGAAGGTCGAAAAAGATAGGTAATTTTATGCTCTTTCAAATGCATAAAAAATGAATCGATGACGTTATTTCAATCATATCAAAAAACTCTAAAGACTAACAGTCAGTAATTGAAAAACCGCTAAAAAACAAAAAAGAAAAACAACAAATATTTTATTACAGCCCCCTTCCTAACAAAAAAGCAAAATCATTGAGCCCTGAAACATTAATTATTATCGTGAATGTTCAGAGTCATCTTCATCCACATCCATGCACAAACTTACATACACACACATACACACACATACATACACACACGCGCATACATACACACACACGCATACATACACACACACACACACACACACGCACACGCACACGCACACGCACATTCACATACAAACACACGCACAGGGTGTGCTTCAAGGAGGATCCGGTTTGACTAAAATGTCGCCAAAAACGAACAATGGGGTTGTGTTCGAGGTGTCGTACATAGTACGATCCCGTTGAACCCAAAATCGGGTCTGCTTCAGTTTATTAAAAAATTAAAAAACTAGTTTTATAATAAATTTTTTTTGTCGTCACAATATTTAACAAACATCGGTATAGTTTGCAAACAAGAAATACGTTCATACCTCTTGAGCTCCTTATATTTTACGTTATTCTTTATCTTAATATTAAATATATATAACATAATAATAGAAAATAGTTACCAAGTTTGTAATAGATTAAAAATCTTTATATAAAACAGTATACATTGTATTGTTATTAAATTTAAAAAAATACATATTTATGATTAGACATTTACGTGAATAATATTAAAAGAAATGGAACAATATAGAGTCATAAGTACCATCACATCCTCGTCATTGGCTGTGGGGTAAGAGCTGACAGTGGTACATACATACACAGATATAAAAATATATAATATATATATAAATGGGTCAATCCATGTGAACAGAACCAGTGCTGCCGCCAAAATTTGAAGCCACGCAACAATACGTTTGACGTCTCAAATTGATGGCTGGACCATAAGGATTAAAGTGCCGTATGCGCTTTTGCAGAAATCAAGATGGCGGCATCAATATAGCCGCCGGAACCTTGGAAATCTCGACGGATCTACCAAATTAGCGCTATCGCCAGAATTTGGAGCCACCTAAAAATACGTATGAGGGCTCAAATTGATGGCTCGACCATAAGGATAAACGTGCCGTATGCGCCATTGCAGAAATCAAGATGGCGGCAGCAATATGGCCGCCGGAACCTTGAAAATCTCGACCGACCGACCAAATTAGCGCTGACGTCAGAATTTGGAGCCTTGCAAAAATACGTATTAGGGCTCCAATTGATGGCTGGACCATAAGGATCGAAGTGCCGTGTGCGCTTTTGCGGAAAGATGGTATTAATACGGCCGTTGGAACCTTGGAAATCTCGACCGATCGACCAAATTAGCGCTGACGTCAGAATTTGGAGCCATGCAAAAATACGTATGAGGGCTCAAATTGATGGCTGGACGATAAGGATAAAAGTTCCGTATGCGCTTTTGCAGAAATCAAGATGGCGGCATCAATATGGCCGCCGGAACCTTGGAAATCTCGACCGATCGACCAAATTAGCGCTATCGCCAGAATTTGGAGCCACCTAAAAATACGTATGAGGGCTCAAATTGATGGCTCGACCATAAGGATAAACGTGCCGTATGCGCCATTGCAGAAATCAAGATGGCGGCAGCAATATGGCCGCCGGAACCTTGAAAATCTCGACCGACCGACCAAATTAGCGCTGACGTCAGAATTTGGAGCCTTGCAAAAATACGTATTAGGGCTCCAATTGATGGCTGGACCATAAGGATCGAAGTGCCGTGTGCGCTTTTGCGGAAAGATGGTATTAATACGGCCGTTGGAACCTTGGAAATCTCGACCGATCGACCAAATTAGCGCTGACGTCAGAATTTGGAGCCATGCAAAAATACGTATGAGGGCTCAAATTGATGGCTGGACGATAAGGATAAAAGTTCCGTATGCGCTTTTGCAGAAATCAAGATGGCGGCATCAATATGGCCGCCGGAACCTTGGAAATCTCGACCGATCGACCAAATTAGCGCTGACGTCAGAATTTGGAGCCATGCAAAAATACGTATGGGGGCTCAAATTGATGGCTGGACCATAAGGATCAAAGTGCCATATGCGCTATTGCAGAAATCAAGATGGCGACATTAATATGGCCGCCGGAACCTTGGATATCTCGACCGATCGACCAAATTAGCGCTGACGTCAGAATTTGGAGCCATGCAAAAATACGTATGAGGGCTCAAATTGATGGCTGGACCATAAGGATCAACGTGCCATATGCGCTTTTGCGGAAAGATGGCATCAATATGGCCGCCGGAACCTTGGAAATCTCGACCAATCTACCGAATTAGCGCTATCGCCAGAATTTGGAGCCACCTAAAATACGTATGAGGGCTAAAATTGATGGCTGGACCATAAGAATCAAAGTGCCGCATGCGCTTTTGCAGAAATCAAGATGGCGGCATCAATATGGCCGCCGTAACCTTGGAAATCTCGACCGATCGACCAAATTAGCGCTGACGTCAGAATTTGGATCCATGCAAAAATACGTATGAGGGCTCAAATTGATGGCTGGACCATAAGGATCAAAGTGCCGTATGCGCTTTTGCAGAAATCAAGAGGGTGGCATCAATATGGCCGCCGGAACCTTGGAAATCTCGACCGATCTACCGAATTAGCGCTATCGCCAGAATTTGAAACCACCTAAAAATACGTATGAGGTCTCAAATTGATGGCTGGACGATAAGGATAAAAGTTCCGTATGCGCTTTTGCAGAAATCAAGATGGCGGCATCAATATGGCCGCCGGAACCTTGGAAATCTCGACCGATTGACCGAATTAGCGCTATCGCCAGAATTTGGAGCCACCTAAAAATACGTATGAGGGCTCAAATTGATGGCTGGACCATAAGGATCAAAGTGCCGTATGCGCTTTTGCGGAAAGATGGCATCAATATGGCCGCCGGAATCTTGGAAATCTCGACCGATCTACCGAATTAGCGCTCTCACAAGATTTTGGAGCCACCTAAAAATACGTATGAGGGCTCGAATTGATGACTGGACCATAAGGATCAAAGTGCCGTATGCGCTTTTGTAGAAATCAAGAACCCGGTTTGACGATCTGTATTCTATTATAATTTAATTTAATAAACTATAATTGAACACTAGCCTATTTGTGTCGTGCCGAGCGGCTGCACGGACAAGTTTTATTTTAGCTTGGCGGCAAAAAAAGGAAATGGCAGAATGTTTTCGGACTGCTAGAGCTGTGCTCTGGCGGAAAATATGAATATTGTATAAAGTATTCTTTATTTCTCTTACCTTGAAGCTGCGATATACTGGATCGCTGATAATTAATTTAACTTATGTATTATAGAAATTTTATAAGTTTTTATTTATTGAGGTATATATTATGTTTTTTAGTTAAGAAGAGTTATGTTTACCTCGATGGGGAATATTTCGGCTGATGCTGTATACGCATCGCCGCTTATCACGTCTATTAATATTAGGCCCATGGCGAGAAAAGTCGTGTTCGCTCCGGTTTTCTGGAAATTGAATTGCTTGATTTTGTTATCATTTTTACGACTTTGTTTTTAAGCAATTCAATTTCTAGAAAAATAGAGCGCCATATTACTTTGAGATATAGATATTTATTTCAGAAAAGCTTTACAAGAAAAATTAAATTTAATTATTTTGTTACACCTCCCTTGTTAGAGAGTTCATTGTCCTCAATGAATTTAAGTAATGCCTTTCTAAAATAAATTTCTAATTTACATAAGTTTTTTTTTCTTTTACATAAGATTATTTTTCTTTTACATAAGTTGCACCTGACTAGCGGTCTGCTAATTGTCCTTGTACGTATAATACTCGCACGCTTTTTTTTGAACATAAAAGAGAAGAAAAAGTGATTATATAAGACATATATATATATATTTTTTTTTGTGTGTTTTTTTTCTATAATAGGTAGGAATATTTTCTAAAAATATAAACTAATCGATCTTATAAAAATACAAAATAGGAAACTAACCTCTTAATGTTAATAAACTACTAAAATTATCAATAAACAATGGAAAAATATTTTTTATTATTATTATATATATATATATATATATATATTTTTTTTTTTTTTGTGATTTTTTTATCTTATACCTATATTATGTGTGACTATTAATATAATTTCCTAAGACTGCGCTGGTGTGATTGTGTGATTTCATAAGGTTGGAGTCAAGGAAGTATAGTTGATGAGGACTTAGGTGTAGGATTAGTTCTTTCCTCCTTTAGTAGTGGCTGTCGTATCCGAGAAGATCTTCTTCCGGAACTTCATTTATGCTGTAGTCGGGATCATCTATAAGGTAGTAGTATCCTTGTAGCATTTCGAATTGTTCGGGTTCCAGTTTATCCAGTAGGACTTGTTCATCCCAGAAAGAAATGATCACTGGTATGCGGTTTATGTGTGGTAAGTACGTCAGTTCGGGTGTTGAAGCTCGTGGTTTCTGACATTTTGGGCATACCTTGTGATCTTCTATATTTTTTATATGACATCCTATTTGACCTGGTTCGAATCCCATTTCTCGTATTATTGTCGAGAAAGAGGCCAAGCTTTCATCGAGTACCTGGTAGAATTGTTTGGTGGATAGCCATCCTTCGTAGTTAAGTTGGGTCATCAGGTCGATTTCTTGTGTTGGTGTCAGTTCGACCTTGGCCCGTCCTACGTGTAGTTTGAAGATCGGCTTTGGTTTAGCCGAGAGAGGTTTCTGGCATTCGGTACAATTGGTCAGTACCCTTGATGATCTGGCGTGGCAATTTTCGTACCCAGGGTTGAACTTGAGTTTACACAGGAAATGAATTTTGGAGGGTTGGTGCTGCATTTTCCTGGAATAGTTGAATAGTGTAGAGTCATTACGTTGAAGTTGCACTATCATTTCAATTTGGTGGATCGACTTCATTAATAGTCGTAAGATTAGTCGTGCTTATGGCTAATCTGCGATTAGTAATTGCAAGATTAGGAGGATTGGGAGGTTCCTTGCCCAGGTTAAACTCCAGGGTTTTCTGTACTAAGGGAGTCGTGGGTAAGTGAAGTGGGGTGATGGAATAGTTTGCAGGTGGCTTATACAGGATTTGTTTGGGGGCAGGCGCAAAGGAGTACATTGGAACATAGTCGGGATCGAGATCATTTGTTGTTTGTGTTGTTCTTGTGACGATTGGTATAGAGATGGTCTGAGTTTGTTGTGTACGTATATTGTGTCTCGTGGGTTGGTGCTGTGTGAGTGATATGTTACTTGTATGATTTAGTTGTGTGTGAGTTTCAAAAGATACTAGCGCTCGCTTTGGTTGCTTACAATTGTGCATAAATACATAAAAGTTTTACAAACATGTTATAAGGATAACGCTGATAATAATATAATTTAAAATTTGAATTAGATTTATTCGCTGTTATATTGTAGTGGTGAAGTTAGTAGTCCTTAGTTTTAGGTTCAGACTGGAGAAGAAATGTATTCTGACGAAAGGTGTGGTCGATGCAGGTGGTAGATTAACTTGTTGTGTGTGAGCTTCGCATTCTGTTCCCAGATAGAGGATTCCGAATCAAAAAATTTGGATATCTTCTTTAGGCTTGTCGTTGCATTGTATTTGTATATATTCTTGTTTAGGTGCAGAGAATAGCCATTCTTCGGTAGTTTCTATATGTGTCCATGTTGTAGTGTCTGTTTGTTGAGTTTCTATTTTACACGAATCCCATACCATATTTGAAACGTCGCTTAGGATATTTATTTCACAAGATGTCGTTCTTTTTGTATTGGGTCGCGTATTGCAGTAAGTTTCTTGTACTTGTCTGAGGCATGCATCAAATTCTGTTTCAGTAATAAATATATGTTCATTATTATTATTCCTGGCAATCAAATGTCCTCTCGGTGTTATTATGGCTGATATTCCATTATCTTGTGGTACTGGCATCGGATGGATTCTGTAGAGTTCGTAGGTTGAGTTTGCGAAAAGTGGAACGGTGATAAGGATGTATATAATTTCTTTATTTCTTTTGACGTTTATCTGAGAGATTTTGCTTATTTCTGCGGTGTGCATATCGATGTTTGGAAGCGTAGTGTTTGGTTTTTTATGTGTTATAGTGGTCCTGAGGCTTTGTATTAGATCCGAAGGTAATAAGGAAGAACTGATGTTTCCTTGTTCTGCTGCTTCGAGAGACTCAATTATTTCGTTGTAGATTTTTGCATGAAGGTCAAGTGTGGTTTCCAGGGTAGTGAGCCATGCTTGTGCAAAACCGAATAATTCTGAAGGTGAATTTATGTGTGTTATTCTTGCTTGCGTGATGGTAGTGTGGTAGTGTATCCATGTATTTCCTTTAAGTGTATCCAATTTCTTTTGTTGGCGAGTTATACCGTTTATTGTCAGAGTAGTTGATGCGTGTGTTCTTTCAGGTCTTGTCATCGCTTGATAAGTAATTTTGAAATTGTGGAATTGTGGTACTTGGTTATTTTTCTTATTTGTGGTGTTAAACTTTAAATTGTTCAGTTTGTTCCGAAGTTCTGTTGTAGTTGATAACTTTTCTGCTAGGTATTTGGCTCGCATTGTATATAATTGACATTCTGCAGGAGTGCCAGGACATTCGTGTAGTATTTGATCAATCTGTGCGTGTAACTCAGTTTCATTGTGGCTAACTGAGTTAACATCCATTTCTGCTATGAATGTAAATTCGTCGATGGAGTCGTGTACGCGTCCGCGGAATTCAAAATACAGACTAGGATTCTTTGGAAAGTAGGATAATTGGTATTGGTATGACGTTAGGATGATTTGGGACAGAATAACAGCTACTACTATTGCGTGCATTATTTAACCTGTGTAAAAAAAATAAATAAATATGTTAGCAAGAAAAAAAAATTTGACCGTCGCAAGCGGGTGAGAAGCATGTTTTTAGTTTAGTTAGTGCGGCATTGAAGCTGAGGAAGCAATGGTTGGACATTATATACAAACATGTCCACACTTTTTTTTTTTGTTCGTTACTCTCCTCGTTAGTACGGTAGGTATCAGTTGTATAAGGTCCGTATTCTGACAGGCACGAGGCTCTGTTTGATGGTACTTGTGATTGACGATTAAAAATTGCATTGATTAGGTGGAATTCACAATCATAGCTTTGACTACGAGTATGAGGTAACTCAGGTTCTTCTTTGTGTTGTGTCGGGCATTTTATACATAACGTTAGTATGATGATTATTATTATAATTATTATAAAAACATTGGATCCATACGATCCATAAGATAGATACGTATGCAGGGTTTTATCAGCCTGTTCGGCTACAAAGGAATCGTATTTATCTTGGATGTTTTCAAGTGTTAGTCGAGGTTCTTGTTTAGTAGCAAAATATTTGGGAGTGAAAGTGGGAAAATAGATAGAGGTATTTATGGTATTTAGTTTATGATAAATATGTTGATCGATTTTTGTGATATTGAGTGCTATTTTGGGTAGATAGAGAAATTGTATATTTGAACCGAGATTTTTCATTACTACTAGTGTTGTGTGATCCTGTCGAGCTGTACATCGAGGTTGTATTTTTAATATTCCGACTCCTTTTAGTCGGGTAAGTTCATGTTGTTCTCCGGGGCATAGAATTTGTACTGTGGTGGGTTTGGGCAGAGAGTACAGCCATGCGTCAATGGAATCGAGGTGTGTCCAATGATGTATGAGGTTTGGTAAGTAACTTATACTGTATTTTTTTAAATTTTCGTCACTTGGTTGATTTAGGAGCAAATACTCACATGCCATGTCTCCGTCGACTTCGTGTATGGGTTGGTCATGTGTACATATTCTGTAGTTGTATGTATGTTTGCATTTTGTAAGGCTTTGTTCTGATAGAAAACTGTAGGCTCTTTTGTCATGACTAAGTGATATATATGGTGCTTGAGGTATGATAAATGCTGATGCTGTGTAGTTTTCGGGTATGGAATGTATTTTGTATAGTTCAGTGGCGAATTTATTTAACATGGGTATGGATATTTCTACTAAAAATTTATTTTTCCTAAAACCTAATTTTACAGGTGCTATTTCTATAAGTTTATCGGTTCTGGCATGAGCAATTGGAATGGGGAATTCGTATTCGGGATGGAGGTCGACTATTTGTCTGATTATTTGTTGTAATTTGTCGATGGATATACGAGCTGCATGTAAATGTCCTATTCTTGCTGCACGTACAGCATCTAGAATGGTTTGAAATGTTCTTTATACATATTAAGGGCTGATTCTATTTCGTTTGTGATTTGGTCGTATTCTCTCGTAAAATTATATCTTTGCCATATGTCTTGAAGATCATCAATTTTTTGTGTGGTTTCTCTCAAGGTATGTAGAGTGGCATTTATTATTCTCCTTGAGGAACTCAGTTCCTGTTCTATAGAAGTTATTTTGTGTTTTACTATATGAGTGTCTTCCTTCGCTATTCTGGCTAATTTGGTTTGTCCTTTAAATAGTAGATTGATCTGTTCCGTGATATGTTCTCCGTCATTTTCTGATAGGGTTCCAAAAAGGCTTTTACTGATACTCCCTACGAATCCGAAGGGTGCACTTCGTCTTTTTATTATTGTAGGTGTAGGTGTTTCCGTGGGGTCTATTGGTTCAACCTCTTCCATGGAACCGATAAGATTGTTATACATTTCATTAACTCTTGTAATTTTATTTTCTATATAGTTTAGACGTTTTGTGAGAGCAGTGCAAAAAAATGGATGATGGTAACAGGAATACCTTATTGTTTGGACTGTGTGATTCAGGTATGTAGAGTTGAACTGCAACGGGGTAATGTCTAGAAAGACTATGATCTTCCAATCCGCTTGAGTGTATCTAATATCTTCAAGGCGTTCGTAGTAGATCCCAGGGTTCTCATTAATTTCCTGAATAGAAAATCGTTTCATTTCGTAGCTTTGTGTTACGGCAAAGATCAATATTATCAGCTGCCACTTCATCTGAAACAAAATTGTTTCTATTGGTGATAAGCTGGTTTGATTTTATTCATGTGTTTTAAAACCCGTTTTCCGTTCTCGTCTTCAAGAACGACATTGTGTTGTTCAAGTATTTCTATAATCTTATATGGTCCCTTGTACATTTTGTCTAATTTGTTTATACGGGGTTCTTTTAATATATATACCATATCGTTTGGCGAATAAGTGTGGGATTTCATTTTTCTGTCATAATAGTGTTTGGACTTGTATTTTGAGTTGACTAAGGATTCACTTGCGAATTTCCTAATGTCATTTAGTCTACTAACTAAGTCAGTCATATATGATGTGTATGTTTCTGTTTTGTCTGTTGGAAAAGCAGATGGCGTTCGTGCTGGTTTTCCAAAGATTAATTCAAATGGAGTAAAATTTGTGGATTCATGTATACTAGTGTTATATGAGAAGATACTTGATTTATTTTGAATATTTTAACAAGTTGTTGCATTACTTTTCCAATCAAGGCTGGTGCTTTGTCTGATGAAATTATACGAGGGGATCCGTATAAGGTTATTACGTGTCTTGCTAATGCGTCGGCTATTGTTTCTGCCTTTATGACAGGTATGGCAATAGCGATGCAGTATTTTGTTAAGTTATCCTGGACTATAAGAATGTGCTTATTTCCGTCGGAAGTTAATGGAAGTGGTCCTACTGTATCGATGGAAATTTTATCGAAGGGTTCGATAGGTGTGTCTGTGATTATCATAGGTTCTCTATTTTTTATTCGAACTAATTTAAATTCTTGGCATTTCGTACAGTTTCTGATATATTCGGTTATTTCAGATTTTATACCGGTCCAGTAAAATTTTTCACGGATGCGTCTGTAGGTTTTATTTACACCTCTGTGTCCTATCAGACTGTCATGGTTTTCTTTTATTATGTCATTTCGTATATTTTCGGGTGGTATTGTTGTAGTTCCGTAACAAAGATATAGTGTGCAATCACATTTGCTTAAAGATTCATTAAGAATGTCTAAGAATGTTGAAAACGTTATTTTGTCAGTCATGTCGTTGTGTTTGGATAGTCTAATAGATTTTATGTTTTATTCTACGAGTACGTCAGCTAATGTGTTTAAAATGTTTTTTAAATCGTGGATAGAAAATGTTTCAAAGTGTTTGTTTGTTAAAATCGCGATTAAAACGTATGTGTTAGTCTTAGGAGTTATAATTACTTGTCCTATCTTCGGTTTACTGTTTTTCAAACTATGTTTATCGATTTTTCCTAAATCTAGTAATAATTTGGAAATGGGAGTTGCGAATTCGTAATCAGCAGAACTAAAGTGCAAAATATTATCCTTTTTGTGGGTAATGGCTTGATTTATTAATTTTATTTTTAGTTTGCTGTTTGGTTGTTTCCTAAATTCGGAATAAAAGATTCCAGGTGGTATCGTACTAGAAGCTTTCATAGGGTTTTCAATTATTTCTTCATCTGTTTCTGTGGATGATTCATCTGTTTCTTCTATAACGACAGGTAGTCTATTTCGTGAGAGTCGTTCAGGTTCGTGTGCTTGTTCCGTGTCGCTAGAGTCATCTATTAATAAGTCATCGTCTACCGGTGTTGATCGAGCAATTGGTCTGTGTAGTAATTGGTTACGAGGCCCTTGATGAGTATGGTCCCACCAATACTCGTCTAAAGAACCTATGTCTTCGGATACCTGGTGGTCTAATTTCTTTAATGTTTTTGGTATTCTGGGCAGGTGGGTGGTTTTCGTTAGCTTGTTCATCTTCTGATGAGGGTAGGGTTTCTCTGGTTGGAGGCCCTTTTGAAATGAGACTAGGAAAACCACTGAGTCTTTTCCTTGGTACGGGTGGCGGTACATTCGTGTCGATTGACTCTTCTTCGGAAAAGGTAACTCTTTTCTTTAGATCGGAAGGTCTAATAGGTTTAGGGGCGTTATGAGTGGAAAGAGCTGGTTTTATTGTTTTGGATTTAGCTATCATTTCCTTTATTATAGGAGCTGGTCTTTTTGATATTGCTCCTTTAATAGGGTCAGTGACTTTTTGTCTACGTGCAAGAATTCTCTCAGCTATGGTTGCGCCGGCCATATCAGAGTCAGATCCTATAGGTGTTAGCGGTTTGGTTTTAGAACCAATTGGTCTACCCCTTTTAGGAGATGTATGTTTTGTCGTGTTATTTATACGTGCGGAAGAGGACGTGGGTAGAGCAACAGCATTTGGTTGCACAGGGTTCCTTGATAGCGCATCAGCATTTACGTTTAATCTTCCAGGTTTATATAGAAATTTATATTCATACTCACGTAAACAAGTTCGCCATCTTATGAGCCTTTGTACAGGTGGTTTTACAGAATCTATCCATTTTAATGGTTCGTGGTCGCTAACTAAGGTGAACTCTCGACCATATAAGTATGGGCGGAAGTGTAATACGGCATATATGACCGCTAGGCATTCTTTTTCTGTTGTAGTGTAATTCTTTTCTGATGGTTTCATTATATGAGACATATAGGCTATGGGTCGGTCTTCACCGATCTTACCTTGGCTTAAAACTGCGCCGACGGCGTAGTCTGATGCATCTGTGGTACGGATGAAAGGATTGTTGAAATCAGGATACTATAGAACAGGTGCATTGCATAATGCTTCCTTCAGATCTTCAAAACTTTTTTTGTGTTCGTCTTTCCTTTCAAATGCTACCGTTTTCTTTAAAAGATCAGACATTGGTTTTGCTCTTTTTGAAAATCCTTCAATAAATCTTCTATAATATCCGGCAAGGCTTAAGAACTGGCGGATATTTTTTTGATTTTTAGGTACTGGGAAATTTCTGACTGCTTCTGTCTTTTTTGGATCAGGTCTTACTCCTTCTTTGCTGATGATGTGTCCCAAGTATTGGACTTCTTTAGCAAGAAATTCACATTTATCAGGTTGAAGAGAAAGTTTTGCTTTTAATAATCGGTTGAATAATCGTCTTACCTTTTTGCCGTGTTCTTCCAGAGATGATGCATATATTATTACGTCATCTAGATATACAAAAAGTTCTTCATCTTGAAGTCCCAGCAATACTCTGTTCATTAATCGTTGAAATGTTGCAGGAGCATTTTTTAGACCAAATGGCATTCTATTATATTCAAAATGACCGGTGCCGGTGCTAAAAGCTGTTTTATGTCGGTCTTTTAGGCACATTCTGATTTGGTGAAATCCACTGGCTAGATCATATGTATCAAAATACTTTGCTCCTCCTAGCTTGTCTAGGATTTCATGGATTTGTGGCAGAGGATGAGCGTCGCTTATGGTCTTTTCATTTAGGGCTCTATAATCAATCACCATTCTCCATCTTTTATTTCCCTTAGAATCAGCCTTTTTAGGGACGATCCATAAAGGACTATTGTAAGGAGAGGTGGAATTTTCGATAATACCATCTTTAAGTAGTTTATTTACTTGTTTTTGTATCTCATCTTTGTGTGCAGGTAGATATCTGTATTTCATCCGTATATCATCCGTTGTGGGAATAGTATGTTCCAAAACAACAGTTGCTGGTAGTTTATCTCCAGGCAGGTGAAATAGTAGTGGGTAATCCATGATTATCCCTATTACATGGTCCTTTTCTTCCTGGTTCAGTTCCTCTAAACGTAGAAGTTCCACGATTCGTTGAAGTCTATCCTCTTGTGCTAGTGCTTCCTGATCACTGTCATCGGTCTGGAAAAAATCTTCTAATTCTTCTAAGTCGTAGGGGTGTAGTTCTTGGGGTAGAATTTCAATTTCGGCATCTGCATCATAAGCGTTGATTGCCATTATGTAGCACTCTTGATTGTTATTGGCTACTACAGCTTCACCGACAAAGATCTTTTCTGGAGTCTCGAGTCGTGGTATGTATCCGGTTTTTAAATCTGTAGGATACAAATTTATTTTTATTTTGGTTCTAGTTCTAGCCTGTAATATATATTTAGTAGGTTTGGGTTTCCTGTATTCGAAATTTGTGAATCGAATAGGCTTTATTGGTCTAGAAGATGTAATCAAAGCGTTATGGTGAAATGAAACTTCTGCTGATTTGGTTTTTAAAAAGTCTACCCCTAATATTCCCAATACAGGAATAGGAAGGTCTGTTGTTAAAACCTGAAATTTTATAGGTTGGTCGAAAAATGTAATTTCCGTTGATCCAGCGGTATTTAATAGCTTCGTGTCCAGCTATAATAGTTCTAGGTTTCAATGCATTTACATGTATTAAGTTTATCTGGGCTCCGGTGTCAATTAAAAATTGTGTAGGTTGTTTTAGTTCCGGGGCGTTCAAGATTACTAGTGGTGCGGTGGCTCGTCCAGGGGATCCTTCTGGAGTTCTTCTGCCGATATAAATTTGACCACTGGTGGACGCTGGGACGGCTGTTCGCTCGTCAAAGCGTCCGTTCGACGGGCTCCCAAGGAGTTTAAATTCTCCTCAGATTTCCTTTGAACCATTGGTTGTTGTTGAGGTGGATAATAGTACGGAGGCATATACGGTGGTGCATAGACGAATGGTTGAGGTGGGTATGCATATGGTGCAGGTTGCATATACTGTTGTGGAACCTGTGGAGGGTACCTTGTAGGTGTTGGAGAACGTTGCCTTTGGATTGGTATGTTTTCGGGACGATCATCGTATCTTTTGTCTTGATATTTTCGTTCATCATAGAGTGATGGACTTCTGCTTTGATAGCTGGGTCTAAACCTTGAATTGTGAGGAATAACTTTATTTCTTTGATCATATGCATATCTAGGATTTGGTGTTTGGTTTTGGTTATCTCCCTATCTATCTGCTGGAGATTGACTTCTCCAAGGTGTTCTATTATAAGTTTGATCCTCTTTGAATTGAACATGACGTTCAGGTGAGTTCATCATTGCTGTATTTATGAGACCTTTTCTATCAGCATTTCTCTCTCAATTCTTTGGGCTATTTGAAGTGCATTAGCCAGAGTTCCTGGTTCTTGTACGCTTACAGCATACAAAAGGTCGTCTGAGAGTCCTCGTTTGAAAGACTCTAGTGAATTTTTCATTTAGGGAAGCTTGAGCGCCTCCCATAATTTTTTTTATGCGACTGTAATACGCCATTACAGTTTCACCTCTTCTCATTTTAATTGCTTCTAGTTCGGCGCAATAGTGAGAGTAGTTATTTTTGGGGGCAAAGTATACCTTAAGGGCATCTTTAAGGTTATCTAATATGTTTATAGCTGCATCTCCTACAGCGTCGCGAGCGGTATCGCGGAGTTTTGCGATAACTTCATTGAAAAAGGCATTTCTTATGCCTGCTGGACATATGCTAAGTCCATTTTCGACGTCTTGGATAAACGTTTTTAGAGGCATGTTCTTGCCATCGTAATTAGGTATGTGTAGCAATGATTGTTGTACTACCATACATTCTCCCATAGTGCAAAGCAACGCATCAGTAATAGTCTGATGATGCGTGAGGTTGGCAATGGCATTCTGATTTTCCATTTTGCGGTAGTTCGCTATTTGTACAATAAAATAATGAGAAGTTTCTTTTTTTTTTCTTGAAATATTAAAGCAATGAGATTTTTAGATTAAAAGGAAGGTTAATATATTAACTACAACAAAATTTTTGGTTATATTAATTGGAATAATAACTATATGTTTAAATGTAAAATCGAGTAAAATTACTTGGATTTGTATAGAAATGACTCGTTTTCTGGGTTTTGCGCGTTGGTATGCGTAATATTGTTTTTGCGCACTAGTATGGTTAATCTAGTATTAGGAGCAAGAACACGTATGCGAAGGGCGCGTATGTTTTCGCGTACGGTTGTGTTGATCTTACAGAAGGTGATTAAAGCTAGGACTTCGTTTGTTATGGCGTTTCTTATTAACATGGGTAGTTTTTGGCTGTAACATTAGAAATGCTATTCGTATATAATAAGTATTTCGTAATTATTTTTAAAGGTAGTGGTCGTATGTATAACGTCTCGGTATTTTTAAATATCAAGCGATGATTGCATGACTATTCTAACTAAATTTAGTTAATTCAATTTTCCCATCCTAATGTCGTAAATAATAAACGAGTTTCGATTAATGTTGATTATTAATGCGTAACTTTTTCTATAAACCGTTAAATTGATAATGTAAATAGAATTTAACGAAGATTAAGAATGCTAAAAAGATACTTAATAGTATGAATATGAAGGTACACGTAGATTTTAATGATAATTAAATTTTTTTGGACTTGATAGTCGTGTACAAAGATCGATTATAATTATAACAAAACTTAATATATAATGATTTCAATTCTTATGCACAAGTTTACCTTGTTGAATCAGTTTCTTTTATTTCGGTTTTATAAAATATAATCTCTTTGATTTCTTTATCACTGATTGCCTTTACTTTGCGATAAAAATCTCTTCTTTTATAAAGAGGTATATTCAGTAGTATAGCTATTTTCCTTAAAGCGCATTTTTCTTTGGAGATTCTTGCTCTAGTCATTTATTTTGGCACTTGCCTTGCAATCAATAGGGAACAGCTGGTGGGCGCGCTGGATTGTTAGCAAGACAACCAAGTTCCGAGGAACTCGCTATCTGTAATCGATGCAAGCAAAAAAAAACCATATAAAAAAAAAGTTATCGAAAGAACAGCCGTTAGGACTTGCGCTATCGATGAAAGCTTGCGGAAAAACGTAAGTTTCCCAAAAAAAAAAAATTTTTTTTAGCGGATCGATTGTGCCAAAATAATTGCCAGTTAGAAAATCTCCTTAAAAACAAATCAATATAGTAGCTGATTATTTAACTATACCTTTTAATTAATTATATTAAGATAATAATTATTATCACGTAAAGTTTAAGTGTAGTAATAAAATATAAATATTAATATAAGTATCCAAGTGTAAAATATCAATCAAATAAGAATTTTGAATTGTTTATTTTATTTTTGAATTAACGGAGCTAGTTTATTCGTAATTTCCTTGATAATTTATCAAAGCCCTATTTTTATATTTATTTAAAAATAGAAAGGTAAAACAAAACAAAATAAAAATCAGAATAAAAGTCATGCATTCAATGCTTTGTAAAGATATAACTTATAGCTTTATACTTTATTAGTACCTTACAGGTAAAGATCTTCTATGTTTAAAATATTTATCGAAAAGAATGCGTGCTATTATAAAATTTGTAATTTTAAAGTTTAAGATAAAGTGTTAAATATTTGTAAGAAAGTTAATATGATATTTTTTGGTAATATATATTTTTATACTCAATTTTTTAGGTCAATATTTTCTTGAAATAATACGATAAGATAACATTTTTTTTTTAAAATGAAAAGTGTGCAAAAATGTTCAACGTTCCCCTAATGTCAATCGGTTGAAGGCTTCGCTTAAGTCTTCGATTATTATTGATGGGTCTAAGTATATTTGATGGGCTCTCAACTCTCTAAATATCTCTACTTGGTGGTTAACTAGTTCAATTATTACCTTCTTCAAGAATAAGTGGGTGTGCGTTAGGGTAGCAATTCGCCCTTTTAGAACGTTGCAGTAGGTCCACCTATCATGGTCGTTTTCGCTTAAAGAGTCGATATGTTGGCGTAATTCGGTGAATTCGAGTCTTGAAACTTCGTGGAAAGGAGAGTTAAAAATATCGGGAATCATATGGTTAATATAGTAAGTGAATTGTGTTAGTTAGGTATTTGAAGTTGGTAATAGTAATTTACTAAATACGCATATGATATTATTAAATAAAATAGTTATGGGCATACATAAAGTATTATATGTCGTAAGGTAGATAATAAAGAATATTATAGGGAAAGTTTCATGTTTTTATTCGCGTGGTATAATTATCTCGTCTTCGTCGTTTTGAGCGTTATTTATGGCTGTTCGTAAATGATTTGTATATCTTCCTCATCGATTGGGGTTGGCTCAACCGGCTGGGCCCTTTCAATCGCGATCTCTTCCAGTTGCGGTGGTTCTGTCTCGCTTTCCTCGAATTCCAGCAAGTCCGTGTCAAGAAATGTTACGTTAAGTATTATATTTAGGGCGTCGATTTTATTTTGGGTGAACCACGGTATTGTGTATCTCAATTCTCGTGGCCGTGCTAACTCTCTAAGTGCTTCTGGTGGTGTTTCTGGTTCCGGAAATACTACGTGTGGTACATGGGTGACTGGACTGACAACTTGTAAATTTTCTACGTGTACGGCGGAACGGGATTCTTGTAAACGAGATTGAAAATATGGTTTATTATAAACTTCTTCGGGCAGACATTTTAGTTTACTCGCTATAGCCGTACAGATTCTCTTACGTTTTTCAGCTCTTTCCTCTGCAGCTTTAAGGTTTTCTTCTTCAGGATTCGAATTTTTAAAATTTTCTAATCGTTGTTTAATTAACTCCTTTGTTTTTAGCCTTCTAATTTTAAGCTTATTTGATTTGCTAATTTTATTTTTAGTTATTTTATTATCGGAAGTATTATTCATTAAACTGGGTTTCTCACCCTTTTATTATATTTTTCCTCTCTCTTTTGCAACACGTTATTCAATAACAGGGAATATGAATTATAGAAGGATAAGTCGGTCAGGTGTACTCGTCTATATACGAGCTTTAGTCCGACTTGGATAGTCTGGTTCGGGCGGTCCAACTGCGCGCCGAGGGCAGCTTCCTCGTTCCGAACGCGGGTCGTAAGGATTAGGTCCGCTGGGTCCTTATATCCTTACGTTCGGCAGCCTTTGCACCTTGTCGAGCCGACAGAGGGAAGGGTCTCAGCGGACGCGTCTGAATAGTCAAGAGGCCCGCTGAGTGTTCGCAATCCGTGTCGAAAAAACGGAGCCACAACACTGGTTAAGTGTGGGCTACTCTTAACTCAACTTAGTAACAACACTTACCTATGGGTAACCACGGCTATTGGGAAGGAAAGGTTATTGGAGATAACATGTTGTTTATAAGGAAAGAAAGATAATATAATTTATTTATACGAATATTACCTTTACTAAAAATTTAAAACAATAAAAATGTTTTATTTGATTAATTATACGCGTAAAATGCGGCCTGTAAACAGTATGCTGCCTACGTTGTATGTCTTTGTCAAGGGTTTTTATATTTTTTGTAAAAGTGATAGTAGTAATTTAGCTTAAGTAAGGTAGTTAAAAATAATAAAGACAAAGTTCTTTTGATTAACTGTGATAACTAATAAGGAGAAAAGTTTAATCTAAAAAGTCAAAGTATTAATAGCTTTATTTTAACTATTATCACTGATAAGGATATTAAGCGTAAAAGTAACGTAGAGCTAAGATAATTTGAATTAATTAAATATTGATAATATTCTGATAAGTTTTATCTATAAGTCGATTTGTAGTTTTATTCAAGCTAAATAGTTAAAGTAAAAGTTTATATACTACATTAAATAATATAATGTTAATATTATATAAGAACCTAGTATAATATTAATGGTATATAATAATATTGGTAATTGTATTAAAAAGGGCAATCATTAATATGCTAATATATTAATATACATTAATATGCTAATATATTATATGTACGTAAAACCTAAGGAACACATAAGACTTGTTGTATACGCAAGTTTGTTCCATGCGCATATATTCACACTTAAGGTTCTATTCTTGTTCCTCAGTGTTCAGCGCGTCTAATCGAGCGAGATGTTTCACCCAAAATGCGGCCTGTATTGTAGCCAGCTGCGCGTGGTCTGCTTTAAAAAAGGGAGGGGGAGGTTTGCAGGCTGCGGGCTGCTGCGCTGCAGTTTAGTGGTTATGTTTTCAATGAGATAGTTGTATTTTGTTTACAAAAAAGGACGAGTGGTGGACGTAGTATTTTCTTTTGGAGCCAAAAGGTGGATTGCCTGGATATTTTAATCAACAGTATTAGATAAGTTGCTTTTTTAATAATAGAAAATAGGTATAATATTTACTTCAAATAAGGATATTACTTTGTGTGAAATAAGGTTAATTTGTTTACAGGTGGAGTAAATAATGTTTCCTCGATAAGGAATTGCTAAGTCTGCTCAAATTTGCTGAGTCAGTTATTGAATTGTTGCAGGCTAGTGATCAAATAATTGTAAGTATTATTGTATAAAGTATTGCATTCAATTGTTCGGTTTAAGCTTGATTTGGACTGATCGAGCATAAAACATTCAATTTTTTTAGCAACAACATAAAATGTATGTTAATAATAATAGTAGTTTATTTTATAAATGTTTATCTATTTCAGATTATATGTAAATATAAAGATATACATATATGAAGGGGCTAGTATATGTATTAGTGCTGTGTGTCAACTTGCCTTTTTCTTCTTGACGCACTACGCACTTAGACTTTTGCACTTGTTTAAGAAAACAATAAGTTATCCAATATTCTTCAGGACAGATAAAATGATTTCAGTCAAATGAACAGTTAATAAGGACTACTTACAACATAAAATGTGTGTGATATAGTGCATGACGCTAGGAAATTTATAAGGTGGAAGTGATTGTAATGCAGAAAAATGTTTACAAGTGTAATTTTTATGTGAGAGTGTTGATTCTAATATACTGTGCAAGTTTTTATTTATCTGATCAAAATCAAATTTGCTAAAAGTTAAAATTATATGTTGATGCGAGAGGAGAGTGAAGTGAGTTCTCAAGCTCTTGGCTTAACAAGATTTTTTTTTTTAAACTGAATTTTCTTATCTTCTTGTATATTCTGCAAGGTAAATGTATATTAAACCATAAGCAACAGTATGTTTAAATAAATTTTATAGTGGTCAGTTATGCGCATTTACCTATTTGAGCATGAATAAATCAAGAGGCGCAATGTAAGCAAAATCAAGAAAGGCTATTTGTATATAGTGGTATGTGTAAATGGTCAGAAAAAGTGATTTTTTTTCTCTCCTTATTTTTAAATTGTAATTATAATTAAAATGTGTAAGAGAATGTTTCAGTATTGAGGATATTTATTATTTTTGAAACTGTAAAGCGGTTTTAAGTGTGTATATTTGTATAGAAGTGTACAGACAGTACTTTCAAAGACTGTTAGTGTTATTTAACTTAAGTGGAATATTATAGGGCTAAAAGTAATTTAATAAGGTTCAAGAGAACTTGTAGATCCCTGCGAAGCTATAAAATATGTGTACTTGATAAAAGCATAAACTGTGTACGTAAAAGTTATTATATCTTAAAACTTGTGTTAAAATAATTGAAAGTGCTTACATTATATTTTATGTGCAGGTATTATGTAAACTAGTGTATAAAGTAAAGAATTTATTTATAAGGTTATTTGTAATATTATGTAACTTTTATAGCTTGATAAAAATGTGTGTAATTTTATTTAAAGTAAATATATAAAATTTTTTAAAAAATTTATGATTTTGATATATATAAAAAAAATAGATTTGTCTGTGTAAGCTTTTTACGTGTTAATAAGAATAGGTATTTTATAAAAGTATGTGTAAAGTATTAAAATAGAAATAATATTTTGTGTCTAAGCTATATTAGAAAGACTTTTGAACTTTTAATATTATTTAACTAGAAACCTTTGATATTGGAAAACTACGAAGCGGGATAGAGCGAATCAAGTACCAAGTAGAAGTTAGCAACCGATTTCAGGCGCTCGAGGAAACGGATGAACAGACGGGAGTAGATGACGATCCGAACAGGTTGTGGGGGGCTATCGAAAAAACTATAAAAGGGGCCGCGAACAAAGTACTGGGTAAGAAAAAAAGGCCGAAGAGCAAACCATGGTTTGACGAAGGGTGCGAACTCTGGTTTGAAAGGCGCAAGAAGGCTAAATTAGATAGTGTACACAATGAAAGCGGTAGGGCCGTAGAAGAATACCATGAAATAAGAAAGCAAGTACGTGTGATTTACAGAAACAAGAAGCGCGAGTATCAGAAAAATGAAATTAGAAAAATAGAAACTAATAGTAGGGAAAATAACCCGCGCGAGATGTACAAAGGAATAAACGCTATTAGGAAGGGTTTTCAGAGTAGATCGCAGTTAACGAAAGATAAGAACGGGAACCTCGTGACAAGCGAAAATGAACTATTGAAATTATGGAAAGATTATTTCGATAAGTTATTAAACGTGCATGAAAACTCCGAGGAAATGGGAGACGAAATCCACACTGTTGAACTCCATATGGACGAAACGACCTACAAAGAAGTAGAGGCCGCGATGAAAAAGCTAAAAAACAATAAGGCCGCAGGAAACGATTCTATACCAGCTGAACTACTTAAATATGGAGGCACCGCGCTTACATCTAAAATTTTTTATCTAGTATGTGCTATTTGGAGAAATGAAAGAATACCAGAAAATTGGAAAGAATCCATCATCATACCGATCTTTAAAACGGGAGATAAAACAGACTGCAATAACTACCGGGGAATCTCACTTTTAGCTACCTGCTACAAAGTTCTGTCAAACGTAATACAGGCCAGACTCACACCATTCGCGGAAGATATAATAGGAGGTTATCAGTGTGGATTCCGGCGCAACAGGTCAACGAGCGATCAAATGTTTACCATAAGACAATTATTAGAGAAAAAGTGGGAATATTGCGAAACTATACAGCAGCTATTTGTGGACTTTAAGAAAGCGTACGACTCTATCAAACGAAGCAAAATGTATGAAATCCTAGTGCTCCTTGGCGTACCAAAAAAACTTGTAAAATTAATTCAAATATGTCTGAACGGAAGCACTGGAAAGGTCCGAGTAGGCGGTAATGTATCCGAATCGTTCATGATACGCGACGGTTTGAAGCAAGATGACGGGCTTTCAACGGTACTCTTTAACCTGACGCTAGAGCATATTGTTAGAAAAATGCAGGTTAGCGAGCTAGGCGCAACACTCAACGGAACAACGCAAATAGGCTATGCGGATGACTTGGATATAGTGGGAGATAATGGTGAAACGGTGGCGAGAAATGCGGAAATCCTTATAAATGCGGCTAAAAACACGGGGTTAGAAGTGAGCAAATCGAAAACGAAATATATGATCATGGAGAAACTGGGCATTCGCGAAGCAGAGGGGGATCTCAGAGTCGGAAATTTCACTTTTGAAAAGGTTAGCGAATTCAGATATTTAGGTACAACTATAAATGATCGAAACGAAATTAAAGCCGAGATTAATAAGAGACTTCATTCGGGTAATGCCTGCTTCTACGCTGTGAACAGATTACTTAAGTCAAAGCTACTGTCGAAAAATGTCAAAATAAGGATATATAGGACTATAATAATGCCGGTAATCTTGTATGGGTGCGAAACCTGGGCACTCACTAAAGCGGAAGAAAATCGTTTTAGGGTATTTGAAAATAAGGTTCTGCGGAAAATATACGGGCCAAAGAAAGATGAGGAAACTGGGGAGTGGAGGAAACTGCACAATGACGAGGTACATAATTTGTACGCGTCACCAAATATTAACAGAATAATAAAATCACGAAGACTAAGATGGGCAGGGCACGTGGCAAGAATGGGCGATGATCGTACAGCAGCGCGCATAATGAAAGGAAAACCGAAAGCAACGCGACCTCTTGGTAGACCTAGACGCAGATGGGAGGATAACGTAAAATCAGACGTAACTGAAATTGGGCGGGAAGGCGCGAAATGGATGGGGTTGGCACAAAATAGGGAAACGTGGAAGGCTTGCGTAGATGAGGCGATGAACTTTCGAGTTCGAAATGCCATTTAAAAAAAAAAAAAAAAAATTATAGAAATTTTATAAGTTTTTATTTATTGAGGTATATATTATGTTTTTAGTTAAGAAGAGTTTTATTTTTTTAGCTTGGTTTTATAACTTGCCCTGTAATGGCATACAATATACTTTATAAGATATAAATTTTATAATCGCGAGAGCTTTCGCACAATACGTGAGTCAAAATACAACTGAACTGAACTGTTTTGCATGGGCCACACTTAGCTTATATATTCTCTAAAACATCGATGGGGAACATTTCGGCTGATGCTGTATACGCATCGCCGCTTGTCGCGTGATTTTGTTATCATTTTTACGACTTTGTTTTTAAGCAATTTAATTTCTAGAAAAATAGAGCGCCATATTACTTTGAGATAAAGATATTTATTTCAGAAAAGCTTTACAAGAAAAATTAAATTTAATTATTTTGTTACAGCGGCATCAATATGGCCGCCGGAACCTTGGAAATCTCGACCACTCGACCAAATTAGCGCTGACGTCAGAATTTGGAGCCATACGCCATACAAAAATACGTATGAGGGCTCAAATTGATGGCTGGACCATAAGGATCAAAGTGCCGTATGCGCTTTTGCAGAAATCAAGATAGCGGCATCAAGATGGCCGCCGGAACCTTGAAAATCTCGACCGATCGACCAAATTAGCGCTGACATCAGAATTTGGAGCCTTGCAAAAATACGTATTAGGGCTCCAATTGATGGCTGGACCATAAGGATCGAAGTGCCGTATGCGCTTTTGCAGAAATCAAGATGGCGGCATCAATATGGCCGCCGGAACCTTGGAAATCTCGACCACTCGACCAAATTAGCGCTGACGTCAGAATTTGGAGCCATACAAAAATACGTATGAGGGCTCAAATTGATGGCTGGACCATAAGGATTAAAGTGCCGTATGCGCTTTTGCAGAAATCAAGATGGCGGCATCAAGATGGCCGCCGGAACCTTGAAAATCTCGACCGACCGACCAAATTAGCGCTGACGTCAGAATTTGGAGCCTTGCAAAAATACGTATTAGGGCTCCAATTGATGGCTGGACCATAAAGATCGAAGTGCCGTATGCGCTTTAGCAGAAATCAAGATGGCGGCATCAATATGACCGCCGGAACCTTGGAAATCTCGACCACTGGACCAAATTAGCGCTTACGTCAGAATTTGGAGCCATACGCCATACAAAAATACGTATGAGGGCTCAAATTGATGGCTGGACCATAAGGATCAAAGTGCCGTATGCGCTTTTGCATAAATCAAGATGGCGGCATCAATATGGCCGCCGGAACCTTGGAAATCTCGACCGATCTACCGAATTAGCGCTATCGCCAGAATTTGGAGCCACCTAAAAATACGTATGAGGGCTCAAATTGATGGCTGGACTATAAGGATCAAAGTGCCGTATGCGCTTTTGCAGAAATCAAGATGGCGGCATCAAAATGGCCGCCGGAACCTTGAAAATCTCTACCGACCGACCAAATTAGCGCTGACGTCAGAATTTGGAGCCTTGCAAAAATACGTATTAGGGCTCCAATTGATGGCTGGACCATAAGGATCGAAGTGCCGTATGCGCTTTTGCAGAAATCAAGATGGCGGCATCAATATGACCGCCGGAACCTTGGAAATATCGACCAGTCGACCAAATTAGCGCTGACGTCAGAATTTGAGAAGTTGAGTCCAATATAGCATTTTTTGGTTTGACTTGTAAACTGTATCGAGTGGCTTCACTCTTCAAGCATGCTCCAAGACCATCGCAAATACATTTTCCATGTGACGTTGCATGACAGTGCCACTCCGCTTCAATTCCAAAATCAGTCTTGTGATTCATAAGATGCATCATCCGAGTTCTATTTTTTAAGTGCTGTTTTGCACCATCAGTTACATAATAAATTTTCTTTACTCGTGGACACATCTTTTTAATTTCCGGTATTACCTTATGCTGCATCAAATATACTGCGGTATGCATCATGAGTTGTGCAGTCTGAGAGTAAAATAATGCTCTTGTGTTTCAAGTCCTCGCCTGATCGATACTAGAAAGCAACAGTAGGAACGGAACATTGATCATTGTTATAATGAAAGGCTTGAGCTGCATTCTGTATAACGTATGCACAATTTTCTACAAAGTCACAATGCAATAATGCCTCCTTTTCACCCAAATTCTCCTTCTTGTCAGTTATGAATTTTTCTTATTCTTTCGAGATAAAACTGTGGGGAACTAGAACTGTCAAGCGTTTGTTCAATTCTTCTACGAATTCACCTGAGGGAAGACATTCTTGTTGGAGGCTACATCGATCAGTAGATGTCCAGGTGCTGAATATCACTTGTTGTATATTACTTTTTTCTAATAATTCCAGAATAAGTTCTGAAAATTTCTCCATATTGGGACATTTTTCACATTCTAGTAAATGACAAGCAGTTGTAGGTTTCTTACAAAAGATGTATCCAATACAATCTATATAATCACTTATCCTAGTTTCACATTGTTTACTCAAATTTTACAAATCAATAGAGTGAGATCATGAGTTTGACGATTTGGTGGATTGTACATACACAGACGCTGTGCATCCCTGATGCTCCAGCTACAACACACCATTTTGGCCGCAATTCCGCAAATTTTGAAGATCCTATAGGATGCTATGGATATATTTTCTTGAACTTTAAGTGCAATACTTTGATATCATATAACAACAAATGTTTCTGTTTCATTACTTTGGAAGCATCAACTTTTATTGCAATAATCTCTTTTTTGTGGCGCATTATGCGGCTGTTGGAATCATTTTCGTAGAACTCTTGTACTTTTTTAACAGTTTCTTCATTGATATTTTTCCCCCTTTTGAATTGTGGTATAGCTAATATTTCGCCTGATTTTTTCAGTTCTTTGAACTGTATTGCCATCCTGTAAGAACACTGGAATTCTTCAGAGATCTGACGAATGCTCCAACAATCAGAAGCTATTGTAAGTATAGATTTCCGCAGAGGATCATTGTCTGGCAAACTTTTGAATTTCTCCTTCAGACCATTCAGGAGATCCTCAAGTTCGTCCTCCCTAGTTTTGCATACCTTCTTAGCAAGAAGCTTCTCTAGAGAATCGTCAAGGTCTATTGATAATTCAGTTACAACACTATCTAAAGTTTGGTCTTTTTGTGAAACATAAATACTGTGCCTGCACTCATGGCAAACTTTCGAACTAGGATGTAAATGTGGATATTTTTCTGATAAAGATGTCGATATTGTTCTCAAAGCTTTACCGGTATGTCCTTTTATCCCTAATGAGCTGCAACATCGCTTAGAATGAAACTTCTGTGGCTTCTCGTTATCTTCAATCTCAGATAATTGTGATTCAATAATGAGGTCTCAGACAAGATGACGGACAATCAAAATATTTGAAACTGATAAGCTTCAGAAAAGTAAATATTTTTCATGTACAAAATGTGACGGACTACTGTTAAGTTCATACCGTGGAGAAGAGACGCGATCGAGAGAGCTTTCCAACTATCCTGAAAAGGACTGTTAGAAATAATCAATGCGCACCCTCAATGGGCGAATGCAGAAATCGTCAACTATTCTGAGAAGAACTATTGACGATGCGAGAGCAAAGCTCGCCTCAACAGATGAGACTCTCAACACCTATCCTGAAAAGGACTGCCGTTGAGTTCGTGCTGTGGAGAAAAGCCGCGATCGAGAGAGCTTTCCAACTATCCTGAAAAGGACTGAAAAGGAGAAAGTAATCAATGCGCACGCTGAATGGGCGAATGCAGAAATTGTCAACTATTCTAAGAAGAACTGTTGACGATTTTCAACTTTTAGTAATTATTTGCAGGTAGGAAGGTATCCTGGAGCAGAAGATAATGCAGATGTGATGCTTTACGGAACTCACAGTAAATGATGGTTTGCAATGGACCAGACTTAATCCGAGCTACTCGATTTACTGAATCACTATTAATTGATTTTCAGAAAATTTTGGTAGTCAGAACAGTGTATATTACCGATAGTTTCTCACACAACCCATTCTGCGGGTTCAGAATCAATAGAGGGTATATTAGCGTAGGCGTTGCTGAGAATAACCTTCCACACATTTTTTCTCAGGTTTGGCAATAATTTCCAAGGTTTTGGCGTCCATACTGATGTCGCCATCTTGATTTCTGCAAAAGCGCATACGGCACTTTGATATATACGCATTTTTCCATGGCTCCAAATTCTGACTTCAGCGCTAATTTGGTCGATCGGTCGAAATTTCCAAGGTTCCGGCGGCCATATTGATGCCGCCATCTTGATTTCTGCAAAAGCGCATACGGCACTTCGATCCTTATGGTCCAGCCATCAATTTGAGCCCTCATACGTATTTTTAGGTGGCTCTAAATTCTGGCGATAGCGCTAATTCGGTAGATCGGCCGAGATTTCCAAGGTTCCGGCGGCCATATTGATGCCGCCATCTTGATTTCTGCAAAGGCGCATACGGCACTTCGATACTTATGGTCCAGCCATCAATTGGAGCCCTAATACGTATTTTTGCAAGGCTCTAAATTCCGACGTCAGCGCTAATTTGGTCGATCGGTCGAGATTTCCAAGGTTCCAAGTTTCCATTCCATTTTTAATTCAATAGGAGTGCATTTTACGCAAAAATTGAATCTGTACTTTTTTATGCAAATTTTCTGAATCTGTAATAAAAAATATTTTCAAGGTATGTGACCCTTTATTACTTGGATTTAATCCATTTAAAAACTCAAAAGTTGAAAAAAATAGAGTTCGATCACTCGGTGAACTACCAAAGAATTCATGGAGATGTCTTTTTTTAGTACAAAAGAACCTGCATAACTCCCAGAATGATAATCAAGCTGTATGTCTTGCTAAAAATATAAATAACAGTCAAATTATGCTAAAATATGATTAAAATGCCTATTTAGCATCTATAATCTGTTGCAACGCCGTTACCCTAAGCGAGTCCTGGGCGTAGTCGTCCAGAGCGGACGGGTGGGTGCCTATCACCACTACACAGCGCGTCCTCAGGTTGCGGATAGAGGAACGACCCCTGAAAAAGAGGTTAGCTGCGAATAAAGTGAATAAGCAGTCGCGGACAGCCGATAGGCCCAGACGTGGGTGTGATGAACCCGCACTGGCGAACGCATTCATGTAGAAACACTAAGCAAGCACCACAACAACTACAAACACTATACAAAATCTCCTATCTTACTTTCTTCTTCTACTTTACTCTGTAATCTATCTCTTTTACCAAACATTTCAAACAAAAATTGGGCCAAAAATCCTGCTGTCGTGGAGGATGCGGGAGCGATGATAACTGCCCTGAGCGGGGATGTGTAGAATGATTCGCCACCTGGTCTTATACGGCAACGAAGCCAGCGAAGGCGCGCTGCCTTGCAGGGGGCGTTAGGATATGAAAATGAAACCGAGTGTGTCTGACGATGAGTTGACTATGTCCTCGTCAAAGTCGGAAAGCTCTCATGCTTAGTTCTAGGGAGGTATGAGGGTTATCACCCCTAGACGGATGGACTCACCTGCGATCGGAATAGGATCCAAAACGCGCGGGTTTAACTTACTATCATGGCTCAAAGAAAACAAAACCAAACCAAAACCAAAAAGAACTTAAGGGTGGGAACCTGGAATGTACGTAGTCTACACAGAGCGGGCGCGTTCCGCAAAATCATAAATGAAACTAAGAGGTACAATTTAGATTTGGTAGCAATACAAGAAACCCAATGAAAAGATAACGCGATGCTAGGATCCAGTACCTTCACCTTCTTATATGGAGGCGCGAGCGGGCATTCCCTAGGCACTGGATTTCTTGTTAACAAAAACATCATACATTCCGTTAAAAGTTTCAATTTCGTGAATGACCGACTCTCGTATATCATCATCGAAGGAGCGTGGTATAATTACGTGGTTATTAACGTCCACTGTCCTACGGAGAACAAAGAGGAAGAAGTCAAAGATCTTTATTATGAAACTTTAGAGCACTTAATCGACCAATTCGCGTCTTGCAACACCAAAATAGTAGTGGGGGATTTCAATGCTAAAATAGGGAGAGAGGAAATGTTTAGGCCCGCTATAGGCAAAGAAAGTCTGCACAAAACCAGCAACGATAACGGTATTAGGGTCATAAATTTCGCGGCCGCAAAAGATCTTATAGTCAAGACCACGTGCTTCAAGCACAAGGATATACACAAGGCAACGTGGACATCGCCGGACGGGGCCACGCACAATCAAATCGATCATTTTCTTATTGATAAGAGGCGCCACACCAATGTACTCGACGTAAGGACTTATAGGGGGCGGATTGTGACTCGGATCATTATCCAGTAGTGGCCAAATTAAGAGCCAGATTAGTAGCCGGTCAAAATAGTAAACGAGCGAACAATGTAGAAACCTTTGATATTGAAAAACTACGAAGCCGGGTAGAGCGAATCAAGTACCAAGTAGAAGTTAGCAACCGATTTCAGGTACTCGAGGAAACGGATGCACATACGGGAGTAGATGACGATCCGAACAGGTTATGGGGGGCTATCGAAAAAACTATAAAAGGGGTCGCGAACAAAGTACTGGGTAAGAAAAAAAGGCCGAAGAGCAAACAATGGTTTGACGAAGAGTGCGAACTCTGGTTTGAAAGGCGCAAGAAGGCTAAATTAGATAGCGTACACAATGAAAGCGGTAGGGCCGTAGAAGAATACCATGAAATAAGAAAGCAAGTGAGTGTGATTTACAGAAACAAGAAGCGCGAGTATCAGAAAAATGAAATTAGAAAAATAGAAACTAATAGTAGGGAAAATAATCCGCGCGAGATGTACAAAGGGATAAACGCTATAAGGAAGGGTTTTCAGAGTAGATCGCAGTTAATGAAAGATAAGGACGGGAACCTCGTGACATGCGAAAATGAACTATTGAAATTATGGAAAGACTATTTCGATAAGTTATTAAACGTGCATGAAAACTCCGAGGAAATGGGAAACGAAATCCACACTGCTGAACTCCATATGAACGAAACGACCTACAAAGAAGTAGAGGCCGCGATCAAAAAGTTAAAAAACAATAAGGCCGCAGGAAACGATTCTATACCAGCTGAACTACTTAAATATGGGGGCACCGCGCTTATATCTAAAATTGTTGATCTTGTATGTGCTATTTGGAGAAATGAAACAATACCAGAAAATTGGAAAGAATCCATCATCATACCGATCTTTAAAAAGGGAGATAAAACAGACTGCAATAACTACCGGAGAATCTCACTTTTACCTACCTGCTACAAAGTTCTGTCAAACGTAATACAGGCCAGACTCACACCATTTGCGGAAGATATAATAGGAGATTATCAGTGTGGATTCCGGCGAAACAGGTCGACGAGCGATCAAGTGTTTACCATAAGACAATTATTAGAGAAAAAGTGGGAATATTGCGAAACTATACACCAGCTATTTGTGGACTTTAAGAAAGCGTACGACTCTGTCAAACGAAGCAAAATGTATCAAATACTAGTGCTCCTTGCAACGATAATGGTGAAACGGTGGCGAAAAACGCGGAAATCCTTATAAATGCGGCTAAAGACACGGGTTTAGAAGTGAGCGAATCGAAAACGAATTATATGATCATGTAGAAACTGGACATTCGCGAAGGAGAGAGGGAACTCAGAGTCAGAAATTTCACTCTTGAAACGGTTAGCGAATTCAGATATTTAGGTACAACTATAAATGATCGAAATGTAATTGAAGCCGAGATTAATAAGAGACTTCATTCGGGTAATGCCTGCTTCTACGCTGTGAATAGATTACTTAAGTCAAAGCTACTGTCGAAAAATGTCAAAATAAAGATATATAGGACATAATAATGCCGGTAATCTTGTACGGGTGCGAAACCTGGGCGCTCACTAAAGCGGAAGAAAATCGTTTTCGGGTATTTGAAAATAAGGTTCTGCGGAAAATATATGGGCCAAAGAAAGATGAGGAAACTGGGGACTGGATTAAACTGCATAATGACGAGCTACATAATTTGTACGCGTCACCAAATATTAACAGAATAATAAAATCACGGAGACTAAGATGGGCAGGGCACGTGGCAAGAATGGGCGATGATCGTACGGCAGCGCGCATAATGAAAGGAAAACCGAAAGCAACGCGACCTCTAGGTAGACCTAGACGCAGATGGGAGGATAACGTAAAAGCAGACGTAACTGAAATTGGGCGGGAGGACGCGAAATGGATGGGGTTGGCACAAAATAGGGAAACGCAGAAGGCTTGCGTAGATGAGGCAATGAACTTTCGAGTTCAAAAAGCAACTTAAAAAAAAAAAAATTTAGCATCTAGAATAATGGGTTCGACTACATGGTTCATCACTAAAAAAATTATGTAGGTAGCTTATATTAGTACAAAAGAAACAGATATAGTCAGTACTAAAAAAAGGTCATGAATGTTTTAGCAGTCGACCGAGTGATCGAACTCTCTTTTTTCAATTTTTGAGTTTTGTAATGGACTAAATCTATGTAATAAAGGGTCATATGATCTTCAAAATATATTTTTTTTAAATTCAGAAATTTTGCATATAGAAATACAGATTCAATTTTTGCGTAAAATGCACTCCTTTGAGATAAAAAGCGGTTTGATGATCAATATTGATAGATTAGAAACATAAAAATATTGTTTTATAGACTGAATCACCATATCTATACGTTTTTGGCGTTGCTGAATTCGAACTCAATGTTCATTAAATCCCATCTGGTCACTTTTCGTCCCTAACCTTAAGAATACTTCAAATCATTGAAGTAATACTTCTCTACGATGAGTAATACAGTTTAACCACCACAACTTTATGTTTTCAGGATCGCTGAAACCGATTCTGATATCTGTATAACTTCAACTAGTCAGAGTTTTTCCCTAACCTTAAAAAATACCCCAAATTGCTAAGATTACACTTTTCTACGTTTAGTACTTAAGTCTAATCAACTTACCTTTATGTTTTCGGGGTCGATGAATCGAGTTTCGATATCCGTTTGAACCGAAGTAGTCACTAGTCGTCCCTAACCTCAAAAAATATAATAGTTATCAAGTCTGACCATCATATCTTTTTCTTTTGGATAGCTCAGTCCAATTCCGATACCCGTATAACATTAACTGGACAGTATTTGTCCCTAACCTAAAAATACCCCAAAATCGCTTAAATAGTCTATTACAGCTAAAGAAATTAAACTCGTCAATAAGCTCTCTGCATTTAACAGGGATGAGACTGCCATTATATTATGAACTGGCGGGTTGCGCGTTATCTCTTAAACGGCTCATTTAAGGTGATGCTAAAGCCACCTGTCACCAACAAATACGAGGATCCACTTTTCTCATTTCATTTTCAATTTTGAGTAAATATCTCTATGGAAAGTTGTTGTTCCAACCAAAAAGAACAACTTTTCGTAGAGATATTTTCTTAAAATTGAAAAATGAATAAAAAAAGTGGTTCCCCGTATTTACCAATAACACGGGTCTTAACATCACCTTAACAGCAAAACTAAAGTCATATTTGGAATTAGCGTACCAAAATCTCAGCTCTGATAAATACGCTAATCCTTAAAATGATGCGGAACTTTTTCGTGTTACAAATGTTGCCGTGTTAGAGATCACGTTTGAGTGGCAGGCTTACGGTAAATTATTTATTTTTATTACAATTAAAGTTAAAATTCTCTGAGTGAGTTCCATCATGTCTACTATTAAGAATACACCGACATGTACCGATTCACATAGATCAGACAGATGGAGCAATCCATTCGGTCATAATGGACACGTTGGCAAAGACTTACGACTGATTACTAAAAATATTCTCGATAAATTCCCGAATTTACGGTTACTTGCAAACATTTGTTCCAAACGCAGAAAGGAATTCAATTTTGCACAGTCCCATAATATTGAGAATGAGATTCAGTCGCAGGACTCTGATAGCAATTGTGATCCTTCTCCTCCCAAAAAAATGCCCATCCAAGGAAGATTGAATTCGAATTTAGCAACGGTTTTCGATAGCTTTTAAACTTAAGAATACTTTAAATCGTTGAAATAACACTCTTCTACGATGAGTAATACAGTTTAACCTCCACAACTTCATGTTTTGAATATATATCTTCCTATATTATATAGTTGCTTGTAAATCTTATAAGATTTACGCCCTTCTCGCCCCTCCTCGCCCCTCCTCGCCTCTCCTCGCTCCTCCTTGCCCCTCATTTTGCCCTCCTCATTCTCCTCCTCAAAACAAGGTAATATCGTTTCAAAAAATACGTTATTTTGATCTTATTTTTTGCCCTCCTCGCCCCTCCTTGCCTCTCCTCTTTGTATCCTCCTCATAGCCCTCCTCCCAGCCCTCCTCATGCCCTCCTCATTTACTTATTTCTATCAATTATCATTTTTTATGATAAAAAATTACAAAAATTAGTAATAAAACATATGTTACATGGACCGCTTACTAAACAGTCTCCATGTTATCTTAAAGATAAAAATATACAAAAAAAATTTCCTAAATCTTTTCAATTAGAAACAAAATTCAAAATAATGGGTATCCATTATATAGAAGGAGAAACAATATAGATGATAATCATACTTATCATAATAAAAACAAAAATAGTCGAACTATTGCTGTAGACAACTCGATGGTAGTTCCATACAATAGTTTCTTATTAAAGAAATATATTTGTCATATAAATGTTGAACATTGTGCTTCGATTCAAAGTATAAAATACATTTTCGGCTATTTACATAAAGCAATTCAAATTTATAATATATTATATAAAATTATCTTAATGATATAAATGAAATTGAATTATTATAATCTTTTCCATTTTATTATATACTCTTACAGATCTAAATAATTTGCAAAAAGTATGCATAACTAAAATACATGCAATTTGTTTAGATTTATAAGACTTATGTTTTAAATGTTATATTTTTGATTCATTAATATAATATAAATTTTTCTATTTTATGTATAAAATAAATTTAAATAATCTACATACTTTAACAATTTATCATATTTTTAAAATCAATTTTAAAAATATACACAAAAATATAATTCAAATTTATAATATATTAGATAAAGTTATATTAATGATATTAATAAAATTGAATTATTATAATCTTTTCCATTTTATTATATACTCTTACAGATCTAAATAATTTGCGAAAAGTATGCATAACTAAAATACATGCAATTTGTTTAGATTTATAAGACTTATGTTTTAAATGTTATATATTTGATTAATATAATATAAATTATTCTTATAAATCTAAATAATATGCAAAAAGTATGCACATTATTACAAATAAAATACATGCTACCATATTTAGATTTATAAGACTTAAATTTTATAAAATACATTTTTGGATTCATCTTCGTTATTACTATTATAAATCTAAAAAATATGTAAAAAGTATAGCACATAAATAAAATACATGCTAATTAATTTAGATTTATATGAGTGAAATTTTTAAATTTTTCATAATATAATATAACAAGATATATTGTTAATTTAAAACAAAAATTAAAGTAATGTAAATTCTTATTACATTTAAAAGGATTATTTTTTTTAATTATATTCATTAATATTAAATTTACATATATAGATTATTACATACGAATTAAAAAGAGCTTTAGAATATTACATTCAAATAAAAAACAAAATTAAAATAAATATATATGTTAAAAAATACAATACTTAAAACTAAATATAAATAAATGTAAGTATGAGTTACATATATTTATTTATAAATGAATTACATAAAACATAAATTTGAATGTATAAAAAAGCTTAATTAACAAAACAAAAAAACGCGCCAATCTATTTACCTCCCGGGTGGTGTGGAAAAATAGAAAACCTTCATAAAAACAAAAAATTTCATGATGATTTGGGGGTTGGCGAGCGGAGCGAGCAGGGGGTACCCCGCTAGTCAATTCTACCCCGGGTGTCAATTAAGTCCCGGGACGGCTGAATATTTTCTAAAGTACTGCTTTTCTGGAAGAGGTCAAGGTCATTCCTTCAGTAACTTTGAACAAGGAACCCAACGGTGACCTTGGATTTGACCTTGATCCTCATTTTCAAGGTTATTTTGAGGTCAACCTCATTTTTTCAAACGGGAACCCCTATTTTTTATAGCGGAATCGGAAAGAGCGGAAAATTTTACATCCGGATATGTATTGAGGTATGGGGTTGAGGTAACTCCTACAGGTCAAATAGAGGTCAAATAATGACTTCTTAAAAATCTCGCGAGCTCAGTGGTAAAACAAAACAAACAAAGGTCATACCCTAGGTAAATCTTTACGGGGTACCCGACGGTGACCTTGGATTTGACCTTGAACCTCATTTTCAAGGTTGTTTCGAGGTCGACCTCATATTTTCAAATGGAAACCCTTATTTTTGATACCGGATTCGGAAGGAGCGAGAAATTTCAAGTATGGATGTGTTGAACAAGGGATGTAATTATGACCTTCAATTTGACTTTGGACTTGACCTTGAAGGTCATTTGAAGGTCAACTGGTTTTTTTAATCGGAAATCCCAGTAATAATACCGGAAACCGATAGAGCGAGAAATTTTACATTCAGTCCTTATTCTCACTTTTAGCGTTACCCAGAAACAACGACGTGGACGTAGTAAGATCTGTTTCCTTTGGGGTGCTTGATTAACGTGAGTCCCCTTGCCTCTCACGATTGGGGTGCTTGATTAGTGAGTCCCCTAGCCTCTCACGATTGGGGTGCTTGATTAACGTGAGTCCCCTTGCCTCTCACGATTGGGGTGCTTGATTAACGTGAGTCCCCTTGCCTCTCACGATTGAGGTGCTTGATTAGTGAGTCCCCTTGCCTCTCACGATTGGGGTGCTTGATTAACGTGAGTCCCCTTGCCTCTCACTCAAAGGTTCAAAGTTTAACTGTATATATAATTTGAATCGCTCATATATATATATATGAGCGATTCAAATTATATATACAGTTAAACTTTGAACCTTTGAGTGAGAGGCAAGGGGACTCACGTTAATCAAGCACCCCAATCGTATATATATATATATATAGATCTTTGAAACTTTCTACGAAAGGGCGCAATAATGATAATAGATATGCTTTTTCTTCTCCGCTGTAATAAATCATACTGACATATTGAAAATTTCTTCTATGCATTGGATGTACATTCATAATTTGTACCGAAATATATATATATATATATATATATATATATATATATGATTTATGTTTATTATAGAACACTGAAGGTTTGCCTGTTTCTAATAGTTCTAATGGACGAGTATGACTCATTTAGGTACAAATTATGAATGTACATCCAATGCATAGAAGAAATTTTCAATATGTCAGTATGATTTATTACAGCGGAGAAGAAAAAGCATATCTATTATCATTATTGCGCCCTTTCGTAGAAAGTTTCAAAGATCTACGTACCGGTATCGAGTGGTTTGACAAAACTAGTAATACAATAAGAAAAAATATTGCTATTGCTCCAATAGCTTCGTTAAATGCTCGATCAAGAGCATTGGATTAAAATATAATGCAGCACAACAGAGAATGCAGTTGCCCGCAATGTGATCAGCTCGGGCAGACATGCAGTACTGATTTAGGCTTCAATCATGTATTCCTTTATATTGATACCCCATGAAGAACAAAGAAAAATATGATTTTCCAAGCTTTTCAAGCAATCGTAGAAAATCGTGTACATATAATGGTAGTGAAAGGGCCGTCTATAACAGCCTTAATACCAGAATTTGATGTTGCTATATCATTTGTTCCCGATTATATGCATACAATATTACTTGAATGTCGCTAATCATTTTCACTATGGTTTCAATAAAAAAAAACATAAACGTCTATTTTATGTAAATAAGAAAAAAGAAGACGAAATAGATGATGATCTTCGACAGATATACCCGTCAGATATTATTACCAGAACTCCGAGAAGTATAAAAAATATGAAATATCATATTGGAAAGTTTCAAAAGTGAGATCATTTATTTTATTCTACTCCGCTATTTTGCTAAAAACCCGACTTCCAGAGAAATACTATCAATATTACTTACTACTAATATATGCAACAAAAGTTCTTCTAAAAAGCAATATTCAAATTCGTGAAATTAATCTTGCTGAAAATCTTTTACATTTATTTCCGACTCAACCGTAATGGCCACTTTATTAACCTTCAAAGTGGGACAAAAGTAGCATATTATTCTTGCAAATCTACTTTTTTCCGTAAATTTACTTGTTTCCTGCAAATGCATTTTTTTAAAATTATTTTTCTGTATATTAATATACATTTTCAATAAATTCTACTTCTTACCACAAGTCCCTCTTTTTAAGTCAATAAAGTGGCCACAGTTAAGTCGCGAATAAAGTTCTATATGCAACACGTGATTAAAGTCGGGATTAATCTTCGACTTTATTCCCTTGTTACATAATGTACTATTAAATTATGAAATAAAAGGTTAAAGAAATCATAAAATACTATTAAAAATGTATTGCCATCTATGTAGTTTCTCTCCTCTAACAAAAATTTTAAATTATATTCCGAAAATATTGCTAAATTACGAGTTATCATGCATTGATCTTCATTTTCTTAAAGCTATTATATAAAATTTAGCTATAATCTCTGTAAAAACTCTGTAAATACCTTTCTCTTATATAAAGATGTTGTTTTTTTATAACTTACTAAGAAGTAATTATTTAGTTTTGACTTATAAGACTGTGTGTTTACCTTAGTGTTATGGAGACAATATTGAAACATTTCTTTTGCAATAATTTTGTTGTTGACATTACAGTATATTGATGGCAATTAAAGATTGAATAAATCAAACGTATTCTGATAAATTTTTAACTTTACTTATAATTTTATAAAAAGGTACTGAAGTCACCTTAAATCTACATGATGCATACAAAATTAAAAAAAAAATTACTGTTTGTTGTTTTAATTAGTACGTTTTGTATATTTTTAACGGAAGATACAAGGTATAACGTTGATTACTTTTTTATTAAACTATATCGACAAACTTTTGTAAAATGCCAAGTTATTTTACAAAATTAATATATGAATCACAAGAAAGAAGTAGTAGTAACTGTGATTCGTGATAATAAATACAAATCGAAGGGCACATTTTAAATCCAGTATTAAATACCAGAACACATAAGTCAGAAAGTTGCGCTTAATCTTTGGACTAGTTAAGGTAAGACAATGGTGCAAAAATAAACTCTTTTTATTTTTTAGTTTTATGAGCTAAAATTTTAAGGCTTATGTAAGATTATATTATTAGGCTCTATATCAATTTTTATCTCAACATCAATTTTTATCTGTTATTTTCAGAGTTATTGATAAAAAGTAGCACTTTTTTCCCACAATTTTTTTTCCCGTATATGCATTATTTTTTTAAATATTTTTCTCTATATGAATATACATCTTCAATAAATTCTAGTTCTTACCAGATGTCCCTCTTTTTAGTCAATAAAGTGGCCAGAGTTAAGTTGGGAATAACGTTCTATATGAAATACGGGAATAATCTTCGACTTTATTCCCTTGTTACATGATGAAGGTTACTATTTACAACACGTGCATGAAAAAGGCCCTTTTCCATGCATGTAAAGCGAATGGAAAATTGAGAATTTCGAAAGTCTTCGAGTGGCGGGAGGAAATAGTACCTTATACAACAAGGGAAGAAAATGAGCTATTTCTAGCAGGGGTGAGATGTTTAGCACGAGTCGAAGTCGAGGGCTGAAAGCAACTCACCAGAGTCTGAAATAGCTTTTTTTCCCGTGTGACGGATGAAGGTCTCTTAGGATCCATCCATCCCACTCTCGACCAACCCGTATCAAGAAAACTCCAATGAGAAAAGGGAAGCCCCCTCCTACCGATCGCGAATTCTCGTCCTCTAATCGACCGCGAAAACCTCTGAGCCTCGCTCTATTCCTTGCTCTCCCACAGAAAACGGAACGACAATGGATACTAATCTCCAAGCCTACACATATGGGTAGCCCGTTTCGTCCCAGGTTGACCTACTGGACTCATTAGTTAGACAGTGTAAGGTAAACATTGGGAGATGTACCGTTAAGCAATGCGCGCACATATTGTCACACACCTCGCACCAACACAAATCCGCACAAACACACCCATTCGCACTCACTCCGAAGACCACGGTTCACCAAACCATCCACACATGCTCACGAGTGTGCGCGAACTGCCGACAACATTCCCAAATGCCCAACTATTTACGGATACTCAGTGTCCGACGAAAGTACCCGTCGGATACTTTTTTCGGATACTCATTATCCAACCAAAGTATCCGACGGATACTTTTTCAGAATACTCTTTTATATCACGTATATCAACTTAATACATGGTATACAATGCTTAGAAATTGAAATTTCACTGTTTTTTCTCGATATTTACAGAAAACAGAGAAGTATCTGAAAACATTTTGCGGTCGAATACTGGCTGAACTCTGGTTGAAAGGTATCAACCCCAGTTTAGCAGGGAAAAAAGCTATTTTTCCCCGCTAAATGTACATTTCTTCACACGTTTTACAAACCCGCTCAAAACTGCGCAATTTTCTACTCTACTTTTAGGCATGAAAAAAGGTCCGTTTCATGTCCGCGTTGGGAAAAATAAAAAATCAAATTTTTTCAACATTCCTGAAAATTTATGAAAATTTAAAAAGTATTTAAAATTTTTTTAAAATGTTGATATTACACACAATTTATTCTTTTTATATTCATTGATATGGTTGTAATACGCCCAATATTAGGCTCTTTCGCGCAGCTTAGAATAGCTGTATTTTAATTTTCGCGCCGTTGCACGGAGTCCCCGGCAGCGTAGTTCGCCCGTCACCGCTAGGTGGCGTCGCCTCTCCCGCAGTAGCAGTAGCGCAGTGAGGCGCATATAGCGCTGGCCAGGAGGGCATTCGAACTGTTCGTCCCCCCCCCTCGTGACTCTCACTTGAGAAACATACCTAGGAGCGCCTAGAGACAACTACAAAGTTAAGGGGACTTTTACTTTCTAAATTTTCAAAAAATCGTTTTTTTTTACGTAAAAATGTTCCTTAGTATCATAGAAATACTGCCCTAACATTTTATTAAGAAATTCGAAATAGAAAGAAAGTTATAGCTGTATTTATATGACCCTTTTATTGAATAAAATTATAGTAAAAAAACTTTAAACGCGTTTTTCACGAAATCACGTTTTTCAAATTTGGGAGACGTTTTTCTCTAAATCTACTAAACTAATCTCAGTAAACCAAAATTTTTTTGTTACTTTATACAAACAACTAGTAAATAAACCTATAAAAAGTTTAAAAAATCATCCCACCGTTTTAGTACAGGGGTAAATTCATCCCCAAAACAGGCGTTTTTTCGAACTTTTTATAAAATGGCGTATAAAGGCCATACAAATATAGAAAAATTAACTTTTTAAAGATTTATTGTTTAGTTTCAAGTCTCATGAATTGAATCGCGTTGCAATTTTAAATAAATTTGTTACAGGAAGGCAGAAAAGTGTCCCGCAAATTAAAATGCATCTTTTTGAAGACGCCCTCTGCAGTGGTAATTAAAAGTGCCAAAATAAATTATGTTATATACCTTAAAACATTGTTAACAATGTATGAAAAATAATTATAATTATAAATAAAATAGTTTTTTTTTTAAATATTTAAAAATTGTCTTTTTTTTTCAATGTAGAAAGTAAAAGTCCCCTTAATTACTCGAGTTCGAGAATAAATCACGATTTTGTTTAATTAAACAATTTGTTTAATTATTTCATCCCTCTCCTTTTCCTCTACTTCTATATCTACTTATACAATGAGCTTGTCTCGTCGGTGATGAATGTCGCCGGGCTGCTCCTCTCGGAGCAGCTCTAGGCTCGTAGCGAGCTAGGTAGAGGGGTCAGTGCTGTGTCCTCCCTCTACCCAACAAGGAAGCCAGACAACAACGACGCGGGACTCAACCTTCGAAAAACGACGAGCGCCGCCAACGCTCAAAGCGCTCTATGCGAGTGTTCTAGCACCGCCACCTTCGAGGGAAAGATGACGCACTTATCATCGCCTCTGCAGGCAACCACGGCCCTGCCGACACGTTGCACTCTGTTTAGCGACTTCACCAGAGCTACCGGACATGGCTATACACGTCATCTTCCCGCTCACTCACCATCCCACCACCAGGTGTACAACATGGTTGACGACTCAAAATTCCCAATTCTCCGACCGCCTTACATGCATAAAGAAGTGCCAATTCATGCACTGATTACAAAAAATACGGTGTCAGAGGGGAAAAGAATTTTTCAGACTCGAATGATAATTTGAGCACTCGTGTACGTCTCGTTCGGCGCCCTCGACTTCCACTCGTGCTCTATCATTATCCTCGCTTAGAAATAGCTAATTTTCCCCCTAGTTTCACAATGTACTATTGCCTAATTCATTTAATGCTTACAAAATGTAACAGTAAACATTTCATTACAACCGGAAAGTACGTTTCTACCAGCAGAATTGGTTTTCCGACACGATTCGGAGAATTCATACTATAAAATACCAAAACAGGTATTATACCAAAAAGGTATCGTAAACTAAAGTGTTATACTTTCAAAACAAGAGTGTCTTCAAAATAAGCATAAATGGGCATATATTAATATAAAATAAGCTTTTTAACATCTAAGCAGTATTTATAAAAATTAAAAACGGTTTGAAAAGAAATAATCATTAATTTCAAAGTAAAGAAAAAATAACTCGGGAAAGAACAGATATTTATTGGAACTTAAGGGAAGAAGGTACCAAAGGCACTGCAATCCTTTAATTTATGAAAAAAGAATTTCTTTTATAAATCATATTATAATATAGAAAAAGAAAATATATTAGACCAGTTTGGTTCCACTCCACCCTCATTTGAAGTAATCGTAGTGAAAAATTTTGAGTTTTCAGGTGATGCGATATAATTATACATGTGTTTTAATTTGAAAAATAAATTTTTTGCTTAGAAATCCTATATATAGGTAAAAAAAATATCAAAATAAATAATTATAATAATAATAATAATTTATATGAATATAAATCCTATTTAAGGGTATAAAAAGACAAATCTTTCCAATTTCTTTCATTGGACTACATTCTTTTTGACCAACTAATGGATATTTAAGAGAGATTCCTACCATTCTTCATAAAATTTGTCCCATAATACCAATAATTTTCAAATTTATCGTATGTTTACATAACCAAAAAAGAGAGTTATATAAAAAATGTTAACCTCTTTTACATCATATATGTTGATTTATAACAAAAAGTTCGTGATTTTGTTGTAAAAATGAGTTAGATTGCAAATGTTCCTTGTGTACACACAATTTTTTTCCAGTCTAGAAAAATTTCTACTTACTTTTTATACCAAATTTAATATATTTAGGTATTTTTATCAAAATTGAATTCAAGTAACTGTAATTAGAAATCAGAAAATATTAAAAATAATTTTCATAATTATTGTTTATAAATAAGTATTTTTTGTTTGATCATGTTTTTATACTTGTCCCTTGGTGATACAAACATTTCTTTATTATATGGAAAACGAATATGTCCTATTAATTTTAAAACGATTCGACAAAAGCTAACGCGCAGGGACAGTTCAGAGTAAAACAGTAGAAGAAGGTGTAAATCTAAATGGTAGACTGTTTTAGCAGAATATTCTCTCAAAGATCAACAACAAATTTCTGCATTTTATTTTATTTGTTTATATAAAAAAAAAGATGAATTTTATTTATTAATACGAATAATATTATTGAAATATTCTTAAAAAAATCTGAAAGACATTGTTCTAACTTTAATAATACCTGATCATATTTAATATATTAACAATTTTTATATTTAAAAAATAAGTTTAAATAAGTTTCAATTTTTTAAATCATTCAAATTATTTTAATGTGTATCACTATATTAAAATAAATCTTATTATTTTTAACAAAGCATCAGTATATTCTCCATTCGCGAAAAATTTGGTGGATGAGAGTTTTATGTTCATGGATTCGAGGTTTGTGGTTTATTTTGAGATTGAAATACAATCTAAGAATAATTGAGGTATTATACTTCGAAAATATCAAAAACTCATGACGGTATTATATCTAGTTTTTGATATTACATTTTTTATGTATTATACCTTAAGGTGGTCCTATAGTAGAATAACACGATTTTTTATATTTCATTTTATGATACTTTTTACATTTTTAGAACAGAAAATTATTTTGTATTGGCCATAAAATTTTTTTTAATAAATTTAATCGTTATTTATACTTTTTTCCTCTGACCTTTGTTGTACACAATCCAGCGTGTTCCTACATTAATCGAATCCAAATCCTTGTCTAAATCTACTCTATTCTTTACAGACAAACTTAAGAAAATATAGAAATTAGTAAAGAAAAAATTTGATCGATATTCTGCGATAGACAAATTGTTTTAAAATCATTAGAAAATTATTTCTATTTTTTACAAAAGTGCGGTTTTCTCCATCTATGGTTTTCCAATATTCAGCAAGTCTTATGCGCATAGGATTAGAATGAATTAATCTGAAACTTTAAGGATATCTTATATAACTTATTCGTATTACAACCATGGACTCCGATTTAAAAAAAAATTATTAAGAAAGTACTCATGAATAGAGTTAAAAATGTGTTTTTAAGGCTATTTTTATAATGAAAATTCAATATAATTTTATGTTTCTTTATAATTGCGTTTTTTAAAATTTGGAGTTTGCAGTTATGTGCGGTACAGGTGTTAGATATTACATAAGTTTTTTCAAATGCTATACTTGCATTCCCATGTGCAAGGACAGTTTTGAAGAAATATCAATTTTCATTGAAAATTGTACGTTTTCCCTACATAACTATGGGTATACTGTGTACAAATTTATGAAAATTTATAAAAAAAAACTTTCTTGTTTGGTAACAACCAGTGATTCACAATCTATAGCTAAATTTCGTGCTAAAACTTTAAATTTTCTAAGTGGATATCAATTATTACACTCACAAATACGACCTATTTTACTTGGTATTTTGCTATCCTAATTTTAAGAACAATAAATTGTCGCTCCACCAATATTTTTTTACTGCATCAGCCATAGTTATCTTAACATGACTAAATCACACAGCAATCCCTCCCTGGTAGAAATCAATCTAATTGTGAATCAGTAATCGGCCATTAATAGCCATAACTATTAGTAAGTACTAAATTAGTCATATTAGATATTAATATATTTCCATCATAAGAAAATAAATACCCGAATACACAGTTACAGATAAAAATGAATATGCAAAGATTCAAATTCGACTCACTTACCTTATACCATGTCCATCAGTAGGTCGCCTCGGTGCCTCCTTCGCTTATACCTTGAAATCTTTACTTCGAAGAAAGTGGTTTCGTAGTCGTTTCCAGAACTATACATTCGCCGTTCTTATTATTCCGTATACGCGCGCATGACGCTTATGACGTTGCTTACAGCATATCTCGTATAATACATACATATATTTTCGAAAACAGGATATCATGCAGGTCAATTTGGGTGGTAGATATATATACACCAGCCAAAATTTCTCTTGTTGACCGACTAATCGTGAAACCCGATTCTGTTTGCGTAGGGGCTATTATTTTGGGAAAATAATGTGGAGTTAACGACCGAAAGCCGATCGGGGGTTTTATGTTTCGCGGTTAAGTGCAGTATTCCAGGATCATCGACCACTTTTGTTGTGGATTCATTATTTACGATGATTACGAGAACTAATTAGGACTTTACTAGATTATAAACAAGTGTATGTTTTATTAGTTAATACATATAATAATATGTTATTTTATTATTTAATATCTAGATAATTATCAATTTTAAGTATCAGATTTGTTGGTCTCTCTTATAAATGCTATAAAAAGCATAATGATTGGTATCTCTTATAAATGCTACAAATAGCATAATGATTAGGATCTTACAATATTATATGATGAAGTATCTTTACACAATGTTCAATAACATTAAATAAAAAAATTCAAATGTACCTAAAATATCACCTCCATGGCATGTTTTTGTTGTAAAATTAAACTAACAAAGATAGTCCACACCCTCCGGGTGAGCCTAGTACCCGTAATTTTTTCCAATGGGCTTTTTTTCTCAAGATATAGGTCATTATACCCCAAATGCGTATAATTTTAGTAAAAAGAGGCTGTTCTTCTTCTCATCGTAACTCTGTGTGTTTTTACAGTAAAAAACGATCCTAAAACATAATAAAATTAGACAAAAAGAGTTTATTTATTATTTTTTAAAAATTTTTTTAAATTGTAAGATTTACACCTAATTTGTTTATTTTTAAATTTATAATAAAAATCTTTAGTTTAATGTTTTCTTGAATAAAAAATATAACAATATATATTCCAATAACAATAATAAGAAATAACAATATCGTTGTATACATGATCTTTATTTTAAATACTTGAAATAGAACTTTCTAGATAATAAATAATGGCTGAAATAAAGAAGATAATATTTAAAATTAAATAAATTCTTTAAGCTTTTATACTGGCATTTTTTTAAATAGTATTAATCTGTGATTATCAAGTATTTGCTATAGATAATATAAGTTAAATAATTTTTTAATAAATACAGTAAGAGCAGATCCACCATTAGATGTTAGTTCAATGCATAATATATATATATATATATATATATATATATATATATATATATATATATATATATATATATATAATAAGAAAGACCTTGGTAGAAACGTTGACAAATTTCTGACTAGAAACCCCGTCAAAATTGACGCCTTGTTCTAGCGAAAGCATACAAATCATTACTTTTAAGATAGGCTATGGTGAAAAGACAAACTTTTTATTATTCAGTCTCATGAGCTAAAATTGTGAAGGCTTATGTAGGATGATATTAATAGGTTCTATATCAATTTTTAGCTTAAGATATCGATTATTTGCAGAGTTATTGATACAATACGATTTTTTAAACGAAAATGACCCGTTTTCAAAGTGTCATTTACGCATAGCATTTTGAGAAAAAGCTCTGAATAGAATTGAGTAATTTCCTTCATTGGTCAGCAAAATAAACTGTTGACAGAACTTAAAAAGTCGTCTTCTACTTCCTAAAATAATTTAGTTTTCATTTGATTTAAGAAAATGCCTAACAAATCACGATTTTTGATAATGACTGATGGATAAAATGAGATAAGAAGAACAAAAATTAAATGTAGTCAACAGTGTATGTTCTATATTTTCTAAAAGTTTCAAAAAGATTCATAAAAACTCATACGCAAGCAACTTTTTAAAGTTAGAAAAACTAGTTGCGAGAAAAACCCGTTTAAAAAATCAATTTTGTATGTTATCTAATGTAAATTGTTTTACGTAAATGCGAATAACTTTGTTAAAATATGAAGTTTTGATATCTCATAGGTTTTAAAACATTCTTACAATTACAAAGATTAAAAGAAATTAAATAAAAATTTTTATAATTGAGCCATAGAACACCAGAGTCCTACCTTAATTAAAACTAAGGGATTTATATATTTTAGTATAATATTGTTAATATAACATACCTAGACCTCGGATTAGCCGGATTTTTTACAATTTTCCAATATATATTTGTTAAAATAACAATATAGCCAGTTTATTTATAACTAAAATATGTAAAATACTGTGATCGTTAAAAAATATTTGGCATACTTCTAGTGCAATATAATCTTATATTATTGATCTATTCTAATGACCTAAGAGTCAATTAATCGATTCGAAAGTCGACTGGGCAATTAGATAACAAGAGTTACGAATTGACCAGCCGAGCTAGTCAATTTTCTACCAGGGAACTTGTCAGGTATATCAACCGATAATAATATTGATAATTCGATAGCTACAAGTTAATTGTAAGTTTATGATGAACAATTATTCTAATCCTAGGCTTCGAGCATAGTCAGTTGGCTAAACGCCGGCGGATAGATTAATATAACAGTATTCGCATGCACATTCATTAATTGCCCGTGATTAGCTAAACATCTAGGTTTTTAGCAAAATGCCTAATTCGTCTATTCGCCGTCGACATAAATATGTTAAAATCATATTTTCCCTCGTTTTTCTGTATTTTTTTATTTTTATTTTGAAGTTTTACAAAGTGAAAAAATTATAAAATTAAAAATTAAAGAGGACGGTAACACGAAGAGATATGAGTTAAGAAATTAGTCAAGCAGTGTAAAAACTACAAAATATTATAAAAGTATTCAGACATATTCGTGCAATCTAGAGAAACCGGAGAGTAGAGATATGAGAAAATAAACATACATAAATACTGTAAAAAAATTATTTTGGAGATAAAAAAAGCTACCAATTACACTGGTTAGAAGAATGTACAGAAAAACTATAGCGATAACTAAAAGTTTTTTGTCGAAAATTATAAAATAGTGCTTTATTTTTTTAATATTTTAAGGACATTATTAAAAGAGGAATACAAAACGCATACATATACCGAGTGCTCATCTTCCGAAAATGTCAACAAAAACTTATAAATAGATCCTTTAACGTTCCTTCACAATAATTATCGTATTTATGAGTCTGTATGATTAGATTCTCCGCTATACATATGTATAATCAAGAACGAGATGTGAACAATTGGTAGAGATTCGGAGATTGCGTGTCGCGTCGCGATGCCTGCATTTGTATGCGAATCAGGAGGACGCGTCTACAATGCTTTGCAATCACGTCGCTCTGAAGCAATCTCGTGGAATGCGAATCCTCGTGCGATCGAAGTGCTTTTAAAAGTTTGGATAATGCAAAATATTTTAGAAGATGGAAATCGCACCTTCATAATTCGGGATTTAGGAGAGTTTTAAGTTATTTGGATTAAAGAAAACATTTCATTTTTTATTAGGAATTAATTAACTCGTTATGATACCTTTAAGGCCTGGTAAAATTATGCAATCTAAATCTATGGATCAGGTCGAAGTGGACCATTTCCGATCTAATTGGGTGGGTCTAAGTTATTTTTGACCGCAAAAAAGCGGAGAAAACAAAAAAATTAAAAAAAAAGAAATATTGCTCAAAATAGATCAGATACTAGAGAAAGGAGAATTTTACATAGCCAAGAAATACACGAGCTATACGGAAAGCCAAACGTTACCAGAGTGATTAAATCTCGAAGACTAGGATGGGCTGGACATGTAGCTAGGATGGGAAATAAAAGAGCAGCAATTGGAGTGCTTATAGGGAAGCCGACCGGTGCAAAACCTTCAGGTAGACCGAGACGAAGGTGGGAGGACAATATTAAAATTGATCTACGAGAAATATGATGTTATGAGGAGGATTGGATGCCACTAGCAAACAATAGAGAAAGATGACGTGCTGTGTGAACAAGGCTAAAGACTACACAGCTTCGGATAGCTAGTCCCAACAAGTAGTTATGATAGCTATGGTGATGTTGCAAGCACGTTTACAGCCGACATAAAGACTATATAATAGCTGTGACCCTGTAGGCACTGTTATTGCCTATCATCACAATTTGGTCTCTATAATAATAATAATAATAACAATAATCCAAATCCCAAAGCCTAACAATCATCGCTGAATTTTCTCACAATTTTTTTACGGCGATTTTGATGCCTAGGCCTTAGAGGGTTATATACACGGAGAGCATTATAAATCACCGAGTGATGTCTTGCGCATTACTGGTTATGTTGGATATAAAAACTGTCAAATTTTCGTAACACGCATTACTCATTAATGTTCACATATAAACCAATAATGTCTCTCGCATTACTCAGTGATGTGCGGAAATCACTGGTTCATGCACGGACATTAATGAGTAATGCATTTTGCGAACATTTGATAATTTTCATTGCTAAGATAATCAGTAATGCACAAGACATCACTCATTATTACTTTTGATTAAAACGTTATAACTCAAATTCACAAAAAATTGAGATAAACATATTGCAACTTAAGCGGTTGCTAGTTAAATCAAAATATTTAATAATTACTGAATGGACCTTGCAAAGAATAGGGAGACATGACGCGATTGTGTGAACAAAGCTATGGACTACATATTCCCATCAACCAGCAATGGTGATGATGTGAACATAATCTCAGCTAATATAGAAGTATGATATCTGCGGTCATCTAAGCACTATCACTGCTAACCATTAGTGTCTGGTCACTATAATATTAATAATAATAATAAGTACTTTACGCAGTCACTACATCTCGACATTCAGTAGATAAAGGCTCGAGCGGGTTAGCCCGTCGCGTGATTTTATAAGAACGTCCCGTTCGAACTCCATGATAAAATACTTTTCACACAATCAAAAAAGAAAAATTTTCCATTCCCTATCGCTCTTGTCCGTACCGCCCCATCAGGCCTGATTTGAAATTTTTAGCAAATAAAAACCATTTATTGTATAAAATAGATCATTATCTTCGTTTGCTGATATTGATATGGTGAGGTTTAATAAATGATTTTTGCGAACCAAACAGACAATTTTATTTGCCAGCGACGTTTCGGCAGCATTTCACTGCCCTCATCAGGCTATACCTTTATTTAAATATTTCATATTACACCATTATTAAAAAGTATTGTAAAAAAATATATTTATATGTGATTTTATATGAAATTTGTTGTTAACATAAATACTTACAATATTTACATGGTACGGATGTTACATTTTTTAAGACCCCTACATGTACAAGATATATACGTTACTCGCTATATGAACAATATAAAAAAAATATATATATATAATAATAAGTTAGTGATTTTGTACTATTTTCTTAATTGCACAGAAGTTGAGGTTAAGTTGCCATAAATACCTTTCATTTTCTTAATCGTCCTTATTTTAAAACTTATAATATTAAAACAATAAATAGCACATTGTAAATATAAATATAAATAAAAGAAGTCCATAGTTAAAAAATGTTATAAGTTATAAATAAGTTATTCGCGCGCTAGCCGGCAAATCGCAAGAATTTAAATAAAAAATTAATATTGCTTAGAAGCGCGGTACTAGCGTCGTGCGAAAGTGCAGCTCTGGGACACTTAAGTTAGATAGCCCGGAACACGTGTAGCGGGTGAAGGGATGCGGAGTCTTTAGGAGATTAACTAGGGTTACACTGAGATTATTATTAATATCACAAAGTAAGTGAGCATTTATTGTTGCTCTTAAAATCACTTATTTACATGTTGCCTTAATATGTACTTGTTAGTGTATAAAAGAAAAGTAGACTTTACACGCGGTCGCGAAAACAGGCGCCGCGATGCGCGTAAAGGCTCCGAACTTGCCATAGTCGCGGTCAAGCCGGAAGAGAGAGAGCTCAGCGAGAACAATTGGTTTTTGATCTCGCTTCGCGGAAATTAGGAAGGAAGAAAGTGGGAGAAAGCGCGCACCTGTATCCTCTCTCGCGAGAAATCGTGCGAGCGAGCGCTTCAGTTCTCGCGCGAGAGGGAAACACAGTGCGCGCGAAAATATGAAATATAATAGGGCCGCTGCAAGTGCAAACGGCCCGAACATAAGTAAAAAATGAAATATCACAGAAGATTTAATACTATCAGTAGGTACGACAAGACTTTTCTATCACAGACGGTTACCAGATGTTATTTTGAATATCTGAGCATGCTCAAAAGAGTTTTTTGATGGAGTGATTTCAAAATATGTACAACTGACTAGTTTGTAGACTAGATAAAAGAAACTTATTATTTTAAAAAAATTTTTCGCATTAAATTACATTAAAGAAAACAGTATTATCTAATATTGCACAATTAATCACAATTTAATTATTAAAAACTTAATTATTAATATAGATAAACTAACTCTAATAATGCACAAATAATGACATGAAGTTAAAGAAAATTTTTTTTAATTTTTAATGCCTGTTATTATATGTGCGCGCGCATCTCTTTGTATACGCAACGCGCGTGCGCGAATATAATGACAGTAATGAAACTCGTCAATTTTGTCAGTGACCGTATGTGTATAGCTACTTCAAACAAAAGATATTTATTACTTATTATATTTGCTTTTCATGTTATTGATCAATGGAAAGTAATGATAGTTTAATTTTTGGGTGTCCTCTTTAATATTAATAGAATTTTTTGTAGTTTTATATTTACCATTTCTGAAATTAATCTCTTTTTCCAATTACGTTCTTTATCCAGGATTTTTGTATCGTTAAAATTAAAGGAGTGACCGTTCCTAATGTGGTCATTAATAGCATATGATTTATTCTCAATATTCGAATTCGCTTCATGTTCATCAACACGTACAGTCAGCTGACTATAAGGCCCAAAAATGATAATGCTAAAAAAATTATAATGTCCAAAAATTATAACGTGCAAAACATTATCAACCGTAAAAATACTGTTTGACAACACATACCTAGGAAACCAACCATCCACCCACACACCCATCTACAAGGGAAAACAAAGATCTACAAGAGAAGTCTCCGTCTCCGGTCTCCGGTCTCCGGTCACATCAATAAGTTCAAATCTTTTTTTAAAAGTACATCATATATGTGCGCGAGTGTGGGTGAGTTATTAGGAGGGTGGAAGTATGAACAGATGAGTTTGTGGGTGGATCAATAGGTAGATGGATGTGCAGGTGAATGATTTGTGAGTGTCTGTATGGTTGGCATCCTAGGTATGTGTTGCCAAACAGTATTTTTAGGCTCGATAATGTTTTGCACATTGTAATTTTTGGATATTATAATCTTTTGAGCATTATTATTTTTGGTCATTAAATTTTTTGTAACTTAAAACTTTGCGTATTACAATTTTTGGGCCTAAAAAGTTTTCTGAATTCATAAAAAGATCTCTTTTACGATTAACCCAGACCTGCCCCCTAATGGACTTTATGGCTCTTATGGGTTTATGGGTTTTACGATTTTTGTGGGATTTATGGGGCTTATAAGTTTATGGGTTTTCTGGAGTTTATGGGGTTTATGGGTGTATGAGGTTTCTGTTGTATTTTATGTGTTATATGGGTTTTACGGCGTTTACGAGGTTTATGGGATTTATTATGTTTATGGTTTATTTGGGGGGTATGTGAGGTTTACAAAAAAATGAATTAGGAGATGCATAAGAGCTCGAACGAGCTGAAATAATTGTTAATTTTTATTTTATTAAATCATTTAATGCATATATCGCTAAATGTTTTTAGCTTGAGAAATATATCAATTTTATGAGTTTACTTTTGATAATAATTCGACGCTTCCTATTCGTAAAAACCTATTTCAGGACTGCAGTTAATAAAGACGTATTACAAAACTGAAGAATCCCGCGAGCGTATTAATTTGTTTTCGTATGTGTGCGTGTATATATATATATATATATATATATATATATATATATATATATATATATATATATATATATATATATATATATATATTATTCGAGGACGATGTCTAGGTATAAAATATATTATAGAAATCAACGACTACTTGTAAAAATGTATTCACTGATTTATACCCTGGTAGAAATTTTAGCAGTGAAACTGCTCATCAGACTAGTCACTAGCCAGTACCCACTGCCCAGTTCAAAACATGATGACTGCTTAAGCGCTGGCTAATCACTGCTAACATTCCAAATTATGCGAAACGTAAACAAAAAAGATTAACCTCGAAAAAGACATACATACGTATATACTATTTTGCGAGTTGTCTTTATATGTTTTCATTTAATAAGGATAAAAACGTGTAAAGGTGGATTTTAAACAATGCATCAACAAGAATTGGAAGTAAATAAAAATATATTTGATGCATCGAGTTACATAACCTACAAATATTTGTACTATGGAATACTTATTTTTGTGAGGTTTAAAATATAAAAGTCAGATCAATACATATAATATATGGTAATATAAGCCATTTCATTGGTTTCATGGGTTTGTTTAATTAATTATAAGTCAATTTATAGTTGTTTACTCTTTTTTATTTCTTTCGACAGTCCTTCAGCAGTGACGCTAGTAAAAAATCTGACGAAATTCGTATGTCAACTGGCGAGTCACTGCTGAACTCACTGGCCAGTTCATTTTTAACTGGGTATGGACTGGCGAGCCACTGCTGAACGATTCTACCAGGGTATTGTAGCTTAAAAACGTCTTTCTCAACTGCAATATAGAAATAGGTCTTTCTTGACGGGAATTTTGAAATACGTCTCGAAATACCTTCTTATGAACGGGAAATTTGAAATAAGTCTTTATGAATAGGAAGGGTCGAATTATTATTATTTTTTATATTTACCCCTTAAGTTCTAAATATTTGTGACTCATTTCAACCGAGCGACGTTAGGAGCGAGGTAATCCTGCTAGTTTTAGATTAGAACAATCAATTTAGTTTGAGGAGGCTAAGTGCCAATGAATTGGCAGCGGTTTTTTATTTTGCAACGTTTAGTACAAATATTATAAGTGAAAGAAAAGCTATATACAATTTAAAAATTCAAGGATAAGTTTGTCATATAAAATAAATGTACCAATAACTGGCCGTTTTAGCTCATCAAGGAAATCTTCTTAAATTCTAAGACTCAAAATCATTTTTAATGTAGAAACTCCTTTGCATAGAGAAATATACTGATGTTTAATATCTATTAAGCAAAGAAAAACAAATTTTTTGCAATATTAAATTAATTATAAAGATAAATGAAAATAGTTATAATGTCTCAATACATGGCCAGTCAAAAATGGCTGTCCCAGCGTCTAATTTCTCACTTCCCAATAACTGACCATAACCTCTAAAGCGTATCAAAAGTAATTCAGATGTATAATAAAACATTATGTTGATGTACATAAACGCTTTAGAGGTAATAAAATATAAGTCACAAATGTTTATTTTGTATAATAAACGACTTTTTATATGGGGACCGACATACAGTATGAACACCCATAGCTTTTTTCAACACAACTTTTTTTTGGCACGATGAAAATTAAAATTTCAGAAATGGATTTGATGGTCCTTTACGAAGAAACAAATTGGCTGGGATCTAATTCGAGCATCCAAAAAAATTATAAACATAAAAGTGATGTAAAAGTGATGATTTTGTAATTTCTAAAAAATTTTGTCCAGTATCACCTCTTATTATTTTTAGTTGATTTTAAAATCTAAATAGTTTATAATGATACTCACAACATTTTTAGACGTTATAATATAGTACATTTATTAAACTATAGCTTTATAGATATTTAAAAATTGCTTTATAAACAACAATACTGCATATTTATTAAAATATAGTATTTTTTCTTATACCTTGCGTAATAGTACATTACGATACGTGTGACTTAAATGGCTCTTTTTTATACGGCGCATAGTTAGCGCCGTGTAAAACTGAACCATTTAAGTCACGAGTATCGTACACTTAAAGAAATAAACAGTTGCTTCTACCCGGGAGGACCCAAGCATTTATGTATTTATGTATTTTATGTATTTACTTGGCTCTACAAACCAAACGCACAACGACAAAACATGGGCAGTAGACCCACACAATGCTGCGCGGCAGTGCGCGGTTGAGGAAGGGGAAAAGTATGGGGGAAATAGACTTATTTTCAATCTTCTGCGCATCTAGTGCGCGCGTATTGTTGTCCTGTCACGCTTGCTTGTGAGAGCCAAGCAGATACTCCCTGGGTCTCGGGTAGTAATCGGATAGTAATAGCCGTGCTTTAAGCAGTCCAGTGTTGCACCGTGAGGTTAGCGCCCGAGCGTAGCGAGGGCGATAAGGACGGTGCAATAATGGACTACTTAATTCACGGATACGTGTGACTTAAGTGCGGATTTAGGCCACACAGTGCTATAAAGTATTGTAGTTATTCCCCGTTGTCAGGGAATAAAACGCCACATTCTCTCACGCCTTGAAACTCCAACGCGGGTGCTCGTCTCTCTACTTTTGCCCCCGGCTAACGCTGCCTGCGTGTTGCTCCGCAGGCGGCATTAGTCGGGAGCAGAAGTCGAGACGAGCATCCGCGACGCAGTTTTTACAAGTGAGGTTATGTGACGTTTTCGACCCTAAAGTCAGGGATTAAACACAAATAACTTTCCGCCGGGCATGAAAAAAAGTTGTATACCGCACTCGGGAGCATTGAGGGCTATTGACGCCTGCGAGTTTGCTGCCTGAGCGAAGCGAGCATCGATAGCTTTACTTTCTATTTATTTTCTTTAGTCCCTTGGTGAGCAGTATTATAGTTATAAAGAACGAAAAATAAATAACGCTTAATAAATGTTTGGAGATTATATTCAACTGCACAAATGACAATTCATAGCAGACATTTTTCTTCTGAAATAAGATTAAAATAAATAGTTGTAATATTTTATTATTCAATTTACTTGTTTCATACTGGATGACAATCGTATTAGTCATACTGTACGATAAACTAATTTTAGTATTATAGCTTACGTTGCGTGTAGAATAATAATATAATCCGAAGTCTACAACGTCTTAATCGACTCATTAATTCGAAAGATTAATACTGACCACGAATTATGTTTAATAGAACCGAAACATACATCGAATCCACGTGGCGAAGCACCGTCAACTCGCGACAGCAGCCCAGAACTAAAAAATGTTCATACTGTGCGACTCCCCCCTATATTTATTATTATCATCAATCGTTTAATCTCTCGGATTAGCTACTTTTTTTCTTCTAATACAACCTGTTTGGCTTTTTTGAGGTTATAAATTCAACGTATAGCAAAATAAACAAAAAAAGTGCACAAAACTAATGTTATAATTAACTTTATTTACTATTTTTATACAAAAAGAGTTCATAAAACTACATTAAAATATGAGGAGTTGTGGCCAGATATTGAAGCATAACAGAGAGCACGCAGGGAAGACTGGGGTAAAGTGAACATAGTAACTCTAAAAGTCGAAAAAATGTATTTTTCAGACTTAAAACATTACTTTTTAAATTGTACATGAATCCCCTTACATCAATAAAAATACTAGCAACTTAAAAGAAAGTCATTTATTAAGTTTATTATTATTTACCTATTTTTGAAAAATATCTGTTCACTTTACCCGGGCTATTCAGTGCGGAGTAAAGTGAACTAGAGGATAGAATTAAATATTTTAAAAATATTTTACTAGTTTTTGTACAAGAATATATAAAAACGTTAATTTAGATAATAATAAAACTAAAAAGACATCCTAAAACCTTTAAAATGCCATAAAATACGAAAAGTTAAATATAGAGGTTATGTTGGCCGATTTTGGTATAAATACGAAATGCGTTACAACAAATGCTTTATATATTACACTAACACACACCTTGATTAATATTTTATTAAACTTCTCATCTGGCCACGTATAAATTAGTGCTATCGCATTATTTTCCGAACCACTTTACCCCGATACGTCGATTCGTTAAAATGTTTGTTTAAAAAAAGAAAAATCTCTTTATTATAGCTCTGTATTCTTGGTAAATAATAATTTGTTGAAGAAATAATAGCCATGATTCACTTTACCCGTGTGTTCACTTTGCCCCAGTTTCCTCTATCACGTCGACTCGACCAATAACTGGTCAGTCGGTCAGTTATAGGGCAATATAGATTTTCATGCAAAAAACCATATTATTTTGATAATTATGAGCTTAACCAGTATCTCACTTTTCTTAGAAACTTCTTAAGAATTCAATTGAAAATCACGACACATTAGAGTACAACTAATCAAACATTTTTTTAAATACCTTATAGGAAGTTTTATGTACTAATTTTTTTTATATATAGTTATCTAAATAGTTAAATTATATTATTCAGCAATAATATATTAAAAATTTCATTTTAAAAGCTTAATAAAAAATAAAACTCCTATTAGTGACCAGATAATGGACAGATTGGTACCTTAACCTTAACTCCAAATACTTTATTATCACTAAATAATGAAAAACCTTCATATGATCAATTATACATATACGTCGATATTAATGTAATTGAAAAACGATTAAAAGCCTATGAAAATTTAGTAAAGAGCATGTAAAATTATTAACACAAATTTTATACAAAAATCGTTATGCAATTAAGTACAAGTTTTTAAATCGAGTATCAAATTTACAAATTATTCCTAATTATAAATTATATTTTATGCGTAAAAATAATAATCAAAATCTCGCTACAATAAACCATTCACACCTGAATGTGGCGTAATCATTATTTCTAAATCTGGAATTCCTGAAAATTATGATATTTGTATATATCCTAAAAATATTCCTGAAAATGAAAAAAAAAGCTGATTCTTATTTAAATAAGCTATCTCATCACGTCGATTCGATGGTATTTTTATTATTATGTCCCAGTGGAGATCTCAGTTCGAGTATTAGTTGTAATAAAAATACCAAATGCTTCGAATGACGAGAACCTCACAAGAATATTACAATTTTATTTATACAGCTTAGCTTATAGACCAGATTCAAAAAATCTTAGTCCATTATTGTAAGCTGGAAGATTAACTCAACAATATTTTATACATGCATATATTATTATATAAAATAATAGAATGAATTTCTTGGTAATAATCAAAAAATATTTACATATTGAATGTTAGCAAGGACTAATAGATCATGTATAGCGCTTCAAATGATTCTAAAAATTTTGAAAATAAAGAAGGATTAGGAAAATTGTTTATATTTCCAGTTTCTTACATTAGTAGTTTAAGATATATGCAACAGCATTCTCAAGACACTATCACAATAATAAAATGCGTAGAAAGACCTGATTTATTTATTACAATAACTTGTAATACCAAATGGAAGAATTAATTTAAGAGGACCTAACCATCTTAAACTTTTAAATAAATTGGTTATATATTTTTAGGTAAGAATGAATTGTTTATCATATATTACATTTTCTTTTCAGTAAATTTAAATATTTTATCCAAATATATCAGAATTTTTTTATCATTGGATCACCTTAAATAGCTACCGAACAGAAACTGCTTTTTTTCATCGACCACATTATTTTAAGAGTTATGAGCATCGGATTGAACAACGGTTATTTTGTTCAAGATATAATTCACTCAGACGTGAACGAGGGAATTTGTATTAAACATTCACAGACATAATTTATAGCCATTCAAATCCAGAAGTTATGATAAAACATTAAAAATTAAAAAAATGTGACTTTGAGAGAGATTGCATAAGTTCAGCTAAAGATTTAATTTTTATTATACATATGTTATTGTGTTATACAGTTTTATATTTATTTTTACACTTATTGTAAATATGAATAATATGCAATAGAATTATATTCAAAACCATGACGAAGAATCAGAAGATTTACAAAACGAAGAATGTTTAGAGGCTTCAGATGATCAAATCGATGATAACATGGAATAGGATCCAATTCAAAATTGTTATGTGGAGTTGGAGGATTACAAAATGCAGAATTTTTACAAAATTTAAATGACCAAATTGATAACTATTTAGAACAGGAAGAAGAATATGAAAATTATTTAAATTCTGTAGACAAAAATTCATTTTACAGTAAATTAATTAATGAAATAGAGAATATTGTTAAAAAAGATGGTGATTTAGACATTTTCAAAAATTCGGAAGATATACCATGTTATATACGGTTACAGGTTACTGAAATATTAATGTTCGGGGTAAAAAATAATGATCTAATTTGAATTTTATTATAAATATGTTACAAATATTGCGTGCATTGTATCGCTGGTGGAAAATTAAAGTAGAACTATGTAGATATATTTAGTTTGCCATGGGAATAATCGAGGGCCTCGATAAAACTAGATAAGTTTTTACCAGGGATGGGTTATAAAATGTGGTTAATAAATTATTAGTTTCGATTAAGCTATCTTTCCACTTCAAAATTTGAATATTTCATATTCTAAATTACGTTAAGTAAAATAGGAATCCTATGTTAATTATGTTAAACAAAAAAAATTAATATTTTATTCAAATAGGCTGAGTACATTAGCCAATCATAAAAGTAATAATATAAATTAATAACGTGATTATTTAAGGTGGCTTCAGCGACTTTTTATAAAAACATATATTTCTTTGAAACTTTCCAAAAATGTTCTTCGAATATTATATTATCGATCTGTGTTAAGAAAATCTAGGGTCAACCACTAAATTATTGTAAAACTAAACTTATAGAAAGTCACAGTTAACACATAACCTTATGTGGGATGAAGCCATTTATCACTTCTTATTAAATTATAAAAACTTATTTCTTAACAAACATAATGTATAATTACAGATTTTTTTATCAAGAATCTAATAACGTCATCAAAATTCTGTATTAACGACCAAATAAAAAAGATATTGAGGATAAACGGTAAAAACGTGATTCTGCACATATGCACTGAAAACTAAGTCAATAAACCAGCGGTTTTTTACGTGATAGCAGAATAATTTTTTGTTATAGACATTCAGAAGTAGTTTACAATATTTTTCAATAAAGTTAAAATGAGATAATTGATCAAAATTTAAAAAAAAATGAAGCCCCATAGGGTCCTTGCTAGATACCGTACCCAACGCTGAAGCCAACTTAAGATTATCTCAAGACTAGGTGCAGTAATATTTTATTATCATAATCTTAACAGGAAAAAAGGTATTTTATTTCCCTTTATTAAAAACAAATAAATTTTTTTATTTTTTTTGTTTTAACTTTAAAATTCTTTAATGTAATACATTACTTTTTCCCATTTAAGAATAAATATATCTGAATACTTTAGTTTGTATTCTCATTAAAAAAAATGTAATAGAACATGCTGAAGTTTAATTTGATAGATATATCTAAATATATACAAATATCGTATACAGGGTGGGCCATTTTAATCTCCGCACCTAAATTTCTCCGTTCCTAAGCGTGGTATCGAAAAAAAGTTGAGACAAAAGTAGACAAGGGCAAAGGGGGTCAAACATTGGTGACCTTGAACTTAACCTTGAACTTGATCTTCAAGGTTATTTCAATGTCAACTTGATTTTTTTAATGGAAACCCCTAATTTTTATCCCGGAATTAAAAAGAGCGGAAAATTTTACATCGAAAATGTCTTTGAGAAAATTTTATTTTGTGACTTTAGAGAGGTCAAAAATCAAGGTCAAACGTCTGAAAAACGATAATATGCTTTTTCTCTGAATTATTACGGCTTTCTGGTCGAAGCAAATAACCTCTCTACCTCAAACATTAATCACAACAACCTTACTTTGTTTCGTGACCTCCAGAAGGTCATTTCAAGGTCAGAATGGTAAAAACTTGTGTAGTTTAACCTCATATTTGCCACTTTTATCGTTATTGATAATGAGACCTTGTAAAGGTCAGTTCAAGGTCGAACTCTGAAATTTCGGCTGGCCAGAAGAGAAAACAGTGAGCACATTCGCATCGGATGGTGTGACGTTCCAGTGCGAACTAAGGAGAAGCTGGCTATTTTAATTTCCGCACCCAAATATTTCAGAAGGAAAGCGGTCAACAGAAAAGAAGTTCAAACAAAAGTGATTCAGGACAGAGGGGGTCACCTTTCGGTACTATTGACCTTGACCTCGAGCCAATTCTTCAAGTTCATTTCAAGGTTATGATGATTTTTTTAAGTGGGACCCTATAATTATGAGGTCAAACTACACAAGTTTTTACCATTCTGACCTTGAAATGACCTTCTGGAGGTCACGTAACAAAGTAAGGTTGTTGTGATTAATGTTTTAGGTAGAGAGCTTATTTGATTCGACCAGAAAGCCGTAACAATTCAGAGAAAAAGCATATTATCGTTTTTCAGACGTTTGACCTTGATTCTTGACCTTTCTAAGGTCACAAAACAAAATTTTCTCAAAGACATTTTCGATGTAAAATTTTCCGCTCTTTTCAATTCCGGGATAAAAAGTAGGGGTTTCCATTTAAAAAATCAAGTTGACCTTGAAATAACCTTGAAGATCAAGTTCAAGGTTAAGTTCAAGGTCACCAATGTTTGACCCCCCTTGTCCTTGTCAACTTTTGTCTCAACTTTTTTTCGATACCATGCTTAGGAACGGAGAAATTTAGGTGCGGAGATTAAAATGGCCCACCCTGTATATATTATACAGATATATTTTGCATTTTAAATAATGTTTTAAATTATTTTCTTATTGGGTACATGTACTGGAAGTAGAAAGGAGGCAAAAGGGTAATCTCCAGTAAAAATTAATAAGTTATAAATCAGAATGAGTACTTTAATAAATATTCTCTTCGACGATTATCCCAGTTGAATATTATATAAGTTTTCCTAATGACAACTAGCTTAAACTTTTTTAATAGGGTCGGGTAAGAAGTTGTGTCTCAACGTAATTGTGTTAGGCTGCTGGCGATGATTACCACGGCTTAAGGGGCATCCCTGGGTTAAACCCAAAAAAATACTTTTTTTCATGAGTCCACAAAACTTTTTATGTTTAAAAGCAATCATTCTGAAAAATGTTATACTATCAAAACACATTACTATCTTAAATTTCGCCGTTGTAAAACTTCAAAATCTTAATGCTACACGTCACAATAAATCATAATTTTCAATACACTATTTATTAATGAAACTTCGATCCTCACACGATTAAAAGTGACATGATGAACGAAATTTCTTTTTTCGACGGTTATTCGACTCCTTTTGACATGTATTACAAAAATAGTACAGCACTTTTCCGTTAAAATTTTTTTTATTCTTTTTCGTACATCCAATCAATTTATTAAAAAATATTAAAATTTTCTTTTAAAAAGTCGATTGGATCTCCGGAACAAATAATAAAAAAAAACTTAACGAAAAAGTGCTCCGCTCTTTTTATAATACATGTCAAATGGAGTTAAATAGCCGTCGAAATAAAAATTTTCGTTCATCATGTCACCTCGAATCGTATGAGGATCAAAGTTCCTATAATAAATATGGTATTGAAAATTATGATTTATTGTGACATGTAGGATCAAGATTTTGAGGTTTTACAGCGGTAAAATTTAAGATAGTATTACTTTTAGATAAGATAAAATTTTTCAGAATGATTGCTTTGAAACATAAAAAGTTTTGTGGACTCGTGAAAAAAAAAAGACTTTTTTAAGTTTAACCCATGCCTGCCTCCTTAAGTTATTAATAATCGAATGAATAATCATGACAAATATGTGTGTCTTAAATATGTCAAAAAATGAGATATATTTGTCAGTAAATTATAACATATGATTATTAGTAATTAAAACAAAATAAGAATGTCAATGCACTTATCTATTTATCTTCTTCGTGGTGCGGACAAAAATGGAAGAAACATATTTGAATATTATTTTTTGGAAAAATTTCCTTGATTAGTGAAAATTAATGTCAGTCAATTTTTCTCTAATATCTATATATGATGAAAAAAATGTGAATATGTTAAAAGTAAAAAAATGATAATATTTTATTTATTACCTTATATATTAGGGGTTGGCGAAGGAAGCGAAAAGGGGACGAGGCCCCCCTAATATAAATATATATATATGAGTCATTCTTTGACAGAAGGGCCACCCGCTCAGTCCAAATTTTCTCTTACTATCTACTTTTTGTTACTCCGTGGCGTTTAAAAAATCCAATATGGTGGTTCCAATATGGCGACTCAATCTTTAAATGTTCGTAAAAATTTTCCCGAAATTTGACAATATCTCGCTCAATATTGATGCTAAAATTTTTTTCTGCCCAGAAATGGTTTCAGTGTTGAATTTTACATGAATATATGGTATCATGTTCAAGATCAAATTCATGTTTCCAAGGTCATTTCAAGGTTAAAAATTTTTTTTTCGAAATTTTGCAAAATTTTGGATTTGGAACATGAATTTTCAACTGTGAATTCTTGATGAAAACTAGATCGTCTTGAGATGCCCCACTGTATTTTCTGAGACTTCTGTTTTACACTTTTCTGAAAAAGTACATTTTAACTTTCAGCGACCATCAAAAAACAGCTGATACGGTCAGATCAAACTTTAAAACTCGTTCTGAGTAAAAACGCTTGTTAATCCTAATTAATTAACTTTCCAAATCCAAAGTTTTGCATAATTTCGAAAAAAAAATGTTTAACCTTGAAATCACCCTGAAAACATGAATTTGATCTTGAACATGATACCATATATTCATGTAAAATTAAACGTTGACACCATTTTTGGGCTCAAAAAAATCTTAGCATCAATATTGAGCGAGATATCGTCAAATTTCGAAAAAATTTTACGAATATTCCAAGTTTGAGCCGCCATATTGGAGCCACCATATTGGATTTTTTTAAATGCCACACAGTAACAAAAACTAGATAGTAAGAGGAAATTTTTAAGCTTATTCACGATTATTTAAATGTCTTACAGTGTTGGACTCAGCGGGTTGCCTTTCTATCAAAGAATGGACTCATATATATACTAGGGGGCTACTATATACTACGACCTTGTGCGCTGTAGGCAAACCCACGTTATTATTTTTTTTTTTTTTTAAGTGGCATTTTGAACTCGAAAGTTTATTGCCTCATCTACGCAAGCCTTCCACATTTCCCTATTTTGTGCCAACCCCATTCATTTCGCGCCCTCCCGCCCAATTTCAGTTACGTCTGCTTTTACGTTATCATCCCATCTGCGTCTAGGTCTACCTAGAGATCGCGTTGCTTTCGGGTTTCCTTTCATTATGCGCGCTGCCGTACGATCATCACTCATTCTTGCCACGTGCCCTGCCCATCTTAGTATCCGTGATTTTATTATTCTGTTAATATTTGGTGACGCGTACAAATTATGTAGCTCGTCATTGTGCAGTTACCTCCACTCCCCATTTTCCTCATCTTTCTTTAGCCCGTATATTTTCCGCAGAACCTTATTTTCAAATACCCTAAAACGATTTTCTTCCGCTTTAGTGAGCGCCCAGGTTTCGCACCCGTACAAGATTACCGGCATTATTATAGTCCTATATATCCTTATTTTGACATTCTTCGACAGTAGCTTTGACTTAAGTAGTCTATTCACAGCGTAGAAGCAGGCATTACCCGAATGAAGTCTCTTATTAATCTCGGCTTTAATTTCGTTTCGATCATTTATAGTTGTACCTAAATATCTGAATTCGCTAACCTTTTCAAAAGTGAAATTTCCGACTCTGAGATTCCCCTCTCCTTCGCTAATGCCCAGTTTCTCCATGATCATATATTTCGTTTTCGATTCGCTCACTTCTAACCCCGTGCCTTTAGCCGCATTTATAAGGATTTCCGCGTTTCTCGCCACCGGTTCACCATTATCTCCTACTATATCCAAGTCATCCGCATAGCCTAAAATCTGCGTTGTTCCGTTGAGTGTTATGCCTAGCACGCTAGCCTGCATTTTTCTCACAACATACTCTAGCGTCAAGTTAAAGAGTACCGTTGAAAGCCCGTCACCTCGCTTCAAACCGTCGCGTATCATGAACGATTCAGATAAATTACCGCCTACTCGGACCTTTCCAGTGCTTCCGTTCAGACATATTTGAATTAATTTTACGAGTTTTTTTGGTACGCCAAGGAGCACAAAAAAAGTCCACAAATAGCTGGTATATAGTTTCGCAATATTTCCACTTTTTCTCTAATAATTGTCTTATGGTAGACATTTGATCGCTCGTCGACCTGTTGCGTTGGAATCCACACTGATAATCTCCTATTATATCTTCCGCAAATGGTGTGAGTCTGGCCTGTATTACGTTTGACGGAACTTTGTAGCAGGTAGCTAAAAGTGAGATTTCCCGGTAGTTATTGCAGTCTGTTTTATCTCCCTTTTTAAGGATCGGTATGATGGATTCTTTCCAATTTTCTGGTATTGTTTCATTTCTCCAAATAGCACATACTAGATAAAAAATTTTAGATGTAAGCGCGGTGCCCCCATATTTAAATAGTTCAGCTGGTGTAGAATCGTTTCCTGCGGCCTTATTGTTTTTTAGCTTTTTGATCGCGGCCTCTACTTCTTTGTAGGTCGGTTCGTCCATATGGAGTTCAGCAGTGTGGATTTTGTCTCCCATTTCCTCAGAATTTTCATGCACGTTTAATAACTTATCGAAATAGTCTTTCCATAATTTCAATAGTTCAGTTTCGCTTGTCACGCGGTTCTCGCCCTTATCTTTTATTAACTGCGATTTACTCTGAAAACCCTTCCTAATAGCGTTTATTTCCTTACTATTAGTTTCTATTTTTCTAATTTCATTTTTCTGATACTCGCGCTTCTTGTTTCTGTAAATCACACCCACTTGCTTTCTTATTTCATGGTATTCTTTTACGACCCTACCGCATGCATTGTGTAAGCTATCTAATTTAGCGTTCTTGCGCCTTTCAAACCAGAGTTCGTACTCTTCGTCAAACCATGGTTTGCTCTTCGGCCTTTTTTTCTTACCCAGTACTTTGTTCGCGGCCCCTTTAAAATTTTTTTCGATAGCCGTTCTGTGTAGACTGCGTAAGTTCCTTTTGGTTTTGGTTTGGTTTTGTTTTCTTTGAACCATGATAGTAAGTTAAACCCGCGCGTTTTGGATTCTGTTCCTATCGCAAGTGAGTCCATCCATCTAGGGGTGATAACCCTCATACCTCCCTAGAACTAAGTATGAGAGCTTTCCGACTTTGGCGAGGACATAGTCAACTCGTCGTCCGACACACTCGGTTTCATTCTCATATTCTAACGCCCCCTGCAAGGCAGCGCGCCTTCGCTGGCTTCTATGCCATGTAAAACCAGGTGGCGAATCATTCTACACATCCCCGCTCAGGGCAGTTGTCATCGCTCCCGCATCCTCCACGACAGCAGGATTTTTGGCCCATTTTTTGTTTGAAATGTGTGGTAAAAGAGATAGATTACAGAGTAAGGTAGAAGAAGAAAGTAAGATAGGAGATTTTGTATATTGTTTGTAGTTGTTTTGGCGCTTGTGTAGTATTTCTAGATGAATGCGTTCGCCAGTGCGGGCTCATTACACCCACGCCTGGGCCTATCGGCTGTCCGCGACTTATTCAATTTATTCGCAGCTAACCTCTTTCTCAGGGGTCGTTCCTCTATCCGCAACCTGAGGACGCGCTGTTTAGTGGTGATAGGCACCCACCCGTCCGCTCTGGACGACTACGCCCAAGACCCGCTTAGGGTAACGGCGTTGCAACAGCAACCCCACGTTATACCACCCAAAAAATAATAATTAATATTTTATAAAGAAACGTTTTTCCCGTACCTCCTGGACAATCAATGAAAATCAGATTATCACTTGTATTCGTTATGTAATCAAAAATTTTACTTTGATTTTCATTAAGTTTATTTTAATGCTCATGAATTAAATCTCTATTTTTTTTCATAAATAATTCTTTTTCATCTACTAATTCTTCAATATCAATATTTACTTCTGGTTCTGATAAACCAAATCAGCAAATAATAATGTTTCTAAATTTACAATTTTGTTTGTTTCTTTTAATGCCCGGTATTCTTTATTTTCCGGAAAACTTTCCAAAAAAAATATTTCTTAAGTTTATTTCAAATTTTATATGAATAAATAAAATAACAAAAATAATAATAACAATAAAATAACAATAATAATAACCATGCTAAAAACTTTCTTAATTGTTTAGACATCATATACTACACACATCTTAAAAAAATTTAGATACTAGACTATCATGTTCTATCAACTCGAATACGATAGCTGTATCTTTAAATCTTTTATATTCTACATGTTCGTAAGTTTTTAAATCTTTAAAAGAAGTTGCTCCTTTTATACGATTCAAAATTAATTTTAAATGAAATCTTGCAACATCTTTCGGACTAACACTATTTATCCTTCCAAGAGCTTTCGAAAATACTTTTCATTTTATCCAAATTTCGTTCAATGTATCAAATACGTATAATTTTAGTATACAAGCAAATTTATTTTTTCTAGGTTCCTCATCAGTTTGATTCAATTTCAACCGTGTAATAAGTCTTTGTGTGGTACCTGTATTTTTTCCAATGTTTTCTTTTCGTTATTTTCATCAAAAACAATTTGTTGTTTATTTTCAGTATGAATCCCTCAGCGAATAACTGTATGAGATTTCAGGACAGTAGCAATTCTTCAATTCTCCAAGCAGCTTCAATAGGACTTGCATATCAAGCATCATTCTTATACGTAAAATAACGCAGAATAACGTTAATTACCGTAAACTACGTTAAATAGCTCATGAATAACGTAAAAATAACGAACAATTTCGAAACATAGGCTAACATAATGGAGAAAAAACAGATATGGAGAATGTCTCGATTCTTACACCTAAAATTGCGTAGAATAAAGCTAATTAGCGTAAACTACATTAAATAATTACAGAAAAATGGAGGAATAACAAGGACAAACCACAATCCGGAGAAAAAGAACAGTATTTTATACGATTTAAAAACATAAAAAAACGTCTATTAAATTATTATCATTATTATCTGTAGTGCAAGAAATAAAATACATTTAATATTTATTTTATTTCTTCAATTCAGGTTAGGCTTTTTCTGATTCTCGTAAATTTCCAGATATACAAAATACTCAAACAACATAAAAAACAGATTACAAACATAATATTATGTTTATTATTAATTATTATGATTTATTATTACCATTATTATCTATAGTACGAGAAATAAAATTCATTTAATAATTTTTTTATTTCTTTAATTCAGGTTAGACCATTTTCGATTGTCATAAATTTCCAGCTATACAAAATACTCAAACAACATAAAAAGCAGATTAATAATATACTATTATATTTGTTACGGGTTTGGGGTTTAAATAAATAAATAACGCACACAACTGTTGAATTAGGCAATAAGTTGAGGTTTATTGCTCTTAAATAACCAACGCGAGGTGAGGGTAGTAGCGTGTGGCTTGATAGCAATTCGCAGAGCGACTGCCGAGATGCAAGAGAAAACGGAGCAAAAGCAACGCTCTCCTAGTCGCGTGACATGATGCCTGAGCTCTGATTGGCTGATTGACGGCTACAATATAATTCGGAGCTAACGTATATATTTGAATAAATCCGGAGTATATAATACATAGAGTTAATAACATTCCGCCCACCTCGTTTTCATATAAAACAATATAAAAATATTCTGGCAATTGTACGTAAAATTATGTAGTTTCATTTAACAATATTTAACATCTTAAATGATCGATCAAAAACACAACTTCTGCTTAGAATTTTACTTAGGTTATAAGTAAATATAAAAGCAAAAGTACAGCATTAAGAATGGCATCTAATGACTCGAATTAAATCAATATTTCTTCGATCTTCTATTTTCAATCTTCATGGTCACCACCCTCCTGGGCTGCATCGACCTCTAGCAGCTTGGCTAGCTTGGTGATTGGCCAGCGAAGCGTGGTGGTAGCGGTGCGTAGCGAGACCACGCGTACGCAGCCGTCCTTGCCTGCATGGGTCTGTGTTACTCTGTCTAGCGGCCACCTGGTGGGAGCAGTTGTCTCATGCCTTATCAGCACGATGTCACCGACTTGGTAGGAGGGTTGGTCATCCTTCCATTTGATGCGACGTTGCAGTTGGTGCAAATAGTCACTTGACCAATGGTCCTAAAAGCGCTGATTCAACTGAGTCATGCGCCGCCACCGCTGCATGGGAGTCAGCTTTTCCTCGGTGATCCTAGGCTCTGAAACCAAAAAAGACGCTTCCCCAACAAGGAAATACGCAGGAGTTAACACAAACAAATCCGCTGCATCTTCAGTAAGCGGCATGAGAGGCCGAGGATTGAGACAGGCTTGCACCTGACAAAGAAGGGTGGCGAATTCCTCAAACGTGAGGATCGTATCTCCAATGACCCTTTTCAGGTGGTGTTTTGTCGATTTGATCGCCGCTTCCCAAATACCGCCGAAATGTGGCGCGCCGGGTGGATTAAAACTCCAAACCGTGCCGCAATCCTGCAATGCTGGACTTACAACATTTAAGAATTCAGAACCGAGGGCATACATCCTGCGTAATTCAGCGTCGGCCTCCACGATATGTTTGGAAACTTCTCATCTATGCTGAGCATGGAATTTTTCAATCGACCGCCTACCCTGATCAACCCATCTATCTAACATAGGGTTCAAACTTTTCCAAAAGTGGGATTTAGTTAATTCTTGGTTTTTCTGAAGAACGTCTATTTCCGTTTGCCAATGTTGAAGTTGAGTGAGTCGGGCCCACATGAGCTTAGCCTGCTTTACCTCCTCTCCTTGGATAGCAGCCGTATGACCTATTGGAAAGTCTCTTAAGGTGGGGGCTATCCTTACAACTAATGAAGTTTTATGCAAAGCGTTACGTATGAACCGCAAAACGTATACCGTAATTCTATTTAATTTAATTAAGGAAGAATATTCATTAATCAATGGCCATAATTCATCTGATTTTCTGACTGACGTCACTGTCTGTACAGAGGATATCTCTAATTCTACATTACTACTTGACGGCATCTTGGACGGAAAAGAATCAATATCGTGATCACGATTCCAACTTAACGAGTGCTCAACTAGCCGTCTGGGACCCTTCCACCATAAATCATGGTTAACTAACTCGCTAGCCAGGCAGCCGCGCGAGGCTATGTCCGCAGGATTGTCCGCCGAGTCGATATGATGCCAATAGGCACCCGGAAGCAACATCGATATATCAGCTGATCTGTTAGCTATGAACAATGGCCATCTGGACGGAATGTCCCCAAGCCAATAAAGCACGCCTTTAGAGTCGGACCACAAATGTACCTCAAGTGGAGTTAAGCCTAATATATCTACAAATTTTCGCGCTAATTTAGCGATCAGCTGTGCAGCACATAACTCCAATCTAAGGATCGACAAAGTCTTAATGGGAGCTACTTTGGTTTTAGCACCTAATAAATGAACTTGAGTACCCTCGCCCAGCACCCGGAGATATACCACCCCTGCATATGCTCTTTTGGAAGCGTCATCAAAACCGTGTAATTCAAAGGCATGAGCTGAAGGCAATATTCCGGACCAACGGGGAATGTTAATCGACGGAATACAAGACAGTGACCTATAACAACTTTTCCAATACTCAGTTTGCTCGTTGCAGCGTTCGGTCCCATTCTTTGGTCAAGGCCCACAGAGACTGCATAAATATTTTAAACAGAAAAATGATCGGAGAGATCCAACTACTGGATCGAACAACTTCGCCACCTTGGACAGTGTCGTTCTTTTGGTAGTAGCGCCGCTCAGAGACTCAAGAGAAATGTTATAATAAAAACAATCTCGTTTAGAGTTCCAGGCAATACCTAAAACTTATAAACCTAGTCCAACTTTCAGATTAGCTTCGGTAGCTACAAGATCTGAAGGCAACCAATCGACCAACGAATAATTGTTGAACTTCCGCAGATTGAAACCACCGTTATGAAGTACATTAATGATTTGCCCCTGCTTAGCCCTAGCTCCAGATAGCGTAAAATCACCGGATACAACGTCATCCATGTAAATCTCATTTTTAATTATCTCACCCGCCATAGGAAATGCCTCTCCCTCGTCCTGCGCGACCTAATGAAGTGTTCAACTTGCCAGAAATGACGATGAACCAAATCCACGTCACCGTGGTGAGCAGGAATGTTGCTAACTCGTCCTTCACATCCTCCCTCCAACCGATGGCTTGAAGATGCTGGTCCTGTTCCTGTACTTGGATTTGGAGATACATACGAGCGATGTCCGCCGCAAAAACGTACGGGTAGCGTCTCCAGCATGAAATCAAGTCGAACCGGTCCGGTAGTAGATTAGGACCTACAAGGAGAAAATCATTAAGTGAGATTCCATCTTTGGTTTTAGCTGATGCATTAAAGACCGTGCGCAGTTTCGTCGTCGTGCTGCTTTCTTTCACCACGCCATGATGAGGCAAGAAAAAATACTTTTGCAGATTAATTTTCTCGGCTAACACGCGTTTCATATAACCGGCTTCCTCGTATTCACGATCCTCCCAGAATTTCCTGAGAACTACATTAAGATCGCTGTCCTGCGTCGATATGTGTGCGATGAGTCTGAAGCGGGGGCTACTTCTTGCCGTGGTTGGCCCAGAGACGATACATCCTAATAGGGTCATCATTGCGATTGGGGACTGATCCACGTAACCCTTCCGCAGACCTTCTTCTATGATACGAGCATGTACCTTTGCACTCAACAGTATGTCGATGTGCCCAAACTTTTCGAACTGCGGGTCCGCCAGCGTCAGCCCCTCTAGATCCTTCCAGGTAGTAGATTGATCTGAAAATGATTCATAGGCAGTGATCCCAGATAAAACATAAGCAGTAACGCTGTGAGTAAATGTGGGCACAAAATGAGGTTTGATCATAACTCCACGCTGCTCTTACAATGAAAAATCTTATTATCCCCTACGCTAGTGAATTTAATTCTAACAAGTTTTCTTTGGAGTTTCAAATTTTTACACAGCACTTCCGTTATACAGTAAGACTGAGCTCCTTGATCTATTAATGCTTGAGCCTGGCAATGCCTGCCATTTTTAGCTTCCACCAGGACATGAGCTGTAGCTAGAAGTATTTCCTCAGAATCCTGACCTTCAGCAGAATTAATACTGAAAATTGGTTGCTCTGCAGCTATCAAATTATTGGCAAAAGAACGAGTACCTATTCTAGATGAACCAGCTGTGGATACAGACTCCGAGATTGTAGTTTTCTGCGGCTTCTCATCCACCTTTGTTTTGACTGCACAACTGTTGGAAAAGTGAAGCATTGTATTGTGCTTTGCCGAACAGTGCTGACAACGTCTATCTACTTTACAATCTTGCACTGTGTGTTTAGCAAGACAGTTAAAGCATAAATGATTCCTCGCCGCCAACTGCTTTCTCTCAAAAGGTGTTTTTGCCTGGAATATGCTACATCTCATAATAAAATGATTGCCTTTGCATATGGAACAAGAAGAATTTTTACTTTTCCTCTCTTGAGCTAGATTAATCGACTTAGTATACTTGTTTTTGGGGACGGTGGGCTTTTCTTTAGACCAATCGAAACTAGAGTCCTTGCTTTTTGATACATCTCGCAAGGAGGCTCCTTCTTTGGCACTCTCTAATTCAACCAATGCTCACCTTTCGGTTTCCAAAAACTCATCTAAGGTGTTAAAAGCGGATGGTTCCTGCGGATGTTCAGACCTAGCTACCGATTCCTCCCACTTCCGTTGAATGTGCGGAGACAACCTCCCAACTATTAAGAAGACAGTAAAATGGTTCCAGTGTTGCACTGGACTGCCAAGAGCCTTTAACGCCTGTAACACATGCTTCGTCCCCGTTTGAACCCTGCAAATTCCCTGCGAAGTCTCCGCAGACATTGCTTTTTGAGCCAGTAGTTTGGCTAACAATTTGATTATCAACAACCTGGTATTGTTAAAATGAGCTATTACTCTCTTCCAGGCATTAGCAAAATTTTCCCCTCCCACCGGAGACTCCTCTAATATGGCAGCATCTTCCCTCAAAGAAGATCTTAAATAGTGCATTTTATACACTGTTGGTATGGTTGCATCTTTGACAATCATTTCTACAAATGAATCCTTAAATCTAACCCTATCTCGAATATCGCCAAAGAATGTAGGAAGTTCGACAGGAAGAAGCTTGGCAGGATTTCTATTCGAGGTATTGGCTGGAATGCCAAGAGGCTGAGGGAGCTCGGCAGCCTTTAACTGTATGGAGTATTCTCTCAGGAACCCTAGATTGAGCGCATATTTTTCTTCTGCCTCTATATAAAGTTTCAACTTGAAATAATCCTCCTCGCTACTTACGTTCTCATCGTCCAATATCAGATCATGATTATTATCGAATTTGGACCATAAGTCTTGAAGTAGCTCGATTCGAGCTGCATAGGCTCCTTGAGTCACTTTCTCATCACCTAGTTTCTTAAAATTCTCGTATATTCGAGCTAATCTCTGGTATAACCTCATCTGCTTCTCTATCAAATCCATGTTGCTGGCTGTTACCACTAAAGCAAACTCAACACTCTGATACGACCTAACCCACCTGTCAAAAAAATTGCAGGTTAAGGCCACTTGTTGGTCCTGTAGACTATAGAAGTTACAGCTATTAAGTGTCTATTTTGCTGGTGGAAATGCCTATTTCTATCAATCACTGGTTTAATAGGTATTACAAATTCCAGTATACAACTGAAACGTATTAGAAATACTACAAAACCTACGTCACACTATCCTGGTACCTTCAATGACCGTCTGAAATAGAAGACCCGAACACCAGTCTACTATAACAACAGCTGACGCAGCAATAAAAAAAAAACTGTATACTGGTTGCAACTCTAACATCATCTACTCTGCATCCAAATCAGCAACTTTCTGCCTTGTAATAGTAAGATGCATAGACCAAAGCCAAGCACCCCACTATATCTACATAAAAAAATGCGAAGCTGTCACCTTCTGAATGGCCAAAAAATATTGTAAATATATCATCAGCTGCTCTGCGTCTAAATCAGCAATATCGTGCCCTGCAATATTAAGATGCACACACCAAAACCACATACCCCGCTATAGCTACATAAAAAATGAAAAATGCGAAGCTGGATACTATTGGTCTACATGGAGCCTAGCAGAATTTCCTTCTTTGACTTACATAACATACAGCATGGCAGCATCCTTTCGTGCAAAAGATTAGCTTGCGAAGCCAATAAACCAGAATAAAACTATTACTACTGGTCACGATGCCTTATAGCATTATCGACAGGACAGCAGACTCCTATTAAATGAGCAAAACAACAACAAAAATTAGCATTGGTGTAGCTGGATACCATCGGCCTATGAAGAACTTTAGCACCACCAGCTTCGTTGACATAAAAAATTTTCAACAGGGCAGAATGCTTCTATGTTTCAAAAAAGATAATAAAGCTAAACAAAAACAAAAAAGAAACTAAAACCTGATAGCTCTGTACTGACGTGTGTACAGTCCCTGTCTTTGGCATCAGCACGATATCCAGGAAGGCTCGTTTTGTTTGCACCTGGACTATAATATACAGGCTGTGAGCGAGGATATTGAGGTGTGACGGCTGTCAGTCGATGAAACAGGGCCCAGCCTGGTGCAGCAGCTTCCTTGACCGAAGACGCGTTATGTCGTTTGATGTAGCTGTGATTATAAAATGCAGTATCAATTATAATGACATTTATTACGCAACCCAGTCACCAAGCAAAGCAATCGACTATATTTATCAACAAAAAAAAACCTCTACTCTACAAAAAGCTTCAGAAGTTTTGGATAAAGCGACTACAAGCAAGCTATAAAGGTGCTAAATTTGGCTTTCAGTGTTGCTGAATTTACAGAATACTGAAGAAATTACAAATCATATGTTGAAGCTTCAGAAGGCTAGAGACTAACCACCAAAATGCGAAAAAATACCCTGACGCTATTTCAAGTTGGCGTTTTAAGTATTGAAATACGCCAGAAAATATTCAAAACAGTAGCTTTTTGAATATTTGAGCAACAAAAGGCGAGAGAAGAGCCTTAAACTATTTCAATTCAGCGTTTCAAGTATTGAAGCACGCCAAAAAATATTCAAAGCAGTAGCTTTTTGAATATTTTAACAACAAAAGGCGAGAATAGAGCCTTAAACTATTTCAAGTTGGCGTTTCAAGTATTGAAATACGCCAGAAAATATTCAAAACAGTAGCTTTTTGAATATTTGAGCAACAAAAGGCGAGAGAAGAGCCTTAAACTATTTCAATTTATTGTTTCAAGTATTGAAACAACGCCAAAAAAATATTCAAAGCTGTAGCTTATTGAATATGTAAACAACAAAGGCAAGATAAGAGCCTTAAACTATTTCAATTTATTGCTTCAAGTATTGAAACAACACCAAAAAATATTCAAAGCTGTGGCTTATTGAATATGTAAGTATTAAAAGACGGAAGAGCAGCCTTGAAGCATTTTAACTACACCTACGAAACTGCAAGGGAAATCTAGTTTCCTTAAAGCAAGCAGGAGCTAAAGCATAGGATAAGAACGACTTCACCTGATATCTGTTGAATCACTGTTGTTGACGCTTGCCAATATGAGTGTCCGTATGGACACCTGTGGCTCCTATGCTCTGCCTGGTTGAGTTGAGGTTAGGTTGCCTCGCCGCGACTGCTGTGCTGCTAATGCTCCTCCGCCCGTACCGTCGTCTCCGGCCGCCCGTGCTTCGCCAGGCACTCCTATGTGGCGACTCGTAGCCGACTGGACGCCCTGCTGCTCGTTCCACTGGCAATCGTACGCCTCGATTGCGTCCTCTTCTCTCCTCCAACCCTATGGTTGAGGCCATGCACCCTGAACGCGGCCTCGTCTTTTTGGCCGCTGTGAGACAGCGGGCCTTCTTGAACTCCGATTGCGGCCTCTAGTTGCTGACCACTGTGAGCCCGTGGCCTCCCTGCACCCCGATCGCGGCCTCTTCTCCGTGGTTACCGCGACAGCTGCGAGGAACTGCGTTGCAGACAGCTCTCGGTTTTTGCCCGCTCCGCCGCGACGAAACTTCCCCGCGCGCACGCTATGTAAGCTGCTCATAGCTCCCTCTGGACGCTTGCTGCTGAACTGGCGCGGCGGTGTGCATCAACTCGCTCGTCGTATCTATCAGCTGAAGGCGCCGCGCGAACTGCACCGCGAGCCCGAGCCTTATCTTGCACAGGAATCGTGAATGTGGAGGTGGCGTGGTCTAAGTGGTGGATGTTCGTGTCCACCCCTGCTCGGCACAATGGACTCGCCCGCAGTGAGTCAGAGCGCGAACCCTGCCCCCTCTCTGCCACAATGGACTCGTCCCCCGAAAAATGCCGTCGTTGCCGCTCCTCTTGACGCGGATCGCTTATGCCCCGAGGTAGATGCCTTGCAGTTTTCTTCTTCTCGAAGTGGTCGTTGACGATCTAGCCTACACTGCAGTGAAATTTTAGTGATTGATGCAGGGCTTAACTGGAGATGCTCCCATGATGGTCACTTTTCCCTTTCTTCCCCACTGTGCACTTACGCGTCACTCCAAGAGAGAAAACAAAAAAATATGCTCTCGCGAGGCGTAGCTTGCTGAGGCGACCGAAAAGTCGCCTTACGACTTTACGGTGCGAAACCTGTTGCCGCGCTCAAAATGGTTGCCGGCGCTCGCGATTTGCACGCGTCCCGCGTGGTGCGATTACCCGCGAAAATAATAATAATTTCCAGCTCCTTGTTGGATCGAAGGACCAATGTTACGGGTTGGGGTTTAAATAAATAAATAACTCACACAACTGTTGAATTAGACAATAAGTTGAGGTTTATTGCTCTTAAATAACCAACGCGAGGTGGGGGTAGTAGCGTGTGGCTTGATAGCGATTCGCGGAGCGACTGCCGAGACGCGAGATAAAACGGAGCAAAAGCGTGACATGATGCCTGAGCTCTGATTGGCTGATTGACGGCGACAATAGAATTCGGAGCTAACGTATATATTTGAATAAACCCGGAGTATATAATACATAGGGTTAATAACAATATTTATTATCAATCATTATGATTTATTATTATCATTATTATCTGTAATGCGATAAATAAAATTCGTTGAATATTTATTCTGTCTTTAATTCACGTTAGACCTTTTTCGATTTTCATAAATTTCCAAATATACGAAATACTCAAACAACATAAAAAGTATATAAAACATAATATTATGTTTATTATTACTTATTAAGATTTATTACTATCATTATTATCTATGTATTTCATGATATACGAAATACTCAAGCAACATATAAATCTATGCTCGCTGAATATTTTTTATTGTGTAAAACATGAATGTTTCACAAAATGGAACAAAATGAAATACAAAAAACAATATAAGATTATTCCACTTTGAAAAAAATTTTTTAAATTAACAAGAAATTACTCGATATTACTATTACAGAAAAGTATTTAGAATCATAAAAAGCGTAATGAATATGTTAGTTGCACACATCATTTTGGAATAAATTAATACAACATAATAAAAGAAAAGATATTGTAACACAAAATGTTCACATAATTATGAAAATGTTAAAAGATTAAATTAAACCTAAATTTTATGATTTATTTGGAATCTTAATATAATATACATATAAACCAATGAAAATAGGTATTAATTGCTTTTTTGCTTTCGGAGGTCCTCCAGTGATTTTATCAAAAATTTTAAACTAGCTGCTATTTTTAGGATTTGGTTTAAAATTGAAAATTATTTTGCAGATGTGGATTACTTGTGAGGTATATTAAGTATTCTATATGCTAAAATTACCTAAATTACTCTTCAATGGATGATTTCTTCGGAGACATTATTTTTGCTTAACATGAGGTATACGCATAGTACAATTATGAATTTTATTGAAAGTGGGATTAAAAGACTTCTTTTAGTATAAGAAATATAAGTCGGATTTCATTAAAACGATTTTTTTAACTAATTCATTTATTTTGAATTTTGCAATAAATTTTTTTTATTTTTTTTTAATTTTTTTAAGTAAATAATAAAATTAATAGCTAAATGATGAAATTTTGTTTTAATGAAATCCGACATATATTTACATATGCTAAAAGAAGTCTTTTAAGCCCAGTTTCAATAAAATTCATAATTGTACTATACGTATACCTCATTTGAAGCAAAAATGAGATCTTCGAAGAAATGGTCGATCGAAGAGCAGTTTAGGTACTTTTAGCATATACCTAGAATACTTTATATACCCCACATGTAATCTGATTTTAGATTTTAAATTTTAAATTTTAGATAAAATCACTGTAGGGCACCCTTAATAAATCCAAGTAAACATTCTATAACGGGCTTTTTGCCACTACAAACTCTCGATATATTATTTTACAGCATGAGCATGATTTACATAGGGAAAGGTGTGTAGTCAAAGATCACACAAGATTTACCATATAAAATAAGATATATTATAATCAATTCGGAAGGTACAACCATATGCGTGACGTTGCACATGTGCGCGTTCAGGTCCGTTGTCAAAAGGGTGAAGAGTACCAGTAGGAGAGAAAGAACACTTAGAAAACCTCCAGGAGGTCACCGCTCGGATGCTCCTTCTCGGCTCCGGATAGTTCCCAGGAGACGAGATGACTGGTTGACACGATCTGTGTCACTGGTCGTTCGCATTCCCATCGCACTCCTCGGCGTGGTCTTGCACAATCTAGCATACGCCGAAAATCGTCTATACGTGTTCGCAGCCCACGTGCGTGCTTTTCACTCTGTAGCTAAAGCATCTCTGCCATCTCGCGCCTGAAATCCGTGGCGCTTAAATCGCGGTATCCGTGGCATTCTCCTCTCTCTTTATCTCTCACCTTTTACCGGCTTCTTCTCTCTCATTTGTCACCGCTGATGATGCCTGTAGAAGCTGATATATATTAATACATGTTTTTTATGTGAAAGAGAGAGAGTATGAGACGAGGTGTAATTACACGTTACACACCCCTCCTCAGACGCTACTAGCCGGAGGTGTGCCAGCTCAACATCAACTGCTCTTTCTCTCCATAGGTAAAATAGAATATGATAAATTTATATGCAAAATTATTTCAACTTCTAGAAAATAAGAATGTAAAAGTAAGTGAATAATTCTCTCGCTGACAGCATATTGCACATCTCACCGCTTTGCATTGTTGACATACTGTGCAGCGACGCACATAATTTTCAATGTCCTTATAAATTGACGGCCAATAATATAACAATGCGATACGCTCATATGATTTTGTGCGTCCCAAATACCCAGCTATAGACTCGTCATCCCCTTCGTGTAGGACTTACATCCGCTTTCCTTTTGGCAGGACTGACTTCCAAGCACCCTGATCCTCTAAAAGATCTTCAATAGAGATATGCAAGATAATGCGTCTAGCACCTAGTTTTGACTGCCTTTCCTATACGCAACCTCGAAGTCATAGGCAAGCATTTCGAGAATTCAACGAGTCAAGCGTCCTGTGGGGTTCTGAATATTTTGTAACCATTTTCGACTACTATGATCTATAATGACTTTGAAGTGATAACATTATACATAAAATCTGAACTTTCTTATGGCCCACAGTACTGCGAGACACTCTCGCTCGGTTGGTGAATAATTTATTTCAGCTGACGTCAATGTGCGGCTTGCAAAGCATAATATATTCTAAACTCCAATAATAGTTTGTGTGAGCATTGCTCCCACCCCAACGTTACTAACATCGGTTTGTATGACAAACTGATGGTCAAAAGAGGAACTATGCAACACAAGAACAGATGCGATAAGCGCCTTAATCTGTTCGAACGCTATCTGCTGCTCATCACCCCACACATACTTGACATTGATCTCGTAAGATGGGTATGCGTGTCCGCTCGGGGCGAAATCATTAAAAAATTTTTGATACCACGACGCCATTCCTAGGAATCATCAACGCTATTTAAGATTTTTCAGATCAGCAAAATCCAATACTCGGGCGTTCTTTTATGGATCCGGCCGAAATCGATCTCGGTTCACGAGAACTTGCGCAGCATTAACGTAATATATTACAGTGTTACAGATCCCAGCGTGCAAGAGAGCGAAAACAGCAAACACGCACTAGAGAATGAGAGAGGCAAAAGAGACTATAGGTAGATCGCGGGGGGCGAGTAGCGGAGATTTTGAAAAAAACGGGAGAGACGCTTTACCTACCGAGCGAAAAGCACGCACGTGGGATGCGAGCGCGTGTAGGCGATTCTCGATGCGTGCGAGATTGTGCAAGACCACGTCGAGGAGTGCGAAGGAAACGCGAGCGATTATGTCGTGCAGTCGTCTTTTCACATTAGGTTTTCTAAGTGAGTACGACATTGATTACCTCTCCCGATCTCGTACTGGTTCTCTTCACTCTCTTGACAACGGGCCTGAACGTACACATGTGCAATGGAATGCATGCGTTGGTCCTTCCGAATTGATTAGAATGTACTTTGTCTTATGTGATCCACGTGCGTGCTTTTCGCTCAGTAGCTAAAGCGTCTCGGCCCTCTCGCGTTTGAAACCCATAGTGCTCTAATCGCTCTTTCCGCGGCTTTCCGCTGATGATGAGAGAGAGAGAGAGAGAGAGAGAGAAGGAGAGAGAGAGAGAGAGAGAAGGAGAGAGAGAGAGAGAGAGAGAGTATATGACGAGGTGTAATTACTCGTCACAATTCATAACGTACAGGTTAACAGTTCCAGAGATTTACCTATATATATAAAGTAAAGATTTGATATTTTTGACCAATTTAGTTTTCAAATAGAAATTAGTATTACAAAACCTATAAAACGATCAATAGTCGATATCCCATCTGGTCTTGGAGATATTGATAAAAGATCTAATCCCGTAAAATCACATTTGGCCATTTTTGACCAATTTAAGATTCGAACATTGAATAATTTCCTCACTTAGCAATCGATTAGAGAAAAACCCATAAAATGTTTTCGAGAAATTAGTATTACAAAACCTGTAAAGCGATAAAAAAGCCGATATCTCACGGGCCTTGGAGATTTGAAATGATTCTGTGAAAACACATGTTACACCTTTTAACCCTATAAAAATTGAAATTTGTAAAATTTATCCCCTTCGAGTTATAATGACGTAAAATCCCTTCTTATTCGTCGCCTACAATAACAATATATCATCCAAATTTCAAGTCGCTAGGTTTAATGGTTTTGGCTCGGCGTTAATGAATCAATCAGTCAGTTTCATATACCTGTGGGTTTCCGGAAGAACGATGTAAGTCCATTTTTTTGAAAATTGAGTTTCGAGCGATTTTGGTATCCTTACATAGTATATTTTCTAATAATTATGCAAAAAACAGAAAAGTGTGCAAAAATGACCATATCTACTACTTATGAATTTTTTTAACATTAGTTTAAATTGAAATTTAACAGTTTAAACCTTAATATCTCAAAAACATAAAAAGTGGTCTTAAGTCATTTTTCTGGTAACCCATAGATATATAGATTGTCTTTGAAATAAATAAAAATTTGTTTAAGGAAACCAGCCTGAGTTAAACTCTAAAAAACTTTTGTTTTTTATAATCTAATAAAAGTTTTTCTTTAAAATCAATCATTCTGATTTCTTTTTACTATAAAATCTTAGTAATATGTGTCATTTAACCGTTGTAAAGCCTCAAATGTAGCTCCTATGCGACGATACCAAAAAAATGCCGGAAAACTAAAACTAAAAAATCGAAAAACCGCTAGAAATTCTAAAACGCATCTTAAAAGAAAAAGAAAATTGCTTTTGAAAGAAAACAAAAAAGCATGAGTCCTGAAAAATTAATTTTCACGCACACACATATACACGTATATACATACACATACGCACAAGCACACGCACACGTATACGCACATGTCTCAAAACATGTTTCTATAATGATTTCAGCATAACTTTTTTTACCGTCACAAAGCTTCGATTACGAGTTAGCAATAAATATTATAAATTAAAAATAGCTATAGCTATATATAGAACAATTTTTATTTAATAGAATAGGGATTGACAGCTTCTGAAAGTTCTGCAGTAGTAACCACAAGCATACATTTTTTGCTTTCTCACTACTTTATGTGAAAAATTAAAGTTTCTGCAATAAAATTTGAGCTTACCATCAGAAGGGAAACTTTTCGTCGTGGCTCATGCACGCGCGCAGGCAGGAGAACGCGAATGCGTCAGAACTTGAAATTAAATTAAGCTAATAAGGTCGACTTGTCCCTCGCTCTCTGCTCTGCGTCTGAGCATATCTCTCTTTATTTCTACTTCCCTTTACACGCAGTTTTATGTAGTTTTGGGAGTTTGGAATGTAAAAAGCCTCTTATACGTACAAAATAAATGTAATTCAACTAGGATTCCATAAATTCGATATAATTTAATACGTTATATTATAAATTTTACTTTATGCTTTGCTATTGTGTTTTTTATATGCTAATTTATCAATTTCATGTAAAGAAAAATTTAAAATAACCTTTCTAAATCAAAAGAAAACAAAAATTTTTCAATATATACGACATTTTATTTACACTGAACGTGTTTCAATAGACTTTCTTGCATCCCATTTTCTCAATTCAGTTTGCATAAAGACCCACATCTTCAAATTTATTGGTGTACTACGTGAAACAATACGGATCTTATAGAAGAACGAACTGAAAAAGTTTTATTCCAAGCGATCTCCGACTTAAATGCCCGCGAATCGTTTATCCACAGCAAATTGGAAGAATATTCGATTTCTCGTTTACTGGGTAGTCGTTATAAACTGCGATTTCGATTATTTTCACCGCCAACTTTTATTTTTTAGTCTTTCTCCTTCTTTGTCGAGTTTTTCCGTAAACTTTTTGTCTGTGTCACGGGTGTACGCGGGAAAAATCGCGACTCCAGCGGATGGTACACTCGAACGCCGCCGTCGGTTCGTTTAACGTTGCCATCGTCCTTTTTCCGCGCGCTTTTATATCTGGTCTGAAAAGAAACTCGGGTGTGTATGGCGTCGGTGGCGTCGGCAGGAAAGTCTATGGCGCGACGATTGCAGCCGCGCAAGCGCGAGTTCGGCTCTTTTATTTCTCCGTAGCGTCGATGCTGCTTCTTCGTCTTCTTATTCTTCGTTCTTTCTTTTCATTTCTGAAAGTCGTTCTTTTATGACCTCTCGCCGTAAAAATTGTGTGACTGCAGCCCGCGAAATTATTCGCGAGAGTCACACGGTTTACGACTACTTGGGAGGACTGCAGTTCAGTGGGCGAATTTTCTTCCGTCAGGATCAAACAATGTAATAAATCTAATAATAATAAATCTTAATTTATTTTTCAAAAGTTTAATAATTTTTGGAAAATATGCTTTGAAATTGAGTTAAATATTTTTCAATTAACATTCGAGATATATTTGTATAATAGGTATGATAGCTATGGTGGGTCATATTGAGTAAATCACCTTGGACTATTTGTATAGAAAAAACGTAAGTTTTATTACTGGTTTAATTTATTTCATATTGATATTGTGGTTTTATTATTAAATACATTTTATTACAATTTTATGAAAGTTTTTTAATATGTACATAAAAGAAAGATTGATTGACAAATTTTGTAAAGAAAAAAGCTTTTAGCAAATTTGATTTATTGATTCTGTTAGTTACGGCTATTATTTCGAAATTGTACACATTATAGTATACTGTCACGGATATGTCATCCGCGACACTCATAGTACCAGCTAAGACGACTCAACGATAAGGGATATGTAGACTACGACGCACTTAGCTTGCATCGTGGACGTTAGCTCCGTGGTCTGAGCTAACGTCTACGAGCCTGGTACCCAGAATTTTTAGCAGAAACTTATAGAAAACATATCTTGGTCTGGTTGATCATGCTCTTTTTATTGATATTTATGTTGACACTCATTTTTCTCAAAACTTAATTTTCATAACTTACTTTGTAATCCTGCGCAACAGTTCTTCGTCAATCACGCTGAAAATTTTTGTACTTTCTTTTTAACATATTTTGAACAAATTTAAAGAGAGTTTTTTTTATTATTACCTAAAATATAATTTTTTTAAATATAAGTTAATATTAAAATACTGCATATATCGCAAACAATACATTTTTCATATAGAATATAATAGTTCAAAAATATTATTTGAAAATATTGCTCTTTAAATGTCTTAATTTTAACATGAAAAGTTCATAAAAAATGTATACCAATCCATCGTAACCCCTTGCGCACAGTGATAATCAAACATATGTCTATTTTATGATTTTACGAGTAGATTACTGTATCTTCTTTCCTTAAACGTTATTATACAAAAAAGCATGTCTTTTTGACAATAATTCTAAGAAAGTGAAGATGATTGTAGAGTATTTATTTATTACAGCGAAAAAACCGCTGCCAATGCATTGGCATTTAGCTTCCGCAAACTAAATTAATTGTTCCTATATGAAATTCTTTGTTCTAATAAATTAATTTTAAATTGCTATATCGCTTTCAAAATAATAGCTAAAAAAGGTATGATTTTTATCGTTGATGATTTGACAAAATATAATATTTTACTAAAATTACGGAACGATAGATAATAATCCTGATCACAGAAATTTTTTCTCTGTACGTAATTTATTAAAATTATTTGAATATTTAAATTAAATGTAATCAGATGTTAGTACGTAGATTCACTAAATTCGTAATCATCTAAAATTCTGTGAACGATTTGCCATCATAGATAACCGAAATATAACCGTTTAAACTAAATATTACTTTCTTCTTATATAACAAAAGAAGGAAAAGAGAAATTTGATGTTTTTTTTAATGCATTTACACTAAACTGATCATAATATTTCTAACATACCAAAAAACTAGAAAAACTAAAATCAAAAATCCAAAGAACGAAAACTTTTTATAAAGAAAAAACGAGTGGATGAATCTATAAATTTTTTTTTAATTTTGAACCTTCATTAAACAACGAAACTTCTTTTAAAAAATTTTTCTTCTTATATTTCACATATAAAAAAACAAGAGATATAGCTCATTCAAAATTTTGGGTCGAAAAAGATAGGTAATTTTATGCTCTTTTGAATGTATTATCACTCAATTGATGATATTATTTTTAAGGTATCAATAAACTCGAAAAACTAAAACTCAAAAATGGAAAAACATCTCAGAAACAAAAAAAATATTTTAGAAGCATCTTCCTTAAATAAATACAAAAAAAATGAGCTAGAAACATTAATTTTTATCGTGTATATTCAGAGTAATGTTGATCCACATCCAAATACCACACACAGACACACACGCACGCACACACGCACGCACTCACGCACGCACTCACTCACGCACGCACGCACGCACGCACCCACGCACGCACGCAAGCACGCACGCACGCACACACACACACACACACACACATCCATACGAACATTTTCAAAAAATAGTGTATTTTGATTCCAAATGGCCCAAAACATATTTCTAATACGTTATTAAAAAACGGTTTTTTTGCTATTACATAGCTTACTTTATGAAGAAGAAAAAAATTCATGAAAACCTTTAAAGTTCCAATTTTATATGTTATCTAATGTAAATTGTTTTACTAAAACGTGTATAACTTTGTTAAAACATTCAGTTTTGACATTCGATAATATAATAGGTTTCAAAACATTCTTACAATTACAAAGATTAAGAAAATTAAGTAAAATTTTTTTTGATATTTTGGTAAAAATACACCAGAGTCCTATCTTAAAAAATTAGGTATTTTCACGTGTGAATTTGTCGCAGAAATGGCCGATCGCTGGAGGAAAACATTGCCTTTTTTAAATGTAAACAAACTTAAAATAAATTTATTTAAGACGTGTAAATTACTTTTCGGTAGAGTAACAGTGGATAATTAAGTAATTAAATGCAAAGAATGTTAAAAAAAATGTTAGAGCGCCACCGATAATGTATTTATCACAGAATATAACAAAAATACCAGACTCAGGTATTTCTGTTTTTTTTTATTAGTTTATATATTAAAAGCATAACTTAAAAATGTGAAAAAATTAATAAACATAATATGAAAAGTGTTAATTTATCAATATTAACGCATCTTTTTACTTATAAACCGGTATTTTTACACCAAACTCAGTTGGTTTTCATGCTTATTTCGGGGTTAGTATAAGCGTGGAATTCCAATATTCGAATACTCTACGTCCATGTAATGATACAGAATTCATTAAAATTAGAATTTTCGCAAATTATCAAGATGCTATTAAGAATAAATATGAATATTTTGGTGTGAAAATGCTTTATAAAGTGCAAACATTTTTCTTAAGGTTCCATAAACACGACGTCGAATTGCACAAGTAAAAAGAAGCATTAATATCGATAAATTAATACTTTTCTTGTGTTTATTAATTTTTTCAAATTTTCAAGTTATGTTTTTGATATATAAACTAATAAAAAACGGAAATACCTGAGTCTGGTATTTTTGTTATATTCTGTGATAAATACATTATCGGTAGCGTTCTAACATTTTTTTTAACATTCTTCGCATGTAATTACTTAATTATCCACTGTTACTCTACCGAAAAGTAATTTACACGTCTTAAATAAATTTATTTTAAGTTTGATTACATTTTAAAAAGGCAATGTTTTCCTCCAGCGGTCGGGTATTTTGGCGACAACTTCACACGTGGAAATGCCTAATGGGCATGGTTGTTTGTAGCAGTTTGAAATTGGTTCGTTAAGGATAGAAACGTAACTAGATTTAAAAATACTCATTGCAGAAACGTTTCTGAAACATCTAAAAGATCTCTTTGAGAAAGCCAAGTACAAAATCAGTTGGCATCGTTTCTTTATTTTATATCCTGTAGAATATTCTAACATTTAATATTACCATCGAAGCTTATTAATAATGTTAATTAGTAAATTATTAATTAGCGTTATATCAGTCATTCAACGATGGTTAATAACGACCGGCTAACTGACTAGACGCTTGCTCTCTCGTGCCGGAGATTGAGCATGGCTTATGAAGTGCTGTGCATGTTTGCTGCTGTTGCTGCTCGTCCGACGCGATCAACAGCGATAGAGCCATCAATTTCGAGAGTAATCATAATATTGTATAGCAAGGATTTAACATCATTATGTTAGTTAATAATTTTTAATATTATAATGAATTAAAAGTAAATACCTGTAGCTAATGAACTGCTGTTATACGGATCGTTATAATGAATCGATTGAAGGAAGGTCAATATGTATGAAACCGAGGGTTGCGTAAAATATTTACTTATTATAACATATGAAATCGAATTTGCACGCATAAATAAAGATTATATGGATAACCCTAAATAGCAGTCATAGTAAGTATGGTTCAATGTTAGAAAATTTAAAATATATTTAAGATTAAATAATTTCAAATTATCTTTACTTTTTAAAAATAAGTTTTATGCATCGACGCTGTTTACTCTCACTTCCATAGCCCTATAACTGAGTTCAGCCCCTTCGTCTCGAAATCTCTATGAAAATTACTATCCACCTAGCCCCTTTTTTTCCATTACCCATTATCCGGCTCATCATTACAACCTCCTTCTTCACATAGCTCTCCCCCTTTTCCCTCTCTACATAACCTCGCAAAATTAAGCCGAAAATCCCCACGTGGTCATTCGCACCCCTGAAACAGGAGCAGCAGCGGCGGAAGGAAGTCGCGCCGCGTGTTCACGAGGACCACGGTAGTAATGCTGTACCGCTACATTAACGGCTGCTCCATTTCCTTTAGTATACTTCCGAGAGGAGCTACTGAAACCCTCGAGGGCTTTCGGGCGCCGATCTCGGGCCAACCGAGGAACGTTAAGCGTATTGGATTTTGCGCGCTCGCAGTATGGCGTTTTATATATATATATATATTGGGACACGTTATGTGTTAAGAGCTAGAAGGGTGCAGGAAGTAGACGGTATCGGTATCGAAAGTGCTATGGATGTTAAAGGTAATTTGGATGTATGCGCTTCGAGGCTCCGCTGTATTGTTTTTTCAATATGAAAAATTACAATATTTTGTATGAGTTTTAATGATTTATTAAATGAATTGTATTTTGTTAAATTATGATATTTTACGAAATGTCAGTTTTCAGAGATATAATAAATAAAGTTTTACACTTACGCCATTTCAACAATATACACTGCAAATTCTATTTGAATAACTTTGGCTTTCTAAAAAAGAAAGCTTTGTAACGATGAAAAATTTTTTATCAGAGACTGATGTATTTTGATGTTTTCAAGATTCCTGAGTCAAAAAAATAGGTTTAGGAAAAATATCAGTCTGTATGTATGTATTAGGGAGGACCAACAAATTTTTTTTATTTTTTCAATGCTTACATTTTTAAAAGTTGACAAATAAAGTAAAGAAAGTATCAAAATTTTCAAAAAAAGGAAATTTCTAAGAGGTGGCGCCTGTATTTTAAAGGTATTTATTATGGGTTAATTTTTATTATTATGGGTGGATTTAAATCATATTTTGCAAAAGCTAAGGAGGCTCAAAAAACAAAATGAAATAGTCATTTCTTATGTATTTTTTACGCTGAATCGAAAAAGAAATATAATTGTAAAGCCATGTTTTTGTTATAGGCGTTTTAAGTACTCAATATCAGTAAAAAAAGGAAAATATTTGCCTTAACCGGAAGTAATGTTGATTACGACCCGCTCCTGAGTTTCTTAGGTCTAGTTCCATTTGCATGCATAAAAAATGCTCCATGCACACTCTTATTAAAAAAACGACGTAGAATGTATAACAAAGGGTGGAAAGGGCTTTTTAAGACTAGGATGATGATTTGAGAACTCGTTTTCGTCTCGGACGCCTCGGACGCCTTCGACGCCCTCGACTTTCCCTCGTGCTCAATCTTCATCCTCGCTTAGAAAAAGCCAAATTCCCCCCTAGTTGCACAATGTACTATTATATATTTTATAGCTGTAAGCATTTATAATTTAAATAATCAGTATTCAAAATTAAAAACCGACCCCCACTCATTGGCACTTGTAAGGAGGCTATTAAGGAGGGTCTTTCGCTAGATTTAGGGTATAAACCAAAATATCATGTGAAAGTTTGTAAAGGTCCTATGATAAAACTAATGAAATGTACTTAATGAGAGTCCATGAGGTTTTTCCCGCTTCACAGACATAATCCTGGGCGAATGCGGGATGTGACTATAGGTAGGATAAAGTTATGGAAAAATAGGTACAAAGAAAAAATAGGTATGAGACACTTGCTAGGCCAAGAGGCTCCACGTGGATAAACCCCCAATAAAAAAAAGTTAGACATAAATTCTTAAAGTGCGCGTGATTTCCTTTTGATTTAGATTTTTCAAAACTATTCTTAAGCTATTTTTAAGATAAAATACGAAAATTTAAAGAATTTTAAAGAGCAGCTTTCTTATCAAATTAAAAATTATTTTTTTGGGCAGCATGTATTAAAGATATATAAAAGATAAACTCTTAAAATGCACATAATTTCTTTCCGATTTTGTGTTTTTGAACTATTCTTAAGATATTATTAAGAAAAAATAATTAATTTAAAGAATTTTCAAAAAGTAGCTTTTTTATCAAATTAAAAACAATTTTATTCGGTCGTTTGTATTGAAGATATATAAAAGATACACATAAATCTTAAGTTCTCATGTTTTTCTTTCGATTTATGTTTTTTAAAATTTCTCTTAAGCTTTTTTCTTTAAGAAAATACTCAAATATGAGTAAGAATGTATCCATTTTTTAAATAGCTATTTTAGCAAATCAAAATTATTACTTTTAGCTATTCTTACTAAAATTTATAAAAATATACGTAAATATTCATAAAAAATAAGTCAGTTTTATTAGAACTATGTCTTTCAAGACTATTCTGAAGCCTGAAATCTACAAAATATTAAAATTCTATAATAAATCATGTGTCAAAGTTTGACTCACTTTTTTACAGACCCTACTAACTTTGTAAAATTATTATTTTATTATTATTGTTTCTCGTTCTCTGCTGCATAATTTTGTTATTTTACATTTCTGTAGAAATATATATGTGTAAAAATAATGATTTAAAAAAAATTTAATTTAAACTAAAATATTTTTACTATTTCACAAAAATAACTTTAAAATTACTGTTAGATACATCAATCAAAAGAAAATGACGTCTACTTTAGACAAACGTACATATTTTTTAAAAGTTCAAATGTAACGTAGTCCCTAACAAATCGAGAGGGAGACAGATTTAGAGTATTCGAAAATAGAGTCCTTCGGAAAATATTCGGCGCAAAGCAGGATAGTCTAACAAGGAGAGTCCACAACCGACGGGAAGCGGTTTTCTATGGGGTAAAGTGACCGATTGTATTCAAAATACACGTTATTTTTGAAAAAAATGATACCTATACTTCGAATCGTGAATCTGAGGTTATTTTGATATAGAAATGATGTTATAAGATAAAAATGGGGCCTGCGGCGGCTCAGTCGGTAGAGTGTCGGATTCCCACGCCGGTGACCCGGGTTCGAATCCTAGTCTCTGACGATTGATACAAGCACCTCTGTAAAAATTACATGTGCTTTGTTTACAAACACACCGCAGACCCCCGTCGTCGATTAGCACCACATGGAAGCACAAACATGGCGACGTTAAATAATAATAAAAAAAAAAAAAAAAAGATAAAAATGTTTACTAAAGGAGCTCTAATTTAAGCTATGTTTCATATAAAAATATTATTCTGTTGCAATGTTATGAACAATAAAAAATTATTACACAAAATGCATGCAAATTTGAGGATTTTCAGCTCTTTAAATAGAGTAATTTTCCATGCATTTTTCGTCATCATTTTTGATTGCTCATAACACTTTATTATACGTAACCTATAAGTGTAACTATTGACAGTTGAAGGTGAAAAACCCACTTAAAGGAAAAAGCTACCGATTATTGGTAAAAAAATAGATTTTTTAAATTGTAGAATACTTATTTAAACCTTTTTCTTCCGGAGGTAAAAGGTTTTAAGGGAAAATTATTTTTTTTTACTTATTTGAAGCTGTTGATAAATGGTTGATCATGCTCTTTTTATTGACATTTATGTTGAAACTCATTTTTCTCAAAACTTAATTTTCATAACTTACTTTGTAATCCTGCGCAACAGTTCTTCGTCAATCATGCTAAAAAATTTTGTACTTTCTTTTTAACATATTTTGAACAAATTTAAAGAGAGTTTTTTTTATTATTATCTAAAATGTTATTTTTAAAAATATAAGTTAATATTAAAATACTGCGTATATCGCAAGCAATACATTGTTCATGTAGAATATAACCTCAGAATAGTTCAAAAATATCATTTAAAAATATTGCTCTTTAAATGTATTAATTTTAACATGAAATGTTCATAAAAAAATGTATACCAATCCATCGTAACCCCTTGCGCACAGTGATAATCAAACATATGTCTGCTTTTACAGGTTTTTTCAAAATGGCTACTTCAAAGGGTGGTGAATTTGAACAAAACCAGTCTAAAATGTCATCTTTTTCTATATTATAACATGTTTTGTAAAAAAACATTTTTCTTCTTAAATTAAAGGATTTTAGTGTTTGCTGTATCTTCTTCCCTTAAATATGAATGCATGTCCAAATCTAAGACTTATCATCGTCATAGAATTGAATAATAAGCAATTTGTAAAGAAAAATAATATTTATTTAGAACTTAACTTTTTATTTATACTATACGTATGCACGTTGACCTCCATTCAGCATGGCCATTTTTATCCTCGAACGTCTATTCCACTTTGCATAGAGAAAACTTCCGTTCGTTTTGCACCAAAATCAAAAATTCTTTTTTTAAGACAAAGTACGTATGGAGATCTTTCTATTAAATGCTAAGTAAAACTTAAGTTTAATAGCTTACTTAGATTGTTTTTAATTTCAATTACGGTAAAAATTGGACTGAAAATACGAAAAATAAAAATGTGTTTTAAAAATTAATTGGCTTGCTTTAGCGTACCTGAAAGTCATCAGATAACTTAGTTACATCAAATACTAATAGGTATAAAAAGCACAGAAAAAAGTAAGAATATTCAAAAATATAAGGGGTGCTCATTTAACCCAGTGCGGTCATCTAGCCCCGGTCTCCCCTACTTCGAAGGTTAGGCATCTTTGACGCGATATTTGTACTTTTTCGAGGTGCTCTAATGCTCTTTGAAAACGAAAATAACAATTAAATAAAAAAAAACAAATACCCAAAAATTACGGTTTCTTTCGGAAAAATGAGTATATTTTTTGGTTTTGAATTTAAAATTAATTGCGATGTGCCATCAAAAGGAACTACTTTAAAGATATACAAATATCCTGTTGCGAAATTTATTTACTACCTTATAGATAAAAATACGACCTTATTATGTAACTATTAATCCTATTCGGGGGATTTAAAAATTATTTAAATCGGCTAGAAAATGATTATTCTTTGAAAATGAGATTCTCAGGGTCGCTAAATACTAATCTGTAATCTGCCCGGTTTTAAATATTTAAAATGGCAGATCCAAAAAGCGGCTATATGCACAAATTTTTTCAATACTGCAAGAACCATATTTGAACCTCTATTTAGATTTTTCATATTCTAACTACAAATTCATAATCAGCGACTTAATAATTATAAAAATTATGTCATTTTGAAAATTGTCTCACAATCATACAATAAAAGAGTTCTGTAATATTTAGTATTATCGAATAAATAGTAGTTCAAATAAAGTACTATTAGAAGAAATATTTACTTAAATCTGGACAAAATTTTTTTCAGTGCGTATTCAATTCAAGCTTTTATGAATATTGTCTTTTAACACTATATAATAAATGTAAGCTCATAAACATTTACGTTCATGATTCTCTTTACTGATAATTAAATTTAGCAGTTTAAAAATTGTAACGTTGATTAATTGAAAGGTCTCACGATAATACTGCACTTTCAGGAGCAAACTATATTATTTATCACCGATTGGAGTAAAGTAACCACTTTACCTTTTCAATTCATCTGTTTTGTATCGTGCACCTACAAAATAATTTAGATTTCGTCCGCCCAATCGAGCAATACTTACGACAAGTTATTCTTGATTTCTCGTTGAAAGCTAGCTGGACGCACGTTGTGCGCGCGCGCTCGATCAGCCACCATTCGCGCGCGAACAGACCGTACAGAAACAGCTATACCGAGAGATAACGGTGCGGAGGCAAAGGCCGCAGAAGGTTTATTGCCGCGAGTGACAGTTCGCAAACAACTGTCCGCGGAGTTTCTCTCCACCTCAAACCCTCGGCACGTACACTCGTGTCTTGGCGGAACGCTCTAGTGCGCTGTCCTACGAGAGTCGGGGGGCGCAGCTTGTTTAACAGATTTCGGTGTAATAGAATGGAATTCAGAGTCGTCATGCTGCTGGCACTGATAGCGAGTTTTTATTGCTACGCTGACGTGTTTGAAGTTATGAGCTTGAGTTATGGTTTGCGTAAATGGGCAATAGTACTTTTGTCTTTCTGTATTATTAACGTAATACTTTAATAGTCTTTTGATATATGGACCATTCAAAACCATAACGAAAGTTCATTTTACAAATTTTGTATACTGACGCCATAAACATTTTAACATTAGTAATATAAAATAATAAATTTGATGAATTTTGCCACAGAAATTAATACTTGAAAATGTTGTTTATCGAATCTATAGTTTAAATCAGATAAATAATTACGGATTTTTGAGAATATATCAAAATTTTGATAGTCGATTACTAAATTTCTAAAATAGACTGATCTGTTATGGATCTGAATGCTTCATATCAACGGGACCAACTGATAAAGACGTATCTCGCAGAATCACGGAGAAAAGACGTATCTGGAAAAGTCGAGTAGATAAGACGTATATCGGAGCGTCCAGAAGAAAAGACGTATCTGGGAGAATCGAATAGAAAATACGTATCCAAGAGAGTCGAGTAGAAAAGCCGCATTTCAAAAATAAGCAGTATAAATTTAAGTATGCCAGACGCTGTTATTTAAAAAACATCTCTGAATAAAAATTTTGACATTTTTATTCTATGGAATGAAAATTAACCCGTTCACTTGAGCTGCATGTTACATGGCATAAATATTAATTTCTTTAGTCATAAATGTATTAACACATGTTAATTAATCAAAAAATGGCCAATTCTAACTTTTACATTTTATTTCTTTTTGAGCAAAAAAAAATAGTTTTGTAGGTATATCTAACAGGTAAAAATTACTTAGACTTTTATTAAAATATTAATTAGATTTTTATTAAAATATTACTTAAATTTTTTTAAATATTTTTCAGTTTATATAAAGATTTTATAGAGAAATTTTAATAATAAAAATCGGTGTCTACACACACACACACATACACACACGCACACACAGACACACACACGCACTGACGCTCGCTCGAACGTACGCACGCACGCACGCACGCACGAACGCGTGCACACACACACACATGCGTATGCGTACACTCATCCAACTACACGCACGCACAGGCACACACATACACTCATCCAACCGCACACACAGGTACATACATACACGCACACACACATGCACATAGACACACACAAATACACACGCACACACGCACGCTTATACTCATCCAATCACACACACTCATTTAACCAGCCATTTATAATCATTTAGACTATATTTGTTTATAATTTAAACCATTTGAATTTGAAAGATTTTAATTTCAATGACTTTTGTGTGCCTTTAAAAAAATAATTATACATGGCTACATTTTAACAAATAGTTCTAAATAATATAGTAACACTATAATCTAAAGTTATTCTAATAATTTATTTAATGACATATTTAAAACCATTTTTTTGTTATGAAATAATAAATAGTTTCGGAAAATTGTTCTGAGGTACTGTGGTGATTTGACTATTAAACGAACTGCAGAATTTATCTATATGCGCTAATATGGTTGACAGCAATATTTACTATATTACGTGGAACAAGTTACAAGCTCCACTATTAATTTTTGCTGCATTGGAAAGACCTCTAACTGCTCGAGCATTTCGAACTTTACAAGTCAGAATGGGAATTTATCCCACACTTTCTTGGAATCATTACAATTCAAAATAGAAATTCTTCCAACTGGTAAAATTTACCATTACTTTAAGAGTTGTAGAATTTCTAAGGTAGCATAATAAATAGTATCACTTTACCATATATTCCAAACTTACAATCATAAACTGGGGATTTTTGCCATGCGTTTTTTCTCAGTGTAGATAATATAAGAATATGACATTGTTTCATAGTTGTATATTTGTATAGTTTCATGTGCAGATTTTACTTAAAATTTTAATAAAATTTTTTTTTGATATTATACATGTTCGGGTTAAGGCGTATAAGTAGGAAATGAAATGGTAAATCACACAGAGTTAATTTTTTGTTGTTGTTACTTTTCACGTGAAGTAAAATGAGTTTTCTGAAGTTTTATTCTTATATAAATTTTATTTTACATATCACTAATCGACAGACGAAATAAGAACTTAGACAAACGCAAATGTACGAACCGATCGCGTCGAGTCCTGCTCTCGAAGTGAGGTGTCCGCTCGCTCTCTCTCTCAGTCCAAGTCCCTGTCACCCCCTCCCTCTTTATTTCCCACCACGGACGCGGCGGTCATTTTAAGGATCGAGGCCCAGAAGGGCGGACTTTTGCTCCCCCCACCTTGCACCCGTTTATCTGGCTGCCTACCGGCCTCGGATCAGCCTTACGACCTCCCTGAGCACGTAATTGACCTGCAAAACCTGGGAGCTGAATTTCCCTACGAGGTCTGAACAGCCTCGAGGAAAAATTTTCGCGAACTGAATGGCTCACGGCCACGGATCCGCCCATTTGCGTCAGTGCACGTAAAGGCGACTTGTGCAAAGCGGAGGGTCCAAAATGTTCGTTAAAAAAGTATGACCTCCAATGTCATGCAAGTGTCATGCGTTTATCCCGCAAACTTGATTTAATATTCGAATATAATATTCGATCAACAATTTATCTGATTATTTCGAACCTCCTCTGCCGCGGAGCTCGCGGACTCTTCCTTCGTCAGCTCAGACTTTCCACTTCTAATCTTTCCTAATTTAATTCGCCGCGACAGGACTCGAACTCGCGTTATACCTAACGTACTTATTTTATACAATTCGCACATGATGTATTCATTAAAAACTTGTTCTATTAGTCTAGGGTAACATACTTCATTATAATATTGTATATTTTAATAAAAGTCTAAGTAATTTATACCTGTTAGAGATACCTACAAAACTAATTGCTTCATCATAGAGGAAGCTTTGTGACGATAAAAAAAAGTTTTCTAAAAACATGTTAAAAACAAAATACTGGGAATCAAAATACACTATTTTTACAAAATGTCTGTATGGATGTATGTTTGTGTGTGCGTATGTGTATATGGATGTGGATCAATATTACTCTGAAAATACACGGTGAAAATTATTGTTTCGGAGCTCATCATTTTTTGTTTTTCTTTATGGACGGTGGCTCAAAGAAATTTTTTTTTGGTTTTCGATGCATTTTTGTTTTTTAACGGTTTTTTGAATTGTGAGTTTTAGTTTTTTGGGTTTTATGATACCATAGAAATAATATCATCGATTGAGTGATAATGCATTTGAAAGAGCATAAAATGACCTATATTTTCCCACCCGAAATTTTGAATAAGTTATTTCCCTTGTTTTGTTATTCACGAAATCGTCATTTTCTTTCAAACGGTTATATCTGTGAAGTATAAGAATAGATATTTTTGAAAAAAATTGCGATGATCAGGAATATAGAGAAGAATATTCTGTAAAAATTTTTATGCTTTATCTTTTTCTTTTCAAGAGAAAAAAATCCTTTTGTAAAAAAACGATTTATATTTAGTTTCGAATACTGGAGTATATCAGCCGCATTTGATCTGAAACTTTCCAAAACCATACTTCTTTACTATCTCTTGAACGAGTTATTTTCCCAGATTACAACGACCTTTATATTTAAAATGGTTGAGGTTATGTATATCTAAAAATTTTTTTTGATCGGTTATATCTCGAGTATAGCACGGTCATTTTGTATCAATTAGAGCTAATCTTTTTCGTTTTTTAATGAAGATCCTGAATTGAAAAGAAATTTAAAGATTCATCGACTCGTTTCTTTCTTATAACAATTTTTGGATTTTTGGATTTATGATTTTTAGTTTTTTGAGTTTTAATTTTTTGAGTTTTTTGGTATGTTAGAAACATTATGATCAATTTAGTGTAAATGCATTAAACAGAGCGTAGAATTATCTATCATTCACAACCGCAATTTTTAGATAGGCTCCTTCCCTTCTTTAGTTATAAACGAAAAGATTATATCTCGGAAATCTATGATGGCAAATCGTTCACAAAATTTTAGATGATTAGGAATTAAGCGAATCTACGTACTAACATCTGACTATACAGTTAATTTAAATATTTAAATAATTCTAATAAATTACGTACAGAGAAAGAATTGCTGTGATAAGGATTATTACCTATTGTTCTGTAATTTTAGTAAAAAATTATCTTTAGTCAAACCATCAATGATAAAAAAGCAGAACCTTTTTGAGGTATTATATAGAAGGCGATATAGCAATTTAAAATTAATTTATTAGAACGAAGAATTTCATATTGGAACAATTAATTTAGTTTGAGGAACCTAAGTGCTAATGAATTTGCAGCGGTTTTTTATTCATAAATAAATAAAATGTAAAAGTTAGAATTGGCCATATTTTGATTAATTAACATGCGTTAATATATTTATGACTAAATTAATATTTCTGCCACATATCACGAAGCTCAAGTGAATGGGTTAATTTCCATTCCATAGAATAGAAATGTCAACATTTTTAAAAAAGAAATAAATAATTCTCAAATCTCGCCTTCATGGAAGTATTAACGTAAATTATTATTAAGGTGATGCTAAAGCCACCTGTCACCGACAAATACGTGGATCCACTTCTCTCATTTCATTTTCAATTTTGATTAAATATCTCTATGGAAAGTTGTTGTTCCAATCAAAACGAACAACTTTCCATAGAGATATTTTCTTAAAATTGAAAAATGAATGAAAAAAGTGGTTCCCCATATTTACCAGTAACACAGGGTTTAACATCATGATTTTTAAATAACAGCGCCTGGCATACTTAAAGTTTGTACTACTTATTTTTGAAATACGTCTTTTTCACCGTACGCTGGCCGAAAGTAGCACATTTCCTCCCAGCTCCGAAACTGAAATGTGTTATTTCCGGTCCGGGTATGGTGAAAAATAATATACGGACCACGGGAGGAAAAATGGCTACCCCATAGCACGTGGAAATTGCCACCCGAGCCGAAGGCGAGGGTGGTAAACACGTGCTATGGACTAGCCAATCCTTTTCCTCCCTAGATGCGTAATATATTATTCTACTCGACTCTCCCAGATACATCTTTTCTGCGCAACACGGCGAGATGCGTATTTTCTACTCGACTCTCCTAGATACGTTTTTTCTTTGTGATTATTATTATAATACTTATAATACATAAGGGTTATTATTAAGGGAAAGCCTCGGAAAATGTCCGCCTAGTGATAGATAAATTATCGGGGGTGAATACAATTTTATTAAACATAGTTTTTCACGGCAAATTAAATGGCATATTTAAAAGAGAAACAAGGAAATTTCGGTCCGCCATTTTGATTGTTTGATTTTTTTGCATTTTGAATTTTTAAAAAGTTTTGAGACAAATTCATACGGCCTGGTCAGCGCATTATAGCGCCTGACCTCCACGCACTTTAACACTATTCCTCTAATTATGAGTATTTTTAAAAAAATGTTTGCAGGTTCCCTACATAATTCCAAAGAATCAATTGTGTATGTATTTGTTTCGATGTTTCTTTAGATCAAAAAGTAAAATTCAAAATCCAAAAAGAAAATTTTCAAAGTGGTGGAAAGACTAACTTTTATCTAAGCCTTCCTTTACAGAAGGATTAGGATGGTGTTCATGAAGTACAAATAAAATACTGTGATGGTGAAAATAAGAATAAATATGTATTTAATAATAGAGAAATAACAAATAGCCATCTAGTCGTGAGAACCTAAAACAATTTATTTATAGCACTGTGTGATCTAAGTCCGGACTTATGTCATGACTATCCGTGACATAAGTAGTCCAATAATGTACCGTACTTATCACCCTCGCTACGCTCGGGCGCTACCACACGGTGCGACAATGGACTGCTTAGGACACGGATAGGCGTGACAGCGGACTTAGGGCAGATAGTGCTATAAAATAGTATACGATACTCGTATCATAAGTCATCATTCATAGCACGGCGTTTAGCGCCCTTGCTACGCTCGGGCGCTTATACACGCCGTGCTGTAAAGGACTACTTAGGTCACACGTGTCGTAATGTACTATTATAAAAGAATAGGTGATATGATTGAAGAAAAAATATAATTTCGCGAACAAAATTTCAAGTAGCTCAATTATCTACTTCTAAAATCGAATCAAACCAGATTAGTTGATTTCTGAAGTTATCAGAGTCGCTAATTACGAATCTATTTTTGAATTTTCAAAACTTACAATAGCTGATTCTGAATTGCAAATCAAAATATTTATGCGCATAAAACATGAATCTTTGTAATTTTTTCACGAACAATCGTCTGTTATTAACCTATAAACGATCTTGTTAGTGTGTACATTTTTTTCTACCTTTGCCGGATTTCCGGGGGCCGTTGAACTGTTTACAATAAGTTTTCAATCTATAGACGAAACTATAGACGAGCATTCTTTCTCAAGTAAATTGCTAATCAAACTAGAAAACACCACCCAATCTCAGAAAAGCATAATGTATCCATCAAACCACCTTCTAATTCCGCCTTTATTAGTACACCTAAATCTAAATCCTATCGTTCGCCCAGGCGTTATCTCACCCCATGCAGCATCCGCAGCAGAAGCAGCTAGGGAGGGAGGGGGGATCGATATCCTCGGCAGCCCTTTGGGCCAATTCGCATTTCGAGAGATCCATCAACCCGCGCGCGCACACACACACACACAGCCGCGGAGCCATAGCCTCTCCGGCGCTATCGAGGCTAGTCGTAAACGCGCTCGCGCGGGCGAGCGGCAGCGCTGCGCCGTCGAGTACTCCCGCGAAATTGACAACTCCAGCTGGGGACTAGCCGCCGCGCCACGAAGCGCTCTCTCTCTCTCTCTCGCGCGCGAGCGCGGGTGCACGAAATCCAAACAGGGAGCGCCGATTGGACGGCGGATAATACGATTTCCGGTTTATAGTGATGGGCGCCGGCGCTCCTGCCGACAGAAGAGCCGTAGATGAGCGCGGGAGTCCATCTTGGCCGAGATAATGAGTCCTTAACCGTCGCGCGAGTTTCAGTTCGCAGGCGCAAGTGCCGGTAGTGCGGCGAGCGAGGGAGACGACTCGCTTCACCGGATTAGCCGCATGGTCTTCAGTGCATATCCCTGCGAGTTTCTGGGAATTGGAAGTTTTATCCCTAGCGCGCGAATATTTGAATAGGATTATGCGGGCCTGGAGGAGGGCTGTACGTTATGCAGCGACGAGAGTACCAGACTTTTCAGTCGAGGGGTTAAAGTTTTTAGCGAACAGAGAGAAATAGAGAGATGTGTAAAGGATTTATGTTTATTTATGAGATAGTCGAAGGATTAGGCGCTGAAAACTTTCATTCGTTGATTCGATTTTAATGAGCTAAAGTTCGGGGATAAGAAGCTTAGTTGTAGAGTTTTGTGCGTAATTCGTTCAATTTAGTTTTTCAGAGTTTGATTTTAAATTTTCAAAGTTTTTTTATAATTATTATTTTTAGCTAATCTGGGTGGCTAATTATTTCGATACGTTTTATCGATTCGATATTCATAAATATATTTTCCTACCCAACGTTTATATAAATCAAGTAATTATATGCATAAGACTAATTAGATTTTTATACTTCTTTAGTTTAAGCGGATAGATTGAATTATACAAATGAAAAATTTTACATTATTTAAGATTTATTTATTAGCGCTATATATCCTTTCTCAAAGGGATATTATGTATTAGCGATGTAAAGAATATTAAAGATTAGATATTTTTTAATATCTATATAAAACATATCATCACAATATTGCTGATAGATATTGCGATATACAGGGTAAACAAATAAGTTTTTAATTGAATAACCAAATCGGCTAAAAAATAGTCAGTCAATAATCTAATACCTAACAATATTTACTGAAATTTTTAAGCCATTATATCAAGCATTATTTTTTACCAGGAATTACACTAATATCCGTTAAAATTTTCATTATGTTACAGTTTTAAGTTTTAAAAGTTCTTTAAGAAATACTTGCTATTACTGGTTTCTGGTTTCCGATCTTAAAATGAATTTAGTTTGTACATTATTATAACAAAAAATTTGCATTCTAATCAGCTTTACTACATTGAACATTTTATGAAAAACCTAAATTAAACAATTGTTTCAATAAAGTTTTAACAATGAATTTTGCAAATATGATGCCGGATTTGGAAACAGCAACCTTAAAAAGCTACTTAATTTTTATATAATTTATGTATCATAGTAATTAAGTAGTTAATTCGATAAAAATACGAGCATTGAAACAAATGTCATGCTTTGCGTTTCTATTTGTAATTTTGTATGTAATTTTGTTTGTACATTTATTTATACACTATAATCTAGAGAGATTATTAAATACCTAAAATTTGTTAGATGAATGCGAAATAACATAAAATATTTAAATACAATCTATTGAAATGTTAATAGACAGACCAAACAACGTTCCGTTTCTCTACTTGAAAATGAATAGCGATTACTCGCGCTAGAACTACAGTTGATGTATCGATCCTACCTGATTACTCTCTTTTCTCTTTTCCCGCGTAAGAAGATTCGGAAAGCAATCTAACCGACTGCGTGGTCACTTTTCTTCGTTTTCGGATGAGAGTTACTGCCCGGTCGACCTGATGCTGCTGCTGTTTTTGTAGAAAAACCACGGGAGGAACTCCTCCGCTAGTTTTCATTTCCGTTCGGCCCGGATCATACAATAAATCCTAATTATTTCCATGTAAGTACACTGATCGAACGCAACTGTTGTAGCCCGTAGTCGATTCAAGTTAGCTAACAGGAGTTATTTTTATCGCAGGAAATACGAGTTAATTTGGGTTAAAGTTTTTTTCAGTTGTTGGTTGAAGAAGAATACTTGCATTAAATTTAATTGTGAAACTGATATTATATGTATACGATATTTAAAAGAATAAGTAATTTTAAAAATTATATTTAAAAAATTCTTTTAATGTCCGAATATTGGAACACCAAAATACCATTAAAGTGTATTGTTGTCATCTAGCGTAAAGGACCCAATTGCCGGATACTTACAAGGAGAGGCCACAAACTGCGGGAAACGATTTTCGCTGAGGTTTCAGAACGTGGTTTCTGGCACCCAAAAATAATGCTTGCACCCGTAGTTTCGTCTGATAGACCCTCGGGGTCAAGATATACCCTTTTGTAATCATAATACGCGTTATTTCAGTAAAAAATAATACCTATACTTTATATCATATCACTGCAAGTTTTTTTGCTAGAAAAATGACGTAATAAGATAAAAAAGTTCACTAAAAGAGCTTCAGTTTAGGTTTTGTTTCATACAATAATAATATTATATTGTAAAGTTATAAACAATCAAAAATGTTGACAAAAATCCATGAAAATTTGAGGATTTTCAGCTCTTAAAATTAAGAAGTTTTCATGCATTTTTCGTCATCATTTTTGAATGTTTATAAATTTGCAACATAATATTATTTTTGTATGAAATAAAGATTTTATTAAAACTCAAAAAATGATACCTTGCACCCAAGCTCTTTTAGTCAACTTTTTTATCTTATTACATCATTTATTAACGAAATAACGCGTATTTTGATTACAAAATAGCATATCGACGGCTCCAATTGAAAAACACGTATCTCGCGGAAAAAGTTGGAAAATACGTATCTCGACGAAAAAGTTGGAAAATACGTATGTCGCAGAAACGATTGGAAGACACGATTTCATTCGAATGATATTACATGTTTAGGGAGGGGGGCAGATATTTTTAGGGCCCGATTTACGCAAGCCTGGCTAGTTAAAGTTTGCACTACTGATTTTTATCAGACTGCGAGGTACGTTTTTTCACAAGTGTACTCCAAAAAAAGTGTTTTCCAACCATATTTGTGAGATACGTCTTTTCCAACTTTTTCCTCGAAATACGACTTTTTCCATTGGAGCCATCGATATCTTGCGCCTAATGGCCTATGAGACCAAACTGCGCGTGCTAAGCATAATTTTTAGGTACCAGAAGCCACTTCCTGAAGCCTCAGCGAAAATCGCTTCCCGAAAGTTGTGGACTCTCCTTGTTAGTGGCGAACTCGTAGTTTTCAATCATTTTTAAAAGTTCCTTTCAACTAATTCTATAATCTGACCAATGGAACTCGATTTTAATCTATTTATCTACACTCATGAATTTTTCAGAGTTGATATACTAAATAAAGTAAATATTAATAAAGTAAATAAATATAAATAAAAAAAAACTTTTCGCTCCAATTACCAGACACGATAAAAGTCCGAAACGCAATTACCGTGCCCTAATTACTGTATACTAAACTCAATACAGTACCCTAGTTAGCGGATATTTGTAAAATATATAAGCAAAACACACATTTTTTATTTAATATTTTGTTATCAATAACAATTCATCGCCCTAAATAAATAAATATTACATACATGTAAATAGCCCCTGGATTGCTGATTCCGTATTCAGGTGATTGTCCGGTAATTGCGGAATCTACGCAAAGTGAAGACCAGTTCACCGGATTTGCCTTAAATACGAAAAACTTACAGATTTTTTCGATTTTCTTTTTTTAATTTAAACTAGAAACCAAGTATTGATAGTACCAATAGATTTCTATAACTTTAACTAATGAGAATATTATTTTGGAAGCATATAAGCATAATAGTTGCTGTTTCTTAACGTTTTGTATTAGACAAATGAGTAAATCATACTAATCTGAAGAACAACAATTTAATTGAACGATTTCGATAATTTAATAGTATATTAAAGTGAGCGTGCAACTCGCCCATGGTAGACACCATATTTTTTGTAGCACATGTATGGGTTACATGACAATTTCTTAACAAAAAAGTAATAATTCTTAACTATTAAGAACTTGTTCCTTTGAGAAAAAGCATCAAAATTTCTTTCGCAGAAGTACACATTTCCGAACAGTTAGAGAATGTGACGCTAAATGAAAATCAAGTAAAAAATAATTGTATAATAAATATATTATAAGTACAATATTCACGATCAGTTGAATAAAATATAACTCTAATATTGATCGCACTTTGTCAAAAAAGTTACGCATTCACGAGCCGGTTGATTTTTAGAAGTTCCGATACAACCAACCGTTACTATGGCTATACGTCATCTCGCGGCCAGCGCGCGTTTTTCACGGATTCAAAGCTTGCGTCCCAAAAGCATTGTTTTGGTAGAGTACGTGGCCTGGAGCATCGTTTTAGTGGAAAAAAACAAAAGAATTTGGTGTACAGGCATTATTAATCTGCTTCGCGTCTCGGTATGTAGACCGATAGCCAGAATCATTTCGGCAACTTCGGCGCATCACTGCTCGCTGCCCATACGTTTTTCCGGAGTCGCAGTTGCAGAAAGTATGAATATTCTACTAAAATCATGGGGCTTTCCCACCTTGATTGATCCGAACAAAAGTAAGTAAATCAATTCACCTTTATAATATGTTATAATTATGCTTTATATTTACTAATTTTGTGAGGTAATGTTCGAGATTATATTTGAGGTTAGTTTGAGGTTGTTTGCATGAATTTTGAAAAATCATAGGATTTCACATATATATATATATATGTATATGTACGTATCGAACCCCCAGAACAAAACTATGACAATGCAAAACTTTTATCTTGAGTTTTGCTGTTGAAATAGCTTATACAAAAATAATAGCCCTTCATGAATTTTGAAAATTAGTTTAAAAAGGTAGAAAAACCATAATACAATAATAAATTTCAAGTAAAAAAAAATAAATTATATCATTAAAAATTATTTCATAATAACTTTACGTTGCTAGTTTGGTATTACAAAAATATAGAATTTTGAGTAATTATAGTCTTACTCAAGACTCTTGTTTTGGGAGTGCGATATAAATGACTAAATTAGTATTGTAATAAATATTATATTTTTTAGATTGAACTAAACAAATCCATCAACATTGAAGAAACGATAGTTTCATCTGATTCAGAGCTGCAAATCGATCAACAAAAAGCTACAGAAAGTGACGCTGAGGCAGAAACTGTCGATGATAAATCTGATTGTGAATTAGAGAATACTGAAGTCTTACAACGCTCAATGCCTGAAGGAAAGTCTCCTACTAAAAATTTGATACTTATACTTAGAATTTATGAAGTGAAACAAGAGCTGTGTACAATATCGCAGTCATACCTAGTGGAAATCATAGCCTTGCATTTTTTAAAAGATAATAGTGTGTATGTACAAAAATTTGAGATACCTATATTTGTGTTAAGTGAATTTACATAAATTTACACTTTCAGGAATTTGAGAAATCAGGATTTTGCAATGTTCCGAGACAAGATAGTAGAAGTCTTCCCACTAGAGTGCCCTAAGACGTACTATGTAGATCCAGTAAAGAAAAAGAACTCGAAGAGAGTAGAGCATAAACCTGAACGCTCAAGAGGAAAGTTGGCTGACAAATTTTCTAGAAGCAGAGAAGCTTTCAAAGCAATTTATTGCTACTCGTCCAGTTCAAGAAACTAATTTAGGTAAAAGATATTATGAATTTATTAAAAAATATTGTAAATATTTTGTAATATTTTTAAGACAATTTAATGATATTTTAGTTAATGAAAATACATTTTTTAATTTTCTATAGATACTCGAATCGCCTTAGCGGGTAAGAATTGGCTTCTCATTAATAAAGAGCCAACAGAAATTCACAAACACTGGGATATAACCTACAGTTTACGTGAAAGTGATGCAAAAAACCAGAAATATCAAGCGATAACTAACATCTACAATAACTGGCCAATTTTAACAGAAGCTTCTGGTTATGAGCTGGTAAAAATTTACTTTTAAAATGTATCTATGTTTTTGCAATATTAAATTTATTGAATTAAAAATTTGCTTTTAGATTGAAAGAGACTTTTCGGTAAAATATGGAAAGTCTTTTAATGCATATCATTCTCGATCGAATCTTATTTATTCTGAAGTGGTAAAAATTTATAAGAAAAAAATTTCAAATAAAAAAAATAATTGTGGACTTATAAATATAAATATAAATATATTTACATTTACATATATTCATATGCAATTAATTTTTTTATTTAGATTATGATTCTTATATGCAGTTGAAGTTATTGAATTCATTCATAGCTCCAAAATCCATTAAAATCAGTTATAAAAGTTCAGGAAATAAGAAATCATGCTGGAAACCGTCTGAGGTAGATGCAGAAAATGGCATTGTTATTCACGTAAAGGTATATACTTTTACATTCTAAATATACGTGATAATTAAGTATTTATACTATGTTTAAAAGTAAAGTTTTTTACATTTAACCTTAATTAAATTGCAGATTCCTGGAGACATCGAAAATGAAGTCCTTAAAAAAAGGAATAAAATGGTTGGAATGAATCTTTTCCTTCAACCATGTATCATTATAGTTGGACCTAATTTATCTCAAATTGAAAAGTGTTCGTGCGTGTAGACAAATATACGTACGAATTACCGCAACTGTCAAGAGCATTCGATATTTTATTCAAGATTTATATAAGATTTAACGTATCATATCCAATAGAATGCGAAAACGTATGTTATTTTATTCAATGGGCAATATACGAAATTCATACCAATTCAGACATTGTTATACATTCTGTCTGCACATTGTTCAATAGGGTTAAAAAACGTTTAGAGTAAACAAAGTTATTTTGATTCGACGTAAACCTGCGTTGCGATTTGTGTAACTCGGCATCGTTTCAAGGCATTAACGTCTTTTTCCGTCACATAAAAACTTATCACCCGCATCAAGGCGCCTATAAATGTGTACATCCTAAGTGGTTTCGTAAATTCATCTCGATTCCACTGTTAAGAAAACACATGAGCACTTGCGATCAAACAGAAAATAAACAACTTTTACATGTACTGATTCGATTCAAGTACATAAGCGACTCTATGAAAGTAAACAAAAATGTAAATCTGTGATTCCTCAAAATCAGTCACCAATCGCAGGTAAATGTATCAATAACTCAATCCTTTCTAACTCTAACAATGATAGTTTTGAAAAAACTCTTTTTAATATGATTGGTAAATTGTACGATAATCACTCAGTTACTAATGCAGTAGTTGACGTAATTAATAAGGATGTTATAATATTAGCCAATGATCTTTCAACTTTGTTGAAAACTAAATTAAAACAAAAGATTCCTGTGCAATATCATGAAGATATTGATAATTGTATAGAATTATCTAACATTTTTAACAAATCTAGTACGCAGTACAGGCGTTTGCAGTACTTTAAAAATGCCGGATATTTAATTCAACCAAACAAGTTAAAAATCGGCGAAATAAATGACAATAAAGAGAGTGGTAATATTTCAATTTATACAAAAAGAAATTGTATTGCCTGCTCAATACCGTTGCGTGAGGTACTTGGTCTGTTTTTAGAGTTGCCTAACGTTTTTAGAGAAATAATGAGTCACATCAAACATGAGCTTTCTCAGCCAAAGCACATTCAGTCAAGTGTTTACAATGGCGAAAGTTGGCGAATGATTTCTAAGGAATTTAAAGAAAAAAATGTAATAGCGTTGTACTTATATTATGATAATTTTGAGATCAGCGATCCATTATCAACTGCGAAGACAATCTATAAAATCGGAGGTTAAAGAATGAAAAATGTTTCAAAGATCTCATTGCAGAGTTAAATTATTTATTCGAAGAAGGTATAACTACAAGGATAAATGAAAAAAATATTAAAGTATATTTCGTTGTGATAGGCAGTCTAGGAGATAATTTAGGGATAAATTGTTTATTTGGTTTCAATGAATGCTTTGCAGCTGATTATTATTGCAGGTTTTGCATAATTAACAAATACGAAGCGAGGTCACTTTGTATTGTTGATAACAATTCTATTAAAACTGTTAATAGTTACAATGATGATGTAAAACAAAAAACTAATGGTATTAAAGTGAATGCACATTCAATCGGCTGCATTGTTTTCATAATATTCTTAATAGTACGTGTGATTTATTGCCCGATTTCTATCTTGGAGTATGTCGATATGATATGGCAAAAATAATAAATTATTTTTTACTTAAAGGATATTTCAACTTGGATCAATTAAATGATCGTTTAAAGTACTTTGATACCTCAGATATCGGTCATGGTAATAAAATATCGTCGCTAAATGCAAAACAAATGCGTAATGGTTACCTCATAATTACGGCGGCTGAAATGTCTTACCTAATTAATTATTTTGGCATAATTATGGGTGACCGTATTCCAGATGATGATGTAGTATAGGAACTTAATTTGACTTTGTTCGAGATTATCGATTTACTTACTTAATCATTTATAACTGATAATGAGATTTTGTATTTAAGCAATTTATTGAAATCACATAAGAGCAATGTATACGAATTTTTGACGAACAATTAAAACCAAAACACCATATAATTCTACATTACCCTACTTGCATTAAAGCTATGGGTCCGTGTAAACATTACTCTTGAGAAAAATATGAAGCTTTTTATAAGAAGTCAAAACACATTCTCGTATTGTGAATTTAAGAATCAATATAATTTTTACGTTGGCAACAAAACTACAGCTTGAATTAGCCTATCGTTTTTACATTCAAAAGGGTTTCAAGAACATTATTGAATTCGGCGTTTCAATAAAAAGTGTGTCAGAAAATATTGACAAAGAACTGTTGTATGTAAAAATAAATGGGACCATGTATCGACTAAACTGCTCTATGTTTTTATATCAAAATGAGTTAGATGTTCCCGTCTTCGGGTTGATTAAAAAAATTATAAAAACTACAAACAGTAAAGTATTTCTTGTCTATAAAGAATGTTATACGATTGGCTTCTTCAATCATATCAAAGCTTATTTGTTAGATTTACCAGCGAAGGCAAATAGTGAAAAACGGTATTTATATGATTACAACAAATGTTCTAAGCGAATCATGAAAATACATGTAACGGAAGAAGGACGCCACGTTGTGTCCTGCCGTGATCTATATTAAATAAATCTTACTAAGTTTATAAGTGTGTTTTTTCCTTCTAAATTTTATAAAAATAATTAATACATTTATCCAGATCAATTATACTATAAACGATGTTTTCAAATATTTATTTACGTCATTTAATTTTTTATCGTATCATCTAGCCATCATCTTTAAAAAAATCAACGTTATGTCTCTTTTAAGGTGGCTCCGTCGTTTTTTCAAAATCCACCATTAACAAAGAATAAAATTCGAAGAGAAAAAAATGTTTGAAATTAGAACTTTAACATAGAATCTTATGGCAAAATCAGCATTTATGCGTATAGCTACTTGAAAACCCATAATTTCTTTATACAACTACCAAGAGATTGTAGTTTTTTATTTATAAAATCTGATTATTTATCGAAAATACCCGGTTGCCAGCAAATATAAAAAATAATTAATGAAAATCTAAAATGAGTGTATTTCTGTATGCATATATATATTTGTATTCTTGTTATTTTTTATGTATCATAACATATATTTTTGTCAATAACTATGATAATTAATGCTAAATCATTTTTATGAAAATTGCGTGGGTTATTAGAAAAAATATATATGTTCCCCCAGGTGGCCCCCGTAGGTATAGGGACTACGCGGTCGAGCCACTTTAATTAACAAGTTATTTTTGTAAAGTTTTATTGCACTTTACATTGTATATCATGAAAGTAAAAATAATTATTAGCAAGTTTATACCATTAATTGCAATCTTCATATGTACGCAAAAAATATAGAAAGTATATCTTATAATTTAGTTTATTTATTTATAGTTCTATTAATAAGGAATAAAAACATCAATTCTTCATTACAATCAAAATGAAATATTAGTCATTGATATCTTAAATGTTAGTGATTGAATTCTTAACTATTAAGAACTGACGCGTTCAACGTCCAATAAAAAATTCAAGTCACCGAAAATTTAACTGTTAAGAAATATTCACTTGTCCGTATTCAAATTCATAATTCTTAACAGTTAAGAAATATGCTTTTCCGCAAGGATTTCTTTCTCTCAGTGTACCTATAGAGCGGTACTAAGGGTGCCATTTTTCAACACGGCGAAACGTGGGTCAATTATATGACAAAAATTAAAAACATACGTGTGACCTATTTTACACAAACTGAGCTACTTAAGTGCTTAGGCCCCACTAAACACTAAACATGTGATATCATCCGGATCGTACCCTATGTTTAGGGAGGCCTAAACACTTTTTGGTTAAAGTTTTGTTTTGCTTGCTATGCAAGCTAAACAGCTCTAAGCGGGCAAAAATAAAATAGAATATATACTGTATTTGATTTCTCAAAAAATATCAGGTACACTCGAAGGATATTATACACACTCTCGCATAATAAGCATATATAGATATTTGTATAAATACAGGGTACAGTCTGATAAAAAACTTTTCGTGCAGTTTTCTCAATACGGAATATTATCACAAGTCATTCTTACAAATTATATCACTGTTATCACAGATCGTAAAACTTAAAACTATAAAATATTGCACTTAAATTAGTACCCAAATAACATTGCCATCTCTTTCTCTCTGATGTTTGTCATTGTTGCCCTCGGTGGTTTTGAACCATGTATCTGCGCAGCGATGTTTTGAAATTACATAAAGAGTGCAGATACTTAAGACTACGAGGGTTGAAGTTCCAGAGGCGCGCACTCTGAATACTGAACGAGTACAGGCTCGTATTGTTGCGCGAAACTGGAACTGAGAGTTCCCTAGCACCTAATCTACTGGAGGACCGGACTTCTTTTTTCTTGAAGAGGGCCGCAAGGTACGGCGGTTGCCTCATATTGATTGCTTTATACAATATCATCGCCGCAAAGTACTTCCTCCTCTCCTTATTAATTAACCAGCTCAGTATGTTCCTGCAAGAAGAGATGTGCTCATTCCTATTAACACCGCATATATACCTCACACGTGAATTCTGCAATTTTTGCAGTCTAGTTTGTAGCTCGCTTGACACGTCAAGATATACTAAAATGCAGTAATCTAAGTGAGAGATGACAAGAGCGTTTGAAAGTTGTACACGTAACGCCTCGGTGGTGCAGGATTAAAAAGACCAAAGGGCTCTATTAACTTTCCTACTCACCTCATCAACCTGCGGTTTCCACGTCAACTATGAATCCATGACTACCACGAGGTCAGCTAATGTATCAACAAGGGAACAAAGTTGTTACAGTGCACCTCAATGCCAGAAAGCTGCAAATCGCAAACAACGTCAGAAAAAGTTATTTCTGTGAAAGAAAAACCATCTTGACAACGTCAGAAAAAGTTATTTCTTTGAAAGAAAAACCTGTCACTAGCTGTTGCAATAAGGTCACTAAGGTCTTCCTCGGATTCTTTCCGAAAAACAGATATTCCCGCAAAGTGTGTATTCAGCTCATCCGGAGTGAAACTATGCAAATCCTCGTGTGATTTTGGTAGGAGCCCGAGGTCTCGAAGTTCTTTCCAGATATCCTTCTTATAGCTAAGGGCCTCAAAAATACTATTCTGAAGAAAGGCATCCCGTGATCCACGGTGCATTGCTCGACCAGTCAAGCAATATACTAATGTTCGTGTCTCAGTCTTTCATCTTTTGTCCTTTTGAATTGTCTATGCAAAGCATCTCGTTTGCTATACAAACGTTGAAGCTCCACGTCTATCCAGGGAGGATGCCCCATGTCTACTGTTTACATCAAAAGATGGACTGTCAATATTAGTCCAGTCGGCACTGGCCAGAATTGAAAGTAGGTTATCCTTCTTTAGAGACTTCAAGTATCTGTACGTGAAATTGATGGGATCACGGGACTTTGCCACATTTGATCGATTACAACATCAATGATGTGTTGAGTCACAGCATGGTCAACTAACTTTATGTTTAATTCGCACTCCATCTGTCTAAAAAATTCAGTATCATCGGAATCTGTCAGCATATTTGCATTCAGATCGCCCATTATAATTTTGTTCTTATAATTTACTGAGTGTTTTAAAAGGTTGTTAACAAGGTCAGATTCCTCAGTGAAAGAAACACCTGCGAGCCGATATACGACCACAACAAATATTTGTGTGCGAGAGCCCTGCTGTATGCTACACATGAGATACTCAGGAATGAACGGCTTGCCCTCATCCTGCAACGTCAAATAACTACATAATACAGTCGCTTTGCAAAAACTAATTGTTGCCTAATTATTGAATATCCATTGATTCGAACGCTAGCATCCGCGACTTTAGGACCAAAGCGCGACTCAGCCACACCAAAGAGGTGGTAGAAGGGACCAACAAGAAGGGATTCTTTAAACATTTCAAAGTGACTTTTAAGCGACATAGCGTTCAAGAAACCCGCTCTCATTCCCCCACCGCTCGTCTCTCTCGATTTTCCCCGAACTAGTCAAATTCTTGACGGTTCCATAACCTCACGTAACTGTAGTTAAAATAAAAGAAAAGTTAAAAGCGGACGTGTAAGGTCTTTTGCGCCCATAAATGCCAAATAAGCGGGCGCAAATAGTATATTGTGTACCAAGGGCGTAAAGTGGGCTGTAGTAGACCGAGTGTGGAGTATACAGTACGAGTCGAAGGCGAGCAAGCACGAGCCGAAGACAAGTGCGTTTTGCGAGCCGAAAACGAGTACTGCAAACACACGAGGTGTGCACCATATTCTTTGTGATACATGTATGGATTTTTTCAGTTATTGTGCCTACAAAGCGAGATTGAATTGATTGTTTTGTGACACGGTTAGAATAACACTTGTTAGAATAGAAACTTAAAGTAAATAAATTAACAGCAGGCAAAAAATGCCACTTTTTGCCTCTGTATTTTTTACTCGCCGATCAGAAAACAAGCACTTTAGGCTCTCTTTTTAGGTTTAAAAACTCGCGAAAATGGTGCATATTACAGAAAAGACTTTTGCGCACGCTTTTTTTGACAATCGAAAAACCGTAACTTTAGGCCCGTTTAATAGGTAAAAAAATCGTAAATCGTGCGTGTGTGGCACAAACCATTTTAGTATTACTGTTTTTGTACTGATTTTTGACAAAATAGCTTAAAATTTAATAATAAAATATAGTGATTCAATTTAGTTAACTTGGTTTTGCAGAAAATCGAAAAATTAATGTACTGTCTGGTAATTGGGTGAGGCACAGTAATTGGGTCCCCAACCCTAGTCTACATTGGTATCGGACATTTCAATTTCCTAGCAAATCACCGTCGTCTACCGAAAAAAAGTCGTACGTAATGCTAAAAAATGCAAAATTATTCAATAAAAAAGTAACTGGGTGTTTGTCAAAAAGTTGAACAATTCTTGTCCCTCCTGTTTTACAAGGTAAAAGAGCATTATATGAATCTCAAAAAAGTAGTACTACAACCGGACTATCGTAAGCAAGAATCTGCAAATTTTTCAGAATATCAAGTATTTTTTATTCTGAGTAAAAAATAAAAAACTATGCAAAATGTCTTATCCGTCCCATGTCCCAAGCCTTAATTTCATCAGCATATACCAAGAAATTTAGTAATACACTAAATTTTAACCAAAAGAAATTACACAGAGGGTTAATGTAAGTCTTAGTTAATCCAAAAATGATGCGCGACCTTTTAATGCGTGTATTCTGTTTATGTATTGTCGTTTCGAAATGTGTCCCCAAGTTTTGATGTCTTGTCCGTTCCAAGGGCTTTATTCAAAGAAAGTTGTATTAAAATATTCACAAATTAAAATGCAACCTATTCCTTCTTGTAACCCTTATATACATTTTGTAAAAAAAGTTCACATATACTTATTTATTAGTACTGCTTTCTACAAATAATTAGTTAATGTTGCACTTCTACTACCGTACCTTTAATATATGTCTTGTGCGTCCAGCGAAAAATTCTTTAACAGAGCATTCAGTTTGTAAAATAAATATTTAAATCGAATTTGTCGTTTAAAAAGACAGAGGAATTACTTATTTCTTAATTTAACATACATCTGGTTTATTTAAATAAATAAACTACTAAACAAATATTTATGGCACAAATGTCTTGTCCGTGCAATGTTGACGTTAAATGTACTAAAACAATCGAAGGCGGTATCATCGAATACGATAAATAGGTAAATAAACAACATTTTAACCTATCTAAGCGTAGATCATAATCGTTCATATTCTGTAATAAGTGATGCAATTTTTAATTTGTGCTAAACAAGAGATACTTTATGTAAGGTAATATATTAAACAATATTAAATGAAAGTTATACTCTATTAATTCGTAATATAAAAGAATTGGTTATAAGAAACTTTCAACATTGTAATATTTTTTTAGCTACTTACGTTTTTTGATCACGCCCATTTTAATTTTCTTTATTTGTATAATTAATATTATTACATCATATGTTTTATTTTCTGTTTCGAAGACTTTATTTTTTTGAAAGTCATACTTTTAAAAAGAGCCAACTTTTTGACAATCACCCAACTATAGTTTATGTTGGTGATTACGAAGAAATTAGAAAAAAGATTTTTAAAGAGCGACTTTGTAGCCTGTATTTCTCGAATCAATTTTTCGTCAAAATTTTTATTTATTAACTTTTTACGAAAATATTTACACATTAACGTAACATCTATGAATTTTCTTCCAATACACAGCCAATCATAAAATATCTGAATATTTTACTTCAAAATTTGAAGAAACATAAACGTACATGGTCGGTGAATTAAATAAAAGCTTATAAAAATAAAAACATTCACATAAATTAAATTAAATTTTTTCGATATTATAATTAATAGCTTCTACGCGAAATTCAAATAGAAATACGATCAGAAAAACGAATTTTTATAATAGAAACTAGCTAATAATAACACAATTATTTGTATCTCGTTATTAATTGATTGTTCTAATTTACGAAATAAAGCCTCTTATTTAAAAAATAGTTGTGTTAATTACATAAGTACTTTTATTATTCATATAATGTATCAGTTTCTTTTAACGATGATAGCACAAATAAGAGTCATTCCAAGCTGTTATAATTAATATTTGTAATTAAAGCACATGTAAATTATTGTTCTTATTTAATTATACTTCAGTTTCCACTTAAAATATCTTTATGTCTATCTGAAAAGCGAGTCCAAAACTACACTTTTTGCCCGCAAAAATGATTAGCGTGAAAAAAGTCACTCATCTAGAAACTAGTCCAATTCCTTTATTTCATCAAGTTCTACCCATAAACCTGATTTTCGATTGTCTTTTAACAATATTGTCTTTTAACAATCCATTAGTCCCGCTTTCCAAGTCAAAAAGTGGCCACAATTGAGATGGGCATAAAGTACTATATGTAACTCGAGAAAAAAGTCGATTTTCTCGCGGGAAAAATATTTGACTTTTTGCCCTTGTTCCTAATGTTCTTTTCAGCATTTGAAACTAATTAATACCTCAAACACTAATATTCGGATAAAACGTGAACATGACAGTAATTGCATAATGTAATAAAAATATTATTTAAATAGTCTATATAAATAATTTATATTTTATCAATTATCGAAATTTCAACTCTATAAAATGACTGCATATGAATATTTTAACAATATTCAGTTGCAAATACGCGTTAACACTTGTCAGTTGATACTAGGCATGTCGAGTTTTCCATGATAGACTTCGTGTTGAACGTGCTTGTATCGCCGGTCGCCTCTATCAGGCTCGCTCCGGCACAGCTATATTGCATAAATGTGTGTTACGCGTATCTAGACCGAGGCAGAACGCTAACATCGAAGTTTGAACTTTGAATTGGATCGATGCACCTCGCAGGAACTTAAATCAACTGTTTTGCCCGGCGGCGATTTCGAGCTTGCGCTACTACTGCTACTGCTGCTGCTGCTGTTGCTGCTGCTGCCGCTGCTGCTGCTGCTGCTGCTGCTGCTGCTGCTGCTGCTGCTACTGCTGTTACTGCTACTGTTGCTTTTACCGCATCGTACGCATAATACAAAAGTTATAATAATTTCAAGAATGTGCAGAAAAATGCGAGGCTCTAGTATAATATAGCTGGAAAATTTTGCATTTCGACCTAAATATTTGTTAGTTTCAAGAATCAACTTAATTATGAATCTGCACAGAAAAAGGTTTTCAGCGGTAAAAATGGTGCTAAATGTTACACACTAAATTATTGTGCTATACATTCAAAAAACGTATCAAAAGATTGAATAATGGTTGATAGCATCGAAATTTCAGCTTCTTACTTTAGCATCTCTTTTTCCGGAGCTTAGAACCCATTTCGCGGGTTCCAAGAACCACGCGCGCGTATGCTTAACCAGCCGAAAATATTGTGGCGTCACCATGACAACAGCATGCGCACTATCAATAAAAAGGGTTTCTATGTTAGTAAGGTAAAAGTCCCGATTATGAACACTTTTCGAGTGGTCCAAGATTGTCATGTGATTTACGTTATTAAAATTGTTAATATTGGTTATAAAAAGAATATTGTTTCAAGGACTATGGTTTATAAATAAATTTAGAATGTGCAAATTGAAAATTTGTTCTTAGTTTGAATTATTATAAATAAAAAACTAAAGCAACAGCATGTACGTATCATGGAACGCTGTTTTCACGGCTTGTCCCCGGATTTCAAACTCCATGTCCCTATGATAGAACGGATACTTACTACATAAATATGACTATTTTATAAGTTTTATTTGTCATTGCTATAGAAATTAATAAAAATCAACATAAAATACACTAGGAATGAAGTAAAAATTAAATTGACACCGTTTTTCTTTAATAACATAAAATGATTAAAGGTTGGGTTAACTATTTCGATATGAATTGACGATTTAACATGTTTTATAGGTTAGGTTTCCAAATACAATCGGCACATTTATTTTATCAAATTTGTGTATGCATTATAAATAAATTATTAAAACATAACATTTAAGGTGGTCCCATAGTGAAATTGCACGAAAAATTCGATACTTTGTACATTTTCATAACAGAAATATATTTTGTTTTGGCAATATTGGCCATGGAAATCATTTTAATGACCTTTATTGCACACAATGCAGCGTGTTCTTACATTAACCGAATCCTAACCTGTGCCCAAATCTACTCTTTACTAGGCAAGCAAACTTCGGAAAATTGAAATTATTAAAAAAGAATTTGATCAATATTCTGCGATAAAAAAATTGTTTTATAATCATCAGAAAATTATTTCATATTTTTACAAAAGTGCGGTTTTCTCCATTTATAGTTTTCCAATGTTCAGTAAGTCCTATGCTAATAGGATTATAATGAATCAATCTGAAACTCTAAGGATATCGTATTCAACTTATTCGCATATAACTATGAACTCCGATTTAAAAAAAAATTATTAAGAATGTGTTGCCAATGAATAGAGTTAAAAATGTGTCTTATTTTAGGTTATTTTTACAATGGAAATTCAATATAATTTTATTTTTTTTTATAATTGTGTTTTTAAAAATTTGGAGTTCACAGTTCTGTTTGGTACAGGTGTTAGATATTACATACTTTTTTAAATGATATACTTGCATTCCCATGCGCAAGTACAGTTTTGAAAAAACATCAATTTTCATTGAAATTTTCTAGTTTTTCCTACATAACTATGGGTATATTCTCTAAAAATTTATGAAAATTTACAAAAAGCTTTATTTTTACTCTACACCTTAATACGTTATGAAATAGAAAACAACGTGCTATAAACTACACTTACTATAAAAAAAGTACTTGCAAACGTCTTTCATACATAGGGACTAACGTGATTTTATCTATTCATTGTGGAACAGCTAAATATTTAATGAAAACGGCATTAACATAAAAATAACGTGTAAATTATTCGAATCTATGGATGGAAAACTATAATTTAAGCTATTATAGACATTATTAAATCACTTAGATTTATATTTACAGTGAAATAACATAGTCGTAGTTATCAGCTGTCTAGACTAAAAGAGACAATGATTTGTACGGTTCTGAGAACGTATACGAATAAATATTTTTTTAAAAGTTACTTTTCGTATAATAATACTTATGTTTGTATATTTGAAAAGAATACAAGCATAAATATCAATATGATTTTAATGGTTCTTTAATAATATTATTATTATCTCTTATTTTATCATTTTGTTTATTGTTCCACGTAAGGGACACGTGTTTGACAGTGTTCCATAATACGTACTTTTACCTTAGTCGAAATATGAGTGTTGACTATTACTATAATGTACATTTGCACTGCTGCCGAGTTTTAACACCTTTTTTACCAATGGAACCCTTTTTCCGTGCAGAGTGTGGTTGAAATTTCTTATTTAATAAATTGTTAAGAATTGGAAAATGATGTTGTTGAATCAAAGGAATTTTGAATACAGTAACACACACACATACACATATATGTGTGTATGTGTATGTGTGTGTGTCTGTTATTATATATATCGGTGATTCTCTGTGAAATCGAAGACAAAAAAAAATTATTTTTTCTCTAACCAATTTTAACATGTATATAGAGTTCTTATAAATGTCTGTGAATTTTTTCAGATTTTTTGATCAAGTATATTCGAGGTCACAGATGGTAATTTTAGCATTTTTTGCATTTTGGAGCTGTTTTGAATGATTTTTAGCTCAATAGGAGTGCATTTTACGCAAAAATTAAATCCGTACTTTTGTATGCAAATTTTCTGAATTTAAAAAAAAAATATATTTATAAGGTCATATGACCCTTTATTACATGGATTTAATCCATTTCAACACTCAAAAGTTGAAAAAAATAGAGTTCGATCACTCGGTCGACTACCAAAAAATTCATGGAGATGCCTTTTTTAGTACAAAAGTACCTGTACAAGTCCCGGAACGGCAATCGAGCTGTATTTCTTGCTAGAAATAAAATAACAGTCGAATTATGCTAAAATATGATTAAAATGCCTATTTAGCACCATTAATAATGGTTCGATCATTCGGCTCAGCATAAAAAATTCATGGAGATGCCTTTTTTAGTAGAAAAGTACCTGCATAACTCCCAGAATGATAATCAAGCTGTGTTTGTACAGTGTGTTATTATTAATAATTCTTTAGGATAATTTGACCATTATCTCTATTTTTAGCAAGAAATGCAGCTTTATTACGGTACGTAGACTATATCCGTTTATTTTGTACTAATATAAGCTACCTTCATAATTTCTTTAGTGATTATCCATGTAGTCGAACCCATCATTATAAGTGCTAAATGGGCATTTAAATCATATTTTAGCATAATTTGACTGTTATTTTTATCTCTAGCAAGATATACAGCTCGATTGCCGTTCTGGGGCTTATAGAGCTACTTTTGCACTAAAAAAGAGCTCGAGCGCCACAATTAATTTTGTTAACTAAATTTGAATGATAGTTTTAGATGTATATTTTAAGATAAAAGAATATTTTGAATGGTAGTACAACTCAGTTACAAGAAAAAATAAAAGAAATTGGCTTATTTGACCAAATTCATGCTCTTATGGGATTTAACATGCAAATTTATTTCTGATAAAATAAGCCAATTTCTTTTATTTTTTTCTACTAAGTAAACAGCATACTTTTAGAGTCTGACGTAATTTACGTGAGTTAATATACATTACGAACTATTCTGTGTACATTCAAAAGAAAGATGACATTAAGACCTATAATTTCAGTGGTCGAAGCATCTTTGAGGACATTAGGATGAAAAGACATGCTCGATTCAAAATTACGAAAAAATTTAGGTGACAAAATGGGAGATCGCAAGCTGCCAGCAATTTAGGAGTGCAGGGCGTTCGCAATTTGCGGTCTCCCATTTCTTCACCTACACTTTTTCGTAATTTTGAATCGAGCATAACTTTTATCCAAATATACTCAAAGATACTCCGACCACTTAAATTAAAGGTCTTAATGTCGGCTTTCTTTTGCACGTGATATAATTGACCGTAATATATAATACCTCACGTAAATTACGTCAGACTTTAATACTGTGTTGTTTACTTTAGATAGAGAAAGAAAGTTAGAAAAAAAATTCACCCGCGTGCTCTCTCTCAGACATCGGATGCACGCTCATCGATCAATTGAAGCATTAACTAAGAATATGGCCTTGGAGAGCGGAGGCTCGCGGTAAGCTGACGACACACCGTGATTCTCGTTCTCTTTTGCTCGAGGTCTGCCGGGGGAAGCCCATATTAATTACCTGATTGGTAGTTCTAGAGTGTTATTAACATTTTTACACTGCATAATAAAATTTAATAAGGGGGCGCACCCAATAATGGCTGTTATGATTGATAAGCAGTTTATACATCGAGCATTAGATTGGAGCGGTTTTCTGTTTAACGACAGTATTAATAAATATACCCAAAAAATAAATTTAATACAAAATGCAACTTTGAAGGCTAGTTTAGGATTGTGTAAAAGAATTCCAATCAATGTACTACATCATTTAGTTGGAATATTTACTCTAGGTATACGCAGAAAAAATGTAATCGAAAACTTCCAAGTCATGCCAAGATAGCATGGTAACTCCTAAATAACAGCTACTCCATGAGTAATTCATAAAGAAAAACCATTGCCCCAAATATGTTAAATCCTTTTTGTATGAGTACTGGATGAATGTTATGGATTCTAATGAAAATCTTATTCGTAGTCAGAAATGTATTTGTTATACTATACCCTATCAATCCTTTTTTCAGGAATATAAGATTGATATTTCTTCTGGTAATAGAATTAAATTTGATGATAATCCTAATAGTAAAGTATATGCAATAATTAATAATAATATTGTTATTACCGAGCCTGAATGAATGAACGCGCGATTCGAACAGTGTGAATCTCCGCGCTTGACGACGAGCCATAACCCCGAAAACACGAATAGTCTGCTGGTGACGGCTGATATAAACAGATGTGTTTACAAATAAAATGTACGATGAAAACGTATATCGTCAGCAGTAAACGCTTCGGTTGCTGGTATTGATCACGATACTATTAGGGATTTAAGTATTTCAGAGAGGAATGTGCTACTGACAAATACCAATTCTAGTCACACAAATCAAAATAGTCATACTTTTTCATGTACGGAAGACACGCAGATACTTATAGATTATACTCAAAATTTACTTACACAGACAATCTTTGATTTATAATCAAAAAAGCTGCCGTTGGTGGGGTTGATCAGTTACATATTCGCAAGATCCAGAAAAATCCCATTGGTTTCTGAGGAAAGCTGTGACTGACGAGGTTCAGTGCAGTTCGAGAGATGTGATTTTCGTTCCGATGGTGGAGGACGCCATTTTATCATTAACAGTCAAATCCGGAACCTTAACACATTCACTGAAGTAGACGATATCTAACCTGAAAGCGACATGATACACATCGAATTGAAACACAACTACCTGTTTCGAGATGCAAAATATATACTAAACGCTATGAGACTGTTCTCTCTAATGGGTTTTGAACCGTGGTTTTCCCGTGAGCCACAGAGCGAATGCTAGAACAGAGATTAGAGAAAAGCCCTATGGCATGTTATATCTCCCTCTCTAATCCAAAGAATTGCTGAAGTTGTCCCTGGATGATAAAAATGATTTTTCAAGAGACGGGTCTTTATTCTACTTCCTGGAATGGTTATAGGACTCCATATCTGGAAGCATTGCTCGGTAACTTGATGCCAGAAGGATCACGGTAGAGGATGTTTGTTGGTAGATCCTGCAAATAATCATGCAAGAGAGAAGATCAACCCGCTTAAAAAGAAGCTTCAATAAACGGAACGAGCCTGAATTAATGAACGTGCAATTCGAACAACGCGAATCGTCGCGCTTGACGACGATCCGTAACCCCGAAAGCAATAGTCTGCTGGTGACGGCTGATGTAAACAGACGTGTTTACAAATAAAACGTTCTTGCGTATTCGAGTTCTGCATGTTTAGTGTTTAATAAAGATTGAGTTTCGTACTGCTATTTTAAATAACGTGTAGTTATTTAATAGTAGTTACTGGTCGTAACTAAATGATGAATGAGCAACGTAGGATTATTTTTACAGCTGGATCTAAGAACGAAACATCCACGGGATGTGGTTTATATGTTGAATATAGTGATATTAGTTATATATTTACAGTGAATAGCTTATCTTGTATATTCTCTACCGAAGCATATGCAATATCTCGTGCACTAGATCTTATCATTGAAAATGAATGGAATAGTGTATACATGTGTTCAGAATCTCTTAGTGTCTTGCAAAATTAAAAAAATAATGGATTACGCTCTAAAATCAATCCCTGTATTTTCTATATGAGTGAGTAGTTATGTGAATATATTAATAGGAATGTTACTGTCAAGTTGATTTGAATACCTAGTCATTATGGCACCGTAGGTAATGATATAGCTCTATTGCTAAAATGTTATTAGAATACTTAAATGCGTATTTTAATTTTACTGATTATAATGAAATTTTTCCTATAATCAATAATAATTCACTAATTAGTATGAGATAGTATATGAACAATTATGATTTTGGTAATGATCACAAGGGGGTGAAATATATCAACAATAATGATAAGTGTAAAGCTGAGACTTGATTTTTCCACTTTGAGCTAGACAAAAAAAGATTCACGATAATAAATAGAATAAGAAGCTACCATGTAAAAACTATAGACCATCTGTTCAGGAAGAGTACTGTTGACTCTGATCTGTGTACTTGCGATACTATACAAACATTAGAACATTTAATATGGGACTACCCGAACTATAATAAATATAGGGAATCTCTGGTGGTTTTTAATAAGAATAAGGCAGCGAGGTCAGGTGACGATATTTGGGAAATTTTCAATACAAAAGCATTCATATAGCACTAAGATTAGTTTTTTTTCTATTTTACTTAACAAAATAATAGTTCAATTAATATAGTAATTTTGATCTAGTATAGTTAATTAATATATGGACTATATAATATATGGACTATATAAATGACATTATACTAAAGTAGCGAAGTTTACCGAATTAAGATAGCTGTTTCATCTAAATGATCATATTAAATTGAAAAAAATAGATAATAAACAAAATCAATTTTGAAGAATATTTCGAAAAGAAAGCATTTATCTTTGTTTAGAAACCAGTAATACCGAGATTATCCAGATTATTGTATTTTAAAATTCAAGTATATATCTACAGATAGTTCAACTAGAAGTATTGACGACAGATATTACTACGTAGACAAAATCAGTCAATTCTATAATAACCTATGTATATATGTATCTATTTTATGAATATACGAATAGATAAGCATTCAATTAACTATGTAATAAAGTTTCAACAAATATAAGTATATATGTACAAGGGTTTTTAAGAAAAATATAATATACGTAAGTAAAAAATAATATTTAACTAATTTGTCGCCATTGAAAATCTACCCTGCAATTTTACACAAAGGTTTGTGAGGGTCGAAGGTTACAGATACAAAAAATGACTGGAGTATGAGCGAGCCTCGCACTTGTTTTTAGCGTGCTGCGCGTCCGAACTCGGGCGCGTCGTGTAAGAGGACTGTGATGGTAAAATAAATTATACTAAAATCATTATAGAAATATATTTTGAGACATTTGGAATTCAAGTACAATAGGTATCAAAGGTATTAAAAAAAGTTTTACTAAAATCATTAAAGAAACATGTTTTAAGACATTAGATATCAAAATCTATCTATATATGCGATGTATATGAAAAAATCCGATATTTTTACAAAGTTATACGCATTTTAGTGAAACAATTTATATTAGATAACATACAAAATTGAAACTTTAAACGTGTTTTTCATGCAACTAATTTTCTTAACTTTAAAAAGTAACTTGCGCATGAGGATTTCATGAATTTGAAACTTTCAGAAAATATACCTTAGTATATGTAGAACATAAACTGTTGATTATATTTAAATTTTTTTCTTATCTCATTTTATCCATCTGTAATTATTAAAAAACATGATTTTTTAAGCATTTTCATAAGTCAAATGAAAACTAAATTGTTTGAAGGAAGTAGAAGATGATTTTTGAAATTTCGTTAACAGTTTCTTTTGATGGCTAAACAAGGAAGTAACTGCATTTTTTTCAGACCATTTTGTCAAATTGCTATGCGTAAATGACATTTTGAAAACTGATCATTTTTATTAAAGAAAAGACAATTTTTATTAATAACTCTGAAAATAATCGATATCTTGAGCTAAAAATTTCTATAGAATCTGTTAAGATCATCCTACATAAGCCTTTAAAATTTTAGCTCGTAAGACTGAATAATAAAAGTTTGTCTTTTCACCATTGCAGTGTCCAAAATATTCTTCTTTTCTCAGGAAGCAATGAATCAGTTATGACTAGAAAATTTACAGTAAAATAGTTGTACACCCTACTGCAATACATACTTTCAAGAATTTGCCATGTATGTGAAATATAAGACGCACCTAAGTATAACTTCATAGCGTCAATATTTAAAAAATTATTAAAAGAATAAATTTCAGCAGGATGTACATCATGAAACTGATATTCAGTAAAAACCTCATTGAGTTTATATTCAATAGTTATTAAGTTATAGACAGTTAAAAAAAAATCTTAAACACACAGTATAATGAACGGAAAACGGCACATTTCACATCATTTCTGTCCTGGTGGAAAATTAATCTAGAACTATGTAGATTTATCTAGTTTGCCATAGGAATAATTAAGGGCCTCGACCAAACTAGATAATTTTCTAACAGGATGGTCTTGAAATTAGGGATATAATGAGTATGTACTTTATTGTGTAAAAAATTCGTTTCCCTAAAAACCATTTCTTCATTGAAAAATTTTTGTAAAACCAATATTTAAAATTTTTGAAACTTTTATACTACTACAAAAGATCTAAACGCATTTGCTAAAATTAGCAAGCCCCTTCTAAATATCCATAACATTAAATAAAAAAAAAAAAATATATCCATAACAAATATCCATGCAAAATTCGATTTGGTTTTACCGCGGAACGTTCGAGCACCAATGAGCTATACACGTACACACACACGCGTGCGCACACATAAACATACATAGTCACGCATAGACACACACACACACACACACACACACACAGAAACACATGCACACGCGCACGCACACACACACGCACGCGCACGCCCATACATATACACACACATACATAATTACATGTATTCGTGCACGCATACGCACACATCCATATAGCAGACATTTTTTGGGAGTAACTTATTTGAACTCCCCAAATCATGTAGTATGTTTTTAGGTTAAAAAATGACAAAAACAGATTTTATCAAAATAAAGTTTTTTCTTTAAGAAATCAAAAGGAGGATCTTTGAGGAACATATCGAAGAAACGGAGACCAGAAAAAACAGAAAAACTTCTACCACGTATTAAAAAAAAAGAGACAGCACGTAAAGAAATTTACATAATTATGCAGGCATTAAAAAATAGATCTATGAAGCAGAACTATGAATGTATATTGTAAGAATAATACATCTCTTTTATAAGGTAAAACGTTTTTCAAGTAAGTACATTAATAGTGTATCATAATGTCTAATTTGACTGTATAAAAAATAAATATAATAAACGAAGGAAAAAGAGCACTATTAAACCAAAATAATATTTTAAAATGCCTTTTATGCATCCATTAGATGACTATAGTTTTACTTGTTATATATCGATGGCATTTACGAAGACTAGCACGTTTACGGCGTTTGTCACGAAGAATAGCACTTTTGGAAATCTCCCACGAAGACTAGCATATTTCGTCATTCCCCCGCGAAGAGTAGCACATTTCGCAATTTCCCACGAAGATTACCACATTTGAAAAATTTCCACGAAGACTAGCACATTTGGCTACTTTCTGACGCCTGATTTTTTTCAGGATACTTTTATTTATTCGAAAAACCTGATTTTCTCCGATAAACCGATAATTTTTTTAGTACTGAGGGGGTCTAGTGCCCGACTCATACGCGATAAAAACAGAATCGTCCAGATTTGTCGAGAGTTTATCAGTACAACTTTAATTTACATATTTTATACGAAAAGTGCTAGTCTTCGTGACAGAATTGCGAAATGTGCTAGTCTTCGTGGGGGAACGGTGAATTTTGTTAGTCTTCGTGGGGGAACGTTGAATTGTGCTACACTTCGTGGCAAGTGCTGAAATGTACACGAAAAAAAGTGGTTTGTTAAATTAACAAAGTTACTTGGAAAATACGTACAAATTATTTTTTTTTATTATACTTACAAAGTAATTTGATATTTCCATGAAGCGATTTATTAATTTCACTAAAATATTTGTCAAATTTACTAAGAAATTGGTAAAAGAAATCAAAAGATAATGATTTTTTAATAATAAATATCTACGACTGTCACTTAGATCGTCATTAATAATGTTAGATATCCACGGTGAGTCTTAACATGATTATTCAAAAAGGTGTTTGAACTTCAAAGGGGACTTCAAAATTTGAGCTTCAAAGGGTTTAACAACAAAAATGACTAAATGGACCTTCAGAGCACAAAATTCAAAATGGCGGATTTAATATGGCGAACATAAGTACCATTTCTCAAAAACAGCCATACCCAATAATTTTTTTTGTTGGTAATTAACCTAGAACCAATGTATATTCGAAATCAATAATAAAATTTACAATGCAATCACCTTTTTTAATAATCATATTAAAACTCACTGTGTAACGAATGAAACTACAATTCCCGTAAAGAACAAGTATCTATTTTACAAGTAATCAAATACCATATGTTCTAATATTATCAAAATGTATATATATATGAAAAACACCAATTTTAAACATTTGTAAATATTTTTTTACAAATGGCGGTGCTAAAGGTGTTACGCTATGAATTCGCAAAAGTCAATTTGATTCGGAAGTAATAAGTTAAAGTTACTTTTAAATAAAAAGCAAATAGTAAATGATCAAGGAATATAAATTTAAGAACGTTTTGGCTACCAAACACTTAATTATCACAAAAATGCTGCCTGTATGTACGCACAAACGCTAAAGAGCAGAAACGCCGATCCTCGTATTTTCGCTTCGACCTCGCTTCAGTCAGTCAGCAGCGGACCCATTTGGTTAACACAAGCCAGAGCTTTCATTGGAAAAGCCGTCGGCTTTTACCTACGCACGCATGCACGCGTGCACTCCTATATACACGAAGTCATTACTTTGGCGATAAATCGCGCCTATCTCCGCGTGCGTACGCAGCGGAACGTGCGATTTTCGGCCGGCCATTGCCTCGGCAACGCGCCGCGCCATAAAGCGTAAAAATACGAGCTTTAGAATTGGACCGCGCCGCCAAAAATCGGGCGACGATGAAATCGCAGAGAAGTCCGGTAAAGCGCGCGATTAAGCCCACAGTCAAACGCTCATTGAAAAGTCTCTGCCGCGCGAATTTACGTCGCGCGGCACGGTTGACGAATTGCTCGTGGGATGATATGCCGAGCTAGTGATGGCCAAAAACTGAGTACGTTTATATAATTAACCACACTCGCATCTGCTTTACAGATTTAAAGAATGTCTATTTATGATTTTTATTGTTTATATCTTTAATTAAAATTCTGTTATTATTTGACAAACATGTTTTCATTTTATAGGTCAAAATGAAAAGATATTAGCCGCACTTTTGCTCTGCATAATTCCTAATTAAATGGAAAGAAATAGCTTTATCAAATATATATATATATATATATATATATATATATATATATATATATACAAATTTCCAATCTTGAATTTAGATAAGCACGCTGATGTTGGTGGAACTGCTTGCATAACGTGACCGGGTCATCGCCCGCCGTGGATGGTTTGGAAAGACAATATATATAGTCCAACATCGTAGTGGCCTTCATTGTCTTTCCAAACCATCCACGGCGGGCGATGACCCGGTCACGCTATGCAAGCAGTTCCACCAACATCAGCGTGCTTATCTAAATTCAAGATTGGAAATTTTTTTAACGTCACATTCACCCAGTTTTCTATCTATCCATTTAAATTCATTTCTCTGGCCTTTTAAAAATATATAATTTTCTTAATTATATATGATTCTTAAATCTATATTTTAAATTCATCTTGTTATCTTTTCTGCTATCATTCTTTTGTTTCGTTGTTTCTTGATAGCTTAAAACTAAAATTTTGTGTTTTTTAGGTTATGTTCGATTGCTTGTCATTTTATGAAATCGATACGGAGTTAGGACTACTTCATCTCAAATTCCTCATCTTTGATCGACCTTTAATTCCTTGTTCGGTTCGTTCAAAACGGTTTCTTATAGCTATAGATACAGCTTCTGGAAAACAGGTACATTTTTTTATATTGTTGAGTTGCTATCCCTGTAATCTTTTTCTCTCAGCACCTTTTGAGTTCTAACTGTGAGGAAACATAGTTCAAACATTCTAGAAAACAATGCTTTAGCGTTAGTGTTGTGTATTGAACTTATATCATAACTGCGAATTTTCTTTCCAACTTGGTTTTTTCACCTTATGGGGGCACACCACCTTTAAAATCTGAAACAAAAAAATTAATTAAGAATTTTTATTTTGATATTTATTTTAATAAGGGTTTTTTTTCCTCAAAGTATACATAAAAATCTACCAATTTGTATATTTTTTACCTTCGTTGGACCTTCTATGCCTCCATGGCAAACCAGACTGTTTTCGAAGACTTTAAGCACTGTCCGTAAGATTCCAAGTCTACGCATGGATGGATTGGGCTAAAAATTTATGGAGATACTCATTATAGTAGTACTTTTCATATGAGCGTAGGGATTTTGATTTGAACGAGTAGAAGTATTTTTTTATATGAACATTGTCAATATAACACTTATTTTTTAATAATTTTATCACTTTTATAGATGTAAAAAATTTTCTACTCGTTTAAATCAAAATCCCTCCGCTCATATGAAAAGTACTACTATAATGAGTATCTCCATAAATTTTGAGCCCAATCTGTCCATGCGTTCACTTGGAATCTTACGGACAGTAAGCTGAAACTGATAAAAACAACATTTAGAGTTATTTAACAATTAAGTTACAAGTTCTAATAGATATAATTTATACTCATCTTATCAATTGAAACTACTTTTTTCTTCTTTTCAACGTAGCAGACAAACATCTGCAGCAGTGTACATCAATATTTTCTGGTGCGTGGAGTCCCATGAGTCTTCCTCCTCCTTGAATAACCTGAAATGAAAAAAAAAACACAAAAATGAATAAATTGAGTAAACTGTACTTATCATACTTAACTCAGTCAATCATGCTTATCTTTTGTTCATCTTCATCCGAAAGCATTAGTATTGGTAGTATGTTATGCCTCAATAACCTCACCTGTCACCTCAGAGTCAGTACAACCAGGCTGGAACAAAGAATAACAAAAAAATCAATAATTTTGATCTAGATGAAATTACATTATTTGGAAATACCTCAGTACGCTCCTGTTGCATAAGATTCCTCTGGGATCCCTTCTCGTGCTCTTCTCCTGATGGTCCTAGCCTCTATTGTGCTGGCAAGTGCTCTTCGTTCTGCATGGAAGAGCCTGGAGTCATCGCTGGTATTCACCCAAGTCACAGCTGCATCTCCTGGATTGACGTTAAGTTTCTTCATGATCTTGAGAAAACTGTTGCGTCCCTCATTGAAGCTGGTCACAGCAATAAAAACACCAATCATGAGAACCGTCAAGCCACTAAAAGATGCTTTTGGCACTAACTTCCACACAGAATTATTAAAACTTTCATTGGAGTTTTGAGTATAACCTCCAAGGCACTTTTCCAGCAACTCTGGTTTTGATAAGTCTTCATAAATTTCTTTCACTTCTTTCATCACAGCAGATGGAATGCTGGTCTTATGAGTAAAACTTGTTCCTGGGGCTCTTGATTTTTGCCAGCGGCACCAACTCTGGGATCCTGTTGGGCACAAGTGATGTTGAGGTTTCTCGTCTGTTGATTGCATGTGATAGAAAGTTGCCCAGATTTCTTGATGTATTTTTTCAACAGAATCTGGGTACTTTCTAATGGCTTTGCCACAGTACGAGGACAATCTGTCTATAAGTTGTCCTGTCAATCTTCCTCTGCCTCCAATTGTCTTTCCATCGTCCAATTTTTTTTCCAGCAAAAGTTTTTTTCAAATTTCTGAGACGTGTTCCCATCCTCTTCTGTACATGGGAAATACACTCTCTCTTCTCGACCACAAATGCATCACCATAAGGCTTAATTTCACTAATGCCCTTGAAAACTTTTGAGTCACCATCACCAATGTACCGATGATATTTCACATTATACTTTTCTTCAGAACATTGAAATATTTCAACAATCCCATCCACTTCCATTTTTCCAGCACTACCTTGGTAATTGGCAGAGCAATTGGCTTCATGGTCGACGAGCCATTCTTGGTATTCAACACTGTCTTGCTTGCCTTCCCACTTTGAACAAGGATTACAGAAGCTATTTTTTATAGCTACATCTAAAATCTTTCCTGTCTTGTTTCCTATCACACTGGTGAGTCCTTGTAATGATGAAAATCCTCTTTTTCTCCATGATCCATCACCAGAAACATCAAGTCCAGCGCTGTTTGGTGGCGTGGATTCAGTCTCTTCAAAAACGGCTTCGGTCATTGACTCTTGAGCGACACTTTCACACACTTCACTCAACTGCTTGTTTATTTCATCAGAAGCCGATTGGGCAACTGGCTTGCATAGGTCTATAATCCCACAAAAAGTTGAAAGGCCAGCGTGTCCATGTCCAAGTGCACGAGCAGACAGCACAGATCTTCTGTTCACTTCATATGCATTTCCTTTGACTCCTACTTTGTTGCTGGAGTCGATCGCTGCTATTTCACCACACTTTGAGCACACAATATCTACTTTGAAACCAAAACCCTGCACACCAGATTCACTTAATTGAACACTGCCATGGCACCGATTATAACACAGAACACTTGTAAGTTTTGAAAAAAAAATTGAAGTATCAATGATTCTGTTTGTTGTATCACTGGTGTCTCTAGCACTAGTTGTGTTTTGGAGTTTCCTCGCTGAGCTGGTGGATAGTCTTGGCTTCTTTTGTGGGCTTTCTTCTTTTTTAGTCAAAAATTCTCTAACCCTTTTCTTGCTTCTACCTCGAGAATATTTCTGGTCAGGGTGAGTATTTTGGAATCTTCTTTTTTTATCTCTTTTGGAAGACATTTTCACTACACTGATTCACACACATTCATAAATTGTCAAATGCAATTAAAACACTGTATAAGTTCAGTACAATAAAAATATTAGCTGTGTTTACTAACAGGTGGTTTGTAAACATAAAAGCCAACTGTCAAAAGTAGCTAAAATGTACGGGTAAGGTTAGTCAAAAATTCGATCTGATTTATCGACCTTTATCTCAAACGCATGTAAGTTCAACTATTCACCTGTAGTGGCGCTGAAGGATTCTAGCCTTCAAATTGGTTCCAATTATATTATATTTTATTGCTTTATAACTAAATAAAATAATCAATCAAACATTTAGTTATAAATAATAATAAAATAAATAATAATTGATAAAATATCAAATTTACGCAAAATCGAGTGATCGGAGCATCTTTGACGATATTTCGAACAAAAGTTGCCGACAACTTGTGCTCCTAAGTTACTGACAAATTGCGGTCTCTGATTTGGTCATCTAGTTTTGTTCGTAATTTTAAATCGAGAGTAACGTTTCCTTTTTGTAACAACCCAAAATAATTGTTTTCTAAGATGTTTGAACTATGTTTCTTGAAAGTTAAAGCTGAAAAGGGGCTGAGAGAAAATAGTTACAGGGGTTCCAACTTAACGATTTCTAAAAAAGTACCTATTTTCCAGAAGCTGTATCCTTAGCTATAAGAAACCATTTTGAACGTACTAAAAAAGGCATTAAAAGCCTTTTAAAGATGAAGAATTTGACATGAGGTAGATCTAAATGCGTATTGATTTCGTAAAATGGCAAGCAATCGAAGATAACCTAAAAAACACGAAATTTTATGTTTATATTCAGCTCCGTTGGGATGACCCATTGAGCTGTCAATATGTTCAAATTGGTATTAATGGGAGCTCTCTCAAATTTTTATATATATATATATATATATATATATATATATATATATATATATATATATATATATATATATATATATATATATATAAGAAACAATTAGTTATTAATCGAAATATTTTAATTCATCTTTTATTACAATTAAAATACTGAAAATATAACATTTTTATTTCATCGTAAAATAATAATGCCAAAGAACGTTTTGCTCTGTAATTGCTTAAACTGAAAAGCTTTCTAAATTAATAACCATAGATGCTCTTTCATTATTTATATATATAAACCATATATCAATTATCTATAATTTTTCAACATCCTTAGTCGTGCTCCAAAATAGATGCACCCAATTCACCAATTCTCATTTACTCCCGAAATGTAAATGAAATGTAATACAATGCCTCCCTCCAACAAACGCGAAAATCAATGAATACTGAATGCTACTTAGTCTGTAACTAATCGGCTTCCGCATTGCGCCCATGAAATATGTACAACTCGCGCAAACTTCCCTTTTCCATACTCCCGACGAAAATAAGAAGAAATAATGCGAATCGCCTCACTCGAGATTTGAAATGAATTTTTCAAAGCTCGACAAAGTTCCAACACTGCTGCCACCTCATTGTCTTCGAGGAGAGTAAGGGCACACAACCGCTCGTCGGTGTCTACCGAAACTTCGACGAATTCCCCAAAGCGGATAAAAGAATGTTTATATGCACTCGCTGATGAATTAGTGATTGCATTAGAACTGGGGCGCAAGACGGCACACCGAGGATGAGGCGTTGGTTGTCCCCGAGGCGACGGCGGTGGCAACGCTGACACGTTTCTCTTGCATGAGCACGACAAATTGAATTTTATATGCCAATGCGATACCGTAGACGCTCATGTCGCGGCTGGATGTGTATCATTGTCTTCTATAGTTTCTCGAGAGGATAGAATTACGAATGCTTGGATGAATTAAAAAGGGTGATGGTATGTAGCGCTGTCCATTGGGTTTAACAAGGAATTAGTAGATCGAGTGCGGGTCGGATCAGGCGTAAGGGGACTTTTTTTCAAAGTATCTTTAATCACTTCTGTTAGTATATAGCTTTTAATTTTATATTGAAAACTGGTAATAATGTTATTTATTTAAGTAACTCTATCGCTTGATGGGTATGTTATAACAGTATAAAATTTGTTTATACATATTAAACTGAATTAATTTAGATAATATCGAATGTATAAAAAGTAGTACGTGAATTGTTTTTTAAATCGTACTTCTATTTATATTAAAAAAATTTTTTTATTAATTATTCCATTATGAAATTAGTTATTTTATTTAAGGTGACTTGAGCGCTGGGCACCGTATAAAGTGTGAGCCCCATGAGGGGTTTCATTTTTGTTTTTAATTTTTGTTCAATTATCTTATTGAGAATTCATTCTAAAGCATTGTTAACTTCTGAACGACTGTAACAAAAGATTATTATGTTAATACGTAAAATCCGCTATTTCGTTGACTTAATTTTTAGTGCACATACGTAGAAACACGTTTTCAACGTTTATCCCCGATATCTTTTTTATTTGGTCTTTGACACACAAATTTGATCACGTCATTAAATTCCCCATGAAAAATCTTTAATTACATATTAAATTTGTTAATATTTCATTTTTTAAGCTTAGTGGAAGCAATAACAATAGTTAATTTAAAATATAAAATAGTAGGAATTTTTTTAAATATTATATTTATACTAAAATTAAAATTAGAATTAATAAAATTACTATAATTTATTCGCAAACTGTAAAAAATAATTTTTTAACGCAAAGCTAAAAACTAATAATCTTAAAAATTTATTTATAAAGCTATTATGTAAATTAATACATTTACAATTGAAAACTTTGAAGCAGAATAAATTATTATAATCATCGTGTTTCACCGTAATGAAAACTAACAAATACCAGTCGAAATAAACAATCACAAAGTCCAGCACTTTTAGCCGACTTAACGACTGAGCGAAGACGTCTGGCTGGATACCGTTTGTATTTTTCACGCTTCGTCGAAGAAGATCGTTGCGTTGAAAGAAACTGCTCCAGCACTGCGCACCCACAACACAACTTCTACAGCGGGAAAGCAACGAGGAACGAGGTGCAAGCTACGGTTCGTTTAACGTTTCATAGTGAAAAGGGCTACGAGAGAACGAGGTTCTAGAGCCACTCCCCGTGGAATTCTACGTGGGGAAAAAGTACTCATTTGCGGATATCGCGTTCGCTTATTTGCGCTCTTCTTTTTATCTATGTTTGTTTGACGGTAGAAGTGAAGTGACATAAAAGAATTGAGGATATTTTGCTTTCTCATAGAGGAAGCTTTGTAATGGCAAAAAAAAAGTTTTGCTGAAAACATGTTAGAAACATCTTAGAAACATATTATAAGCATGTTTTGAGACATTCGGAGTAAAAATACACTATTTTTAGAAAATATCCATATAGATATGTGTATGTGTGCATGTGTAAGTCTGTGTGTGCATGTATGTATGTGTGTATGTGTATGTATGTGCGTGCATGCGTGCGTGTGTGTATGTGTGTGTGCGTGTATGTATGTGTGTTAGTCTGAGTGTATGTGTGCGTATGTGTGAGCGTATATGTGTGTGTATGAGTGTGTGTGTGTGTATATGCGTGTGAATGTATGTGGGTGTGTATGTTTGTGTGTGAATATATGCATGTATGTATGTCTGTGTGTGTGAGTATGTGTGTGTGTGTATGTGTGTGTGTATGTTTGTGGGTGTACCTCCATATCTCGAGTAATCCACGGTTAAGGAGGCTCCTGCGCGTAATGTCTCGAACTCGGACATATCATTTTTTAAAGTTTAGAATACGCTCAATCTAACGGTGCCCTTATTTATACCTCTTATCGGACAAAAACTCATGAAATTTGAGCTCAAAGTTGGCAATTTTAACATGGACTCTTATGGCAAAGTTGAATTAGTTAATTACGAATGAAATCTGATTTGTCCAGTAATGTCATTATACCAGTTTTGTAGGAATAAATCTTCTCTTTCAAATGACATTATTTAAAATATCGGTTATCAAACTAAAAAAAGAGATATTAGCGAAAGCTTGAATAAATTCGCGTTATACCCGGCAGCTGTAGGGAAGTCAGCTGAGTGGCCATCTTGGCTACGGCGTTCGGGAGAAGCGCGCGCAATTTGAGATTCCAATTTCAAACAAAAACATTCAATAAAGAATAAATCGTCATAATTGTATTATTTATTTTAATTAATTAAGTCTATGCGTAAATAAAATACTCTGGAAATTATAGTATTTAGTTTTTTAATTATTTTAAATATAAATTAACAATAAAAATTTAACTATGGGCCCACGTAAAACTCTAGCATCCCAAACTGTTTTAGGTTCCGACATTTTCACATAATACACTAAATAATATCAACTAGAATAATACTTATCAACTAGAACTTTTTACATGCAGCACGCACGACGCACGACACGACGCTATAGTAATATATATATATATATATATATATATATATATATATATATATATATATATATATATATATATATATATATATATATACAGATATAGCTATATACCACCCATCGGCGCGCTTGCGCGGAAGACGAACCTGTCCTTCTCGCATATGTTATTCACTGCCGAATCCAAAATAGTATCTGTATTAATATTTATTGAATTGTTAATGTTTATATGATTAAAAGTTTGCTGCATTTATATACATTATAAATACATTTAAGATTTTTAAGTATAAATATATGCATAAAAGTTATCATCAAATTTTCGATTCAATTTGACTAGTATGGCAGACGCAGGAGCCTCCTTAAACTTACTGATTCAGGGCTCATTCTTTTTTGTTTTTTTTTTAAGGAAGACGGCTCAAAAATATTTTTTTTGTTTTTTGATGCGTTATTGTTTTTTTTAACGGTTTTCGATTTTTGAATTTTAGTTTTTCGGGTTTTTTAATACCTTAGAAATAAAATAATTGATTTCGTGATAATGCGATTGCAAGAGCTTAAAATTACCTATCTTTTCCGACCCGAAATCTTTGATAAGCTATTTTCCGTTATTCACGGAAACGTCATGTTCTTTTTGAACGGTTATATCTCAGAAATATATCATGGAAATGTATTGAAAGAAATTGAGATGATCAGTAACATGGATTACAATATTGAGTAAAATTTTTGAGCCAGTTTATTTTTTTTAAGTCGAGAAAAAAAATTGTAAAAAGAATCGATTTTTCATGTCGTACGATAACTTGACTAAAACGACAATATTCTTTTTGAAAATTTCCAAAAAGGTAACTTTTAACTATCTCTTGGCTAAGTTCTTTACCCAGATCATGAGGAATTTTATGTTTCAAGATATTTGAGGTTATGTTGTATTTTTCAAACTTTTTTTGGTCGCTTATATCTCGAGAATAGCGCGGTCATTTTGTGCCAACTGGGTCTCATTAAATTTATTTCTTAATGAGGATTCTGATTAAAATAAATTTTAAGAATCAGCGACTCGTTTTTGATTTACAATGATTTTTCTATTTTACATTATTCTGAAATCAATGAGGTAAATTAATTTTTGATTATCTATAACAAATGATAACTTGAGTGAAACGGCATTATTCCTTCTGAGAATTTTCAAAACAGTAGCTTTTTACAATCTCTTGGCTAAGTTCTTTGTCCAGATCATGACTTTTATTTTTCAAAATATTTGAGGTTACATTTTTTTCAAAATTATTAAATGCTTATTTCTTGGGTATTACACGGTAATCTTTTACCAATCAAAGTTCATTTTGTTTAATGAAGATTTCAAATAAAAAAAATTCTTCAGATTTATCGATTTGCTCTTGTTTTATAATATTCAGTCTTTTTCATATTAATTTTTTTGTCAACAAATTTTGATCGATAATTTTTTACTTTTTACGATAGAATTTAATAGAACGAATAATTTAATTTCGAAACAATTAATTAGGTTTAAGGACGTTAAGTGCCGATGGATTAACAGCGATTTTGTTAAAGTGATCACCAGCATCAGTTTGTGTTTACTTAATAAACGAAATTTACATATTTTAATCTTTATGGAAATTAATACGTAATTGTTATAGGATTTCAACTAGGAGAATTTTATTATTATTTATCCGAAACTCGATTAACAAAGATTTAAAATCATAGTGAATTTCTACAATGCACATAAATTTTACTGCTCTTTTCAGTAGTGCTGGCAGTTTTTCTTTACTTTTTCAAGTTTTCGGAAATAGATTTTCGACTACTCGACTAGTATTCCAATTTAGGTCAAAAAATCAAAAACTTGATTTTACTGTAGTCGACTTTTTAACAGTTCATAATCGACTTCGATCCAAGTAGAAAAAAGAATTACTAAAAGAACGTCATTGTTTTACTTAAAACTCTAAAAATGATTAGGCATGTCAGGTGTGCTACGCGCGCCACAATTTTATGTCAGCCATCCCTACGTCCATATGAAATACAGGAAATAGATATTAATATACATTTTGTACACAATAATTTTATACGCATTTCTTATAATATAAAGCAGATGATTGCTAATCGTGTTATGTAGTTTTAACTCAAGTATTAAACAATATGCTTAAGAAAAAGAGATTAAATGATGATTTATAGTCAAATATTGAATGAAAGGGTTCTCCCTTAAAAAATAAAAATGATTTTCAGTTGTAAAATAATGTATAAAATCGCATGAAATTTTAACACATTTTCTCATTTAATTTATTATCTACTGTATTTTTAATAAAAAATCATATTATCCGCAAATGTAGTAAGAAAGCTATTATATGCAAATTGCTAATTTGTAGTTAGCAACCCCCAAATCTGTAAAAGTTACAATCGCTTTAAATCAGAATTCAGATAATTTTCTATGCAGATAAGTGACTATTCAATTACGTAACTTTTCATATTTTTTATTTGAGAGAAAACCTAATTTTTTTAGTAGAAATGTGTAGGTAGTAAAGATAGTAGAATGTGTGGATAATGAGATGCATGGATAGTGGGGTAGGTGGTAGCACGGTCAGTGTGTGTATATATAAGATGTAAATAATTAATGTATTTCTCTTCACACTATCACACTCTCTCATATTATATTTTATAGCACTGTGTGACCTAAATTCGCATTTATCGTACGCTTTTCCGTGGCATAAATGATCGATTACACCACTGTTGCTAACTTCACACCGTACCATTATAAACACTGTGGAATAAACACAGTTGCCACTTATAGTATCCTTATAAAGTAAATCAATTGCTAAAACAGCGCATATAAAATGTGGTGCTGATTGTGAGTTTTTTCACTTAATGATTGATTTCCTGGTAAATACGCATGCCAAGTATCAGAGAATAATTATAAATCCTTAAAATAATGCTTCAAATTAAGAGGTTAGTTCAACGGATTGTATATGACAATTTGGCGCGTTTTTTGAATATTCAATCTGGAATTCAATTTAAAATTCAGTATTAATTTTTTTTTCATTATTAATATTATAAATTTATTAAAATTTAATTTAAATAATTTCAAGATATGGTAAATAAATATATTCAAATTAACTGTTAACAATAAACATTTATTATTTTTTCAAAAAACAAAATATCTTATTTATATAAGGTTCTATTCAAACAATGTATAAAGGTTGACATTGATTATTAATTAACTAATGAATTTTGGTTAAATAATAATTAGTTTATACGATTTGTAATTTCCTTAATTTATTTTTTATGTTTTTTGGATTATATTTTTTTTATGCGGGGGGGCTCCGCCCCCCCGAACCCCCTGTTTCCACGCCCGGCCCGCCCCCGCACTCTACACCCTCCCCTATGTCGATGGCAGGTTTATGTCACTCGTGCTACAATAGTATATTACGATACATGTACGCTCGGGCGCTAACTACGCGCCGTGCAATTATGGGCCACTTAGGTCACATGTATCGTAATATACTATTATAGCACACTAACCTCAAAATGCCAACTTTATTGTCGATTTTGAGGTTGTTGTGCTATAAAATATCGTATGAGACTGTTGTGGGAGGTGTTTTTCTACCTTGCTCGATTTTCTCACTCGCTTCGCTCGTGCGAAAACCCTCGAGCAAGGTAGAAAACCATCTCCCACAACAGTGTCATAATATACTATTTCACTTAATGATTGATTTATTCATTAATTATAAAAAAATGGCGAATTTATGTCACACGAGCTTTAAAATAGTATACGATACTCGTGGCATAAACGGCCTATGACACGACGTGAAATATCGTCCTCGCTTTGCTCAGGCGCTAACTTCACGCCGTACTGTAATAGGCCGTTTATGCCACTTGTATCGTAATATACTATTAATCCCTTTTTCTCTCTCACATTCACTTTTGCACTTTGTTCCTCTATCATTCACGCACACTCTCACTCAATTATATACGCATTGACTCACTCATACAATCATTTGCATACACTCTCACTTGCTAGCTTCCTCACGTCCTAACTCATGCACTCACTCAATAACATACTTACACATGCCCTCATCCTTGCATTCACGTACTCACTTTCTCACTGACCTACTAATGCATGCACTTACTCATGTACAATTTTATAGCTCTCATATTCGATCACTTCCTCGCATACATACTCACTAAATTACTCACTTCTTCACTGACATACTTAGGTATGCAATGTCTCATTTACTTTTTGATATGTTTACTTATTCAAACACTCACTTACTCACCTACTCACTCACTCACTTAAACACTTGAGTTCTGTCGATCTTGTGCATTCGCTCTCTCACTCACTTAATCACAATTTTACACATTCGCTGAGGTTCCTACTCACACACTCAATCACGCACTCTCGCCTCCCCCTCCTTCTTTTATCCCATTTTATTTTCTCAATAATATACTTTTCCAATTTATTGAGTTACACGATTATTTCGATAGTCTTTTTAATTAACCCCCCTGCGCAGGAGTTATCATGCCAGAAATACCTTCCAAATGCAGTAATTTTTCAAAGCAAGTCTAAAACGTAGAGGGGAATGATTTTAAGGTTTTTGGGGTCGCTGATTACGAATCTGCAGTGAGAATTACGAAATTCAAAATGGCGGATCCAATATGGCTGCTACATACTAAATTCTTGTATATTACGATTTTTTTAAAGAAAATAACCATACATGGGTTTTTGGGATCGCTAATTACGAATCTACAGTCAGAATTCCGAAATTCAAAATGGCGGATCCAATAAGGCTGCTACATACGAAATTCCTGTATATTACGATTGTTTTTAAAGAAAATAACCATACATGGGTTTTGGGGGTCGCTAATTACAAATCTGCAGTCAGAAATTCGAAATTCAGAATGGTGAATTCAATATGGCCGCCACATAAGCAATTTTTGTATAATACGAGCGTTTAAAAAAAAAATAACCACACATTGGATCCGCCATTTTGAATATCGAAATTCTGACAGCACATTCGTAATCAGCAACCTCGAAAACCCATGTATGGTTATTTTCTTCAAATATACTTGTAATGTCCGGATATTGTGTATGTGGCGGACATATTGGATCCGCCATTTCGAATATCGAAATTCTGACAGCAGATTCGTAATCGGCGACCCCGCAAACCCATGTATGGTTATTTTCTTTGAAAACAATTGTATTAATTATACGATTGTTTTATGTATTATTAAATAATATACAGGAATTTTGTATGTAGCGGCCATATTGGATCTGCCATTTTGAATTTTGAAATTTTAATAATAGATATAATATTGATAATGTTAAAAGCTTATTTACGTTCATATTTTTAGAAAATATTCTTATAATTCTCGGGAATAATTTTAACAGCCGCCATATTGGATCCGCCATTTTGAATTTTGAAATTATAACTCCAAAATCGTAATAAGCGACCTTGAAAACCCCCGATTAAGGATTTTCAAGCTATTTTGAACTATTTTAAGCAATTTACGAAAGATTTTACAATTGCATACAATAAGTATAAAAAAACGTAATTTTCTTATTTTTCAGATTATAATAATTTTATAATAACATTCAAAATCGTATTTCAAACTCCAGCTATCTTATTACATATATTCTAGGCTTTAATTTGCGGGGTCGTTGATGTTTTATAGTTATTTTGTTCAAAAGTTATGATAAAAAATGTTTGGACGAGTATACTCGTCCTCCTGCATACGGGAACAACTCCGTTTGGACGAGTATACTCGGCTCTCTGCGCAGGGGGGTTAAGCATAATAACTTCACATACAAATACATGAATATGTATTTAGACATATATAAGACACATAAGTGCCGTCTTCTTTAATTTCATCACCCCACGACCCTACCAGGAGGGGTAATTTAATTCCAATCCCAACCCCCCAGCCCCCACTTTTCTCATTAATATACTTTTCCAATTTATTACGTTACATGACTATTTCGATAGTCTTACAAATCAAGAACAAAAACTACACATACAAACACATATATATGTATTTAGACATCCGTACTGTACTTAACCGCCGCCTACATTAATTTTATCTGCTCACCCACCCTCCCCCCTCCCTATTTTTCCTCTTTATTCTAATTTTGTACTTTCCGATTTATTGCATTATAAGACTTTTTCGATAGTCGTATAAATCAAGCATAATAACTACACATGCAAACGCATAATTATGTATTTGGACGTAAGTACTATACATAAGTGCCGCCTACTATAATTTGATCACCTCACCGCACCTCCTCCCTCCTTATTTCCCCTTTTTTTCTTATTTTACACTTTTCCGATTTATTGCGTTACAAACAGCCATCACTTTTATATATAGGACAGCCATCGCTTTTTTATATAGGATTTTTGAAACATTCTAATGTTTTCTAATGTTTCGAAAATCGAATGTTTTATGGTCGCATTTCAAATGATTCGACTAAAAGAATTATTTTCGAAAATCAAGCAGCTTCTCGACGTTTCGAAAATCGAATACTGCCAGCTCTACTTTTTAGTAAGACATTTTTCGTTTTTCTTCTTTTTCTTGATTCATGTTTCTTATTCTGAAAATTCTACGCCCACATTCGCAGCGAAACATAGCGCGCTGGTTTGTGTGAATATCATTAGAGTTCCGGTGCAACCCCAAAAAATATTGTGTAAAATAAGCCCTACTGTGCGAGGAGAGAAACTTTTCGCCGTAACGAGGCGCAAGGCTTTTTTGCCGTACACTGCTGCGCACGATAAATTGCTGAGATCACAGCAATTAAAGGTAAAGTCGAGCGAATGTAGCACTTTTGTCGCGTTTATCTGCGCCGTATTAGAGTTGGCAATTTTTATTCTTTGACGGAAAATTACAACTTTTGCACAATTGAGTTATTTTTATTTAATTTTTTTTATATAAAAAGTATGAAATAAATTGTATAGATATTAAACGAATCCATGCTATAATTACAATTAATTTATGGAAGGTTTTTAAGGTAATAAAATTTTACCTGAACTTTACCTAAACTGTACCTGAAATAGTTAATCGGCTTCAAAATGCACATTGAATAAATAGAACTTCAATATTTATATACACCAATTAATCTGCAACTGGAACGACCAATCTAACTTTCGTGACTTATATAACTTCAAGTAATAATTAATTCATATAAAGCAGTTGCGATACTAAAACAGCGTCTCTCATCTTTAATAATCCTCTGTTTAAAAATGAAAAGATCTTCCACAGTCTATGGTATGCAAAATACCAGGAATTTTTCAAGAGAACCTTATTAAAAACTCGTTTGAAGAAAAAAAAACGCACCAACCCTCGAACCAGCGTAGCTCACCACAAAGGTTCTCTCTCCTCCGTATGCTGCGCTGTGCCCGTCGAACCGCAACGAAGAAAGACGCTCCCTCGACTACAGCTGACCAAAACAGAAAGCTTCCATCGCCGTCGACTACTAGCGGACCAAGCCACGCGGATCTGGCAGGCAGCTAATGTTGCAGCAGTAGTAGCTGCATGTGTAGTAACCACCGCGCAAAACCATTCAATTAACTTGAGCACTCGGTTTTCCGAGCGTAAGCACCGAAACAACAACAACAACAGCAGCGCAGTTCCCTCGCTCAGCCACGAACGTATTATTTGTATATAGCGGCTGTAGGTCCGAGCGGTTCTCTACAATGCTGCGCGCGCCCCCGACTACTCGCATTTTCCGACGCGCGTCAAATGCAGACTCTCACTGGTCATTCCTACAGTCGCTATACGCGGTTTTTATATACGTTAGAGCGAGCCATTAGTCGTTTGCGGACGCGTGCGATGCTTAATTCGCGAGTGGACGTGGGGAGAGGATGATGGGATGAATGGAGAAATGTTGTGGAGGAGAGGATGGGGTAAGGCGATTTGAATGGAAAAAAAGGGAAGATGCGTGTGCTGGAGATGCGTTTAATGGTGGACCTTGAAGGTTCTTGGAATTGTTGTCAGGAAGTGGTTACTCGGCGATTGTGCTCGATATAATTTTAATGGCATCGTATTTTCTATAGAATGAAAACGTTATAATGTATTGTGGGTTTTAATCGTGACAAGTAAGTACACGAATTGTAAAAGAAATGATGATAAAAGGATGCCTTTTATAAAGTGATTATTCTAATCGTCATGCTAAAATCGTCAAGTAGAAATATGCCAAAAACCCTCGCAGCAACATTGTTTGGCAGTTTTTATTGAAAATATATAAAAGATAGACATAGATTGTTAACGTGCGCGTGATTTCCTTCCGATTTAGGTCTTTTAAAACTATTCTTAAGCTATTTTTAAGAAGAAATAAACGTTAATTTAAAGAATTTTCAAATAGTAGCTATTTTATCAAATTAATAATATTTTTTTCGACAATTCTTAAAATACTCATGATTTTCTTTCAATTTATGTATTTCAAAACTATTCTTAAGTTTTTTTTTAAAGAAATAACACGAATTTGAAGAGTGTATTAATTTTTTCAAAATATAGCTATTTTAGCAAATCGAAATTAATTTTTTTAGTCCTGCTTACTAATATCTATAAATATACGTAAATATTCACAAAATACGTTTCAGTTTTATTCGAACTATGCCTTTCAAGGCTATTCTGAAGCCTCAAATCATGAATTAATTTTAGCATTAATTTATTAAAATCTACTAATCAGGACCTCTCTCTAAGAAAGCAGTCTGCTAAGGCAGTTAGCAGCGTATTTTCTGGTTCATTTTTAAGAAAAGCATGAACTCCAGATTTTTTAAAATCTATTGTAATTAAGGGGGAATTAAAGGGGGATATCACCTTGAACGGATAGAACTGACATGCAATACTCAGTTTTGCTCTCTAAATGGATTAACTTCTTAGAAAATCTAATTACAGGACTTTGTTGTCTAAATATTCAAGAATGGAAAATAATTTTATATTATCATTTCTTCATCAAAATAACGAAGCTGGAAAGTAAACCGTATTGCAGACTTATAACCTTATATCAAGAAATTAAATACTGACATCTTCTACAATATAAAATGTACCAAATGTGTAAGGATTTTTTGATCCGTAAAAATCTTAACTTTTGTTTAAATATTAAACATTTCCGTAAAAGTGGATACTTTTAAAATTCATATGTATTTTGTTAGATTTTACGTTGCAGAAGATGACGACGTTTTTATTTTTTCTCAGGTCAAACCGTTTCAAAGATCCCTAAACCATCGATTACGGAGCTATTGAAAAACGCTGCCAACTGCTTAGGCACTATTCTTTCTCAAGGTGAATTTAATTAAAATTATTATATAAATAAGGAAGAGCTGCGTAGTACCGCACATCATGGTTATATTCCTGTCTAACTATTTTCATTTAGTGATTTGTGCCCTACTGAAAAATGGATATTTTCAATAAACTTCTTATCTTATATATATATATATGGGTGTTTTTGGCAGCGATGTGTTATTGATTTTAAAATCACAAAAAAGCATAATTTTTTGTGATTTTAAAATTAATAACACATCGCTGCCAAAAACACCCATATATATATATATACTCATTAAAAAATTTTACTACTATTTAAAATATACTAGTTTACAAATTTCACCATCAAAATAGTATAAAAATTATTATTTTTCTATACTATATAATAGATAGATACAGATTCAGTATTGCAAAAATAAATGTTGTCATTATTAATTAGAAAATTAAAAAATCACAGAATAATAATATTTTTAATATAACATTATCTTTGGATTTTTTCGTGCAATATAATGCACAAAGCTGGTTAGTAATATAGAATAGTATATCTCATATATAATAATACTTAATATCCACAAGAAAAAGCACAACGATAAAGCTCGTGATATACAGGGTGAAGATGTATTGTTCAAATTAAATAATCTCCAATATCTCAGAAGATTATAAACCAAATAGGCTTAAAAATATTCAGCCAATAACCTGATATTCAAAAAATATTCTCTGACATTTTCAAGTCATTACAACAAGTATTACTCAAGTCATTGCTGTCCAAAAAAATACATTTTTTATATTTATTTTATCAAAAAATAAACCATCTTAAAACTCCACCATTAAAAAAAATTCAAAAAAACAAAATTTGAAAATTTTTAAATTTTGAAAAATGTCCATCAAAATATTATTCTAAAATTTTCGCTGAACCTTTCAAGCGCACACCGGGTACTGATAGCAAACAACTGTGCAATGTTTGGGAAAATTATACCGCAGATTGAACGAATGGTGATATGCCACATACTAACACACACACACACACATACATACATACATTTTTTAAGACTAGTCTATTCGGACACCCCAAGGCATAAAACATTTGTATACGTTACAAAACACAAAAAATAATTTCATCATCACAAAGCTTTTTCTTTGAGAAAGTAAAAAGACTCATAGTTGTACAGAATAGTCCCAACATTTTATTGAAATAAAATAATTAAGTTAATCACTTTAGAATAAAAAATTGCAAGAAATATTTATCATTTTAGCCCGTTCGAGGTGATCTCTCCTTAAGGGAAGAAGCTACCGATTTTTGGTACAAAATCGGGTTTTTTAAGTGGTAAAACACTTATTAAATCCTTTTTCTTTCGAAAGTAAAACGTTTTACTCGAAAACTAACTTTTTTTCGACTTATTTGAAGCTGTAGATAAATGGTTGATGATGCTATTTTTATTGATATTTATGTTTAAAATTATTTTTCTCAAAATTTAATTTTTATAACTTACTTTGTAAGCCTGTGCAACCGTTTTTCGTGAATCACGCTGAAATTTTTTGTACTTTCGTTTTAACATATTTTGAACAAATTTAAAGAGGTTTTTTTTATTATTACATAAAATATAACTTTTTTAAATATAAGTTAACATTAAAATAATGCTTATATCGCAAACAATAAATTATTCATATAGAAAATAACTTCAGAATAGTTCAAAAATATTATTTGAAAATATTACTCTTTAAATGTCTTAATTTTAGCTTGAAATGTTCATAAAAGAAAATGTATACCAATCCATCGTAACCCCTTGCGCACAGTGATAATCAAACATATGACTGTTTTTACAGGTTTTTTCAAAATGGCTACTTCAAAGTGTGGTGAATTAGATCAAAACCAGTCTAAAATGTCATCTTTTTCCATATTATAACATGTTTTGTAGAAAAAATATTTTTCTTCTTAAATTAAAGGATTTTAGTGTTTGCTGTATCTTCCCTTAACTCAATTTAGCTTCTACTAACTTGTAATCTATTTTTGCTTTATTTTATTTAACATGATATATTTATAAATTATTTATTATTCACAACGTACTGATACTAGACAAATGTTATAATTAATTTCTCATTAGTTATACGCAAGTGTAGAAAGTTTATAGTCGATTGATCAATGTGGTAGTAATAATAACCTATCGTTTTTTTAAAACAATGTTTCAGAAGCGATTTGACCGAGTGAAGCTATGTCAATAAACAAAACTCAGGCTTACAGCCATGTCCGATATGACGCAAGGTAAGAATAAACATTCCAGGGTATATCAAATTCTGTATCTAACAAATGGATCACATTGCACTTTATTACAACTGCGCCCACCCATAATAAATCGTACAATGGCGATCTTTGTATTTAAAACATTTCACTCTCCGATTTGAACGCATGCCATTTCAAAATCTTCTCTGAACAGGACTAGGATCGGAATCCTCGTGAAATTTTAGTGCAACGATAAAAGCGAATGCGTCCTCGCAAATCCTTATGTTTACATTCGCCCCGCTCTCCGGCTTTGTTCGGACTTGCATTTCCCTTCTCACACGCGCACGCGCTCTCCCCAGTTATCGGGGGAGTTACGAGAAGCTATTCCCTCAGCGAGTCCGCGCCGTTATCGTCCGACGGGGTTACGACTATCTGATAGAATTCAAGAGTTTTCGATCGTTTGTCAGAGGCTACGATCTTGAATTCTCTCTCTATATATCTTTCTCTCTCTCCCACTCCCCACCCCCTTTGTCTCTCTCTCTCTCTCTCTCTCTCTCTATCTCTCCCTCGCTCCCTCTCTCTCTCCCTCTCTCTCTCTCCTCGTAACTCAAATTTCTAGGAATCGTAGAAGAGAGGATATCCGTTTAATCGATACTTACATGCCAAACGACGGGGTGAATTAACGACGCGCGACTTTTCGTCTTCATCGATTATCGAGGGAAATGATATCGAAGAGTAGGGTTTACGAGCCTTTTGCTTTCTCAAAGAGAAAGCTTTGTAACGATGAAAATATTTTCATCAGAGTTTTTGATGAGTTTTTATGTTTTCAAGACTCCTAAGTCAGAAGAACATGTATTAAAAAAATGTTTGTATGTATGTATGTATGTATGTATTGTATGTGACAAAAAATTTGTGAAGCGATAACTCTTCAAGGGCAGCATGTTATGAGCTGAAATTTTAGAGACATATGAAGTATAGCTCAACTTAGAACTGATTAGATTTTGAAGCTGATTGGATAATAAAAAGTACATTTTTAAAAGAAAATAGTAACTTTTTGATTGATATATCTAGCAATTATTTTAAATCTTTTACTCAAAAGAAAATGAAAAATATAAATTTTATGAAATTTGTAAAAATTAAGAAAAATTTATTTTCTCTTTAAACGTCAAATATATTGAAAATATGTACATACATTGTCTTGAGATAGACGTAACTTTCTTCCAATTTATATATATAAAAATTACCTGAATACTATTTGAGAGGAACAAATATGTTTGAATGCTGAATAAGTATTTTTCTAAAATCGTTAATTTTAGAAAGTTTCAGAAATAATTTTTTAATTAATATTAGTACACGTAATTTTCTTTTGATTAAAATATCTTGCAATTATTTTTTCTTTTTTTTTATTATTATTATTATTATTATTATTTTATTTATTTTGATATTTTTCGGTTCCCAGTCAGTCCGAATTTCTCGGTGGTTAAGGGCAATAATGTCCATATATTTAATTAAAAAAGAAAAATTACGAAATTTGTAAAAATTAAGACAACATTTTTTTACTTTTTATGCGTCAAACATATTGAAAATATGTAAACTATTCTAGTACACGTGATTTCATTTTGATTGATATATCTTGCAATTAATTTAATTTTTTTTAATTAATTTAATAAAAAGTAAACTGAAATTTTTAATAAACATGCTTTTGAAATTAATGAACTTTCAGAGTTCAGACATGTTCAACATTATTTCGAGATATAATATATTTTTAGAGTGGCATTATTTAAACGCTTGTGTTTATTAAGTCAATTTTAGCATTAATTAATTTAAAGCGAAATTCAATTAGAAAATTCTTAAAGTCGATTTTTCAGAACATCTCTTAGAGAAAGCATTCTGCTAAAGCAGCTAACAGCGGTTTTTTATTGGTCGATTTGATAAAGTTCGTTATTTTTTTCGTTTAAATGTGGGCTTGTGATGGATGGTATTAAAGGTTATAAATTATTTTCAGTAGTTAAGGGGGAATTCCAATGATTTTTAGAAAATCTCTCCCTTTTGACCAATAACATTAAAACTTCGTTAACTTAGAAAAGGCTGTACACAAATTTTGAGTATTTTTTACTAAATTTTTTTTACTAGTTATTGAAGTAATTACATATTTTGTAATAAAGACAAGGGTTTTTAGAAAAGTTCCTTGGACATACGAATTTAATAAATTCTATTTTAAAAAATTCTGGAATATTTATCAACTTAAAATGAACAAGAGTTAATTTTTTGGAATTGTTTAAAGTCAATTAATGGTCTGAAATAAATGAAACGTTTTTAGAACTTTAAAAAATATAAAGAATCTACATGATTCATTACTTACAATTGACGAATAAAACATTTAACCTCAAAATACCTAAAAAGATATTAACTTCTTTTCACAATACTTTAACCTATATTTTCTGGAAGTTTCAAAAGTATCCATAGTCACGGGTTGTGCAAGGAACTTTTTAAAGTTAGAAAAGTAAGTTTCGAGAAAATCGCGATTCAAGTTTTAATTTGGTATGCTACGCAATGTAAATTGTTTCACTCAACAGGCTATAACTTTGGTATAACAAAAAGATTTGATATCCAGCAGATCTCAAAATGTTCATAAAATTATTAGCATAAAAAATATGCAATAAACAATTTTTGGATTGTTTGATCGAAAATCAGTGGAGCTTTCCCTTAATGCTCTTGTACCAATTTGGATGACCATTTATTATTCTAAGCTGGATTCTATCTACTGAAATATTGACGCTTGATTATCTATTAAAATTCTCTAAGCTAAACACGCTCTATCATATTGATACTGGAGCATCAATTTCAACAAAACACGTTTAATATTGATTATACATCCCTCCTGTGCAGTAGGATGAATATATTCGTCTAAAATACATGGCTATCCCATTATATACTATATATATCAAGTAGGCAGAAGGGATATATTAATCAATATACATAATAATAGTACTATATTTTATAGTTTTGCATTATTCAAGAGAAACTGTCTGTATATGGGTGATTTTCGATTAACTGTTAAATTCGGGGTCCATCATTTCTCAAATTTTAACTGTAGTTGAAATAGTGTATTATTGTATTGTACGTTACAAACAAACATTCTTAAAATACGTAATTATGGTGATAAAACTTTGAGCTTTGAAATTAAACTTTTATGGGATTTAACAATGGAAAATTTAGTTTTACCACGAGGTGACATTTTGTATTTAAGCTGTTCTTATTTAACAACCTAATTGTGCCATAATTTTTCCACTCATATTTACTTTAAACATAGAAAGAACAAAAAATACTTTTTAAATGGTAGAGCTTTGAACTAACTGCAGATTTGAATACCACAGAAGTGACTGAAAAATGTGTACCTACGTTATTCTCATAAAAAATGGTCTCAATCCCAAAAAAGGTTTAACTGTCGGCGTCTGGATCTCTTCTTATTTTCTATTCATATGTCCCTAATTTTAAATAACGACGCTAGGTTGTGCTGTAAAATTATATAAAAAATAAATAAATTAAATTGTTTTCGTTAAACTTCGAATAATTTGAATTTTTGCAAAATTGAAGGACAAAATACTAATGTGAGTAAAATTTATATTTTGATATATTATAATACCGTTCAACATTTATATTGTAGTTATATAACCTTAGTTTGAAATTATATTATTTAAAATAATAATGATGTACTTAAAGTAAATTAATGTAAACGACATACTATTAAAATCTGGCATAATTTACGTAATGTATTATACAGACTTTAATAGTATGTCGTTTACTTTAGATGGAAAAAACAAGCTAAAGAAAAAGGTCACAGTCATGCTATATATTCAAAAGGCAAAACCTGACAGAGGGCATTGTTTTCTAGGATGTTTGAACTACTTTTCCTGAAAGTTAGAGCTCAAAAGATTCCGAAAAAAAGTTACAGGGGTGCCAACCTGGCGATTTTCGAAAAAGTACCTATCTTCCAAACTCTGTAATTTTGGCTATACGTAATGAATTTAAACAATCCGAAAAAGGAATTACAGGTTATTTTAATACGAAACATTTTAGATGAAAAGTAGACCTAAACCTGGTTCGATTACGTAAAATGACAATCAATCAAACATAACCTAAAAACACAAAATTTTAGGTTTATATTCAACTTTGTATAGGTGACCCATTGAGCTGCCAGGGTGATCAAATATTTATTTTCTTAAGGGAAGAGTATACCTTTAAAGCTAATATTTTTAAATCTAGATAAATTTGATTTTATGAGTATATGATTACATGCATAAAAGAAGGATGTTTTAAGCCCTATCCAAAATAATTAACTGCCTTTACCGTAATGTATAGCTATTAAACCAATAATGGAACACGAATTTTATAAAATCTTCCTGCGCCACAATTTTTATGTGAAATACAAAAAATACTAATGATATATGATATATTATAACAGTATTGAAAAATGTACAAAGAAAATTCTTTTTTTCAATTTATATCTATTATTACTGATGTTTGAGATTTATTAACCAATTTTTGCAATAAATTAGCTTATATTTTAGTTAAAAATGTCGTAAATTAACCTTTATCCTTTTTTGGTACGTTAAAATTTATAAAAATAGGAGTTCCGTACAATTTTGGAAAATAGCCGTGTTCGGACATATCTGAAACTTCAGAACACTCTACTGGATCACACAAAGGATCTTAGGATCTGAAAGTATTTTTGACTACTTCTTTTGATAGGTACTTTCATAAAAAAAATCGACGGCAAATTTGGTGAACGCCCAAATTGGAATGACACACACACATATATATACATATATAAAAGTAAATATAAAACTGACACTTTATTACAAATTTTACAGAAAGGACGTGACACGGAGGTGAATTTTAGTGACATTTGCTCAACGAACGCGGTTGCGCCCGACAGCAACATTGATTTACTAAGGCATATATACGTTTTTGTGCTCAACATAGCATTTAAAATAGTAGATACGGAAAATATTAAACATATTTCATTGCGAAATTTATATAGGGTAACGGTACGTATTAGCGAGCCCTTTTTTGAAATAAAGCATATTAGCAACAACTTGGTAATAAATAAAAAGAATTATTTTTAAAATAAAGATAATCAGGTTATCTTATTTTAAAAATCATCCATTTTATTGATTTCAAGGTTGTTGTTTATAATACGCCCTGTTTAAAAAAGGCACACTAACAGAGACAGGCTCATTAATACGGACCGTTACCATATGCAGGCTATTTAATGCTGATACGTATATCAGACATGAAATTTGACAGTTTATTGAAAAACCCACATAACTATTTTAAGCATAAAGTATATATCTCTTACAGACATTGTACAACAAAATATCTATGATCAAACTTAACCACAACGCAAAACAAATCCCATCAACAACAGACCGGCTCTCTGCGGGATATCCTTTGCATAATATCGAATTCGACGAAAACTCAAGCCGCCCTTATTCCCAAGGCGACTCAGTGAAAAAGCCGCCACGCTGGCGCACCACCTCAGTTTTCATCAGTACAGTATTAGCCGCGCGAACGCCAGCCTCCGGCGAAGCCGATCCGAGGACGCTGGTAAGGAATCAGCTTATGGAATTCCACCGGCGGTAAGAGGGACCGTCAGTAAGAGAAAAAAAATAGAGAGAGATAGAGAGAGGCGAAGTCGAGAGGAATAACGGGATTCCGACCAGACGTTTCGTGGAAGGCGAGCATTTCTCTGCTATAGTGTCCGATTTCACGAGCTCTTCGTCTTCGATCACGTGGGGTCCCAAAGTTCTTTCAGCACGGCTGCCACCATATTTCGATAGAAAAGTCGCGTACCCGTTGCTCAAGGTGAATGTATATACGCGGAATGAAAACGGCGTCCTATTCCATAGAAGAATGTATACATCATACGAGGGTGTGCTTTTTATCTTACCATACCGACAATTACTTTGAGACTACGGATTGTTGCATTTAAAAAACCACTGCCAATTCATACTTATTAATTATTCTTCTAATATGAAATTAGTTGTTCTATTTAATTTTGTGGTGAAAAGATAATCGACAAGTCCATTTTTTTAAATGTCGAAATACATAGATTTAAATTTTTAAATTGACATTTAAAACTATTACCTATGCAAAAGTATAACATAGATTATGAAAAAATATTTAAATTGTATAAAAACTTCAAAAGCTTTTGTATATCAAGTAACATTTTTTTTATAAAATTAATGATAAAATTTATCTTATGCATATAAAAGTTGCATACTACTTTTACCAATAAATTTTTGTAATTTTGTAATTTTATTTATGTTTATGAATGTCAAATTTATTCATTTAAAGCAAACAATAAATAAAAATGAAAAAATGCTATAAAACTAAATCAAATCAATGAATCTTAAAAATTCTTATTGATTTAAAATATTCATCAAAAAATGAAAAAACTGAACTTTGATTAGCCAAAAATGACCGCGTAATATCCAAGAAAAAACTTCCAATTCGTTGGCACTTAGCTTCCTCAACTTAAATAAATTGTTCCAATATGAATTTCTTTATTCTAATACATTTTTTTTAATTGCTCTTTTTCTTTCTTATTAATACCTCAAAAAAGGCATGTGTTTTTATCATTTATTGTTGTGGAAAGATAAATTTCAAAAAATTATAGCTTATGATAAAAAATTGCATTATTGATTTAAAAATATCGTATATAGAAAAATCATTATAAAACAAGAACGAATCGAGGAATCTTTTTTTTTCTAATTTCGTATGTTTATAAAGATTTGCTATCATAAGTTTCCAAAATATTGCCGTTTAAACAAAATGACACGTTTTCGTGTATAGCACGAGAAGGAAAATAGTTTATAAAAATTATATAAAATCGTTGCAAAACAAAAACGAGTCGATGAATCTTAAAATTTCTTTTTAATTGAGAATCTTCATTAAGCAACAAGAAAAATGAGCCCCAGTTAGCAAAAAATTACCGCCCCGTACTTCAAATATAAGAAATCAAAAAATATTTTGAAAAAAACATAACCTCAAATAGTTTGAAAATAAACGGAACCTCAAATATTTTGAAAAATAAGAGTCCTCATGATCTGGTCAAATATATCAGCCAATAGATAGTTAAAAGCTACCTTTCTGGAAATTTGAGAGAATAATGCCGTTTTATTCAAGTTAACGTATGTCATAGAAAATTGATTTTTTTAACAAAATTATTTTCTTCTCGGCAAAAAAAATAAAAAGGATGACAAATATTACTGATTATTATACTTGATGTTACTGATCATCACAATTTCTGTCAATATATTTCCACGGTATATTTCCGAGATATAACCGTTTAAAGAAAACATGACGTTTCTTTGTATAGCAGAAAGAAGGAATAGCTTATCAAAAATTTCGGCTCGGAAAAGATAGCTAATTTTAAGCTCTTTTAAATGCATTCCATTCGAATTGATTATATTAATTCTAACCTTTAAAAAACCTAAAGAACTGAAGCCCAAAAATCGAAAAAACGACAAAAAACAAAAAACTATCGAACAGTTAAAAATTTTATTCATCAGCCCTTCGTACGTCAGAAACAAAAAATATGAGCACTGAAACATCAATTTTTACCGTGGATTACTCGAGATGTTGAGGGATACATACATACATACATACATACATTCGTACATACACACACACACACTCACTCACACACTAACACACATACACACACATACACACACATACACACACACTTACAGGCACACACACGCACACATACACACACACGCACGCACGTACGCACATACGCAGGCACGCTCGCACGCACGAAACGTCTATACTCTTTCTAAAACTGGTGCTAAATATTCATAATCGATATAAAAAGTGTAAAATATTTAACTATTTGTTTAGATAGAGAGTAAACTGCTGGCATGTTTAGATATAAACAAATATATTTATCTGCTATAAAATTCAAAGTGGCTATGTTATACATCTATATATATATATATATATATATATATATATATATATATATATATATATATATATATATATATATATATATATATATATATATATATATATATATATATATATATATATATATATATATATATATATATATATATATATATATATATATATATATATATATGTATATTTCGCTGGTGCTACATCAGTGTATCCACTTTTATGAAATAGATTTAGGTAAAATCGCTTCTTATTTCGCCCCTATATCAGAAAAGGTATATTCCACTCAAATTTCAAGTTTCTAGGTCCAACGGTTTGGACTGGGCGTTCATGAGTGAGTGAATAAGAGAATGAGTGAGTGTATCGGACATCTTCTTATATATATATATATATATATATATATATATATATATATATATATATATATAAGAAGATGTCCGATACACTCACTCATTCTCTTATTCACTCACTCATGAACGCCCAGTCCAAGTGAGTGAATAAGAGAATGAGTGAGTGTATCGGACATCTTCTTATATATATATATAAGAAGATGTCCGATACACTCACTCATTCTCTTATTCACTCACTCATGAACGCCCAGTCCAAACCGTTGGACCTAGAAACTTGAAATTTGAGTGGAATATACCTTTTCTGATATAGGGGCGAAATAAGAAGCGATTTTACCTAAATCTATTTCATAAAAGTGGATACACTGATGTAGCACCAGCGAAATTTGAAGATCCAGTTAATTTTGCTTTTGGTACAAAATCTAATGCGAAGTAGAAGGTTGTTCTAACATTGCAATAGTTAGATGTTCTTGGTGTAAAAAGTCTCTATGTTTGAAACATTTTTTTATGATTACCATTATTATTCATTGTATAAACACTAATTAACATTAATTCAAAACATATAACTATTAATTAATGCACTAATTTATATTTAATAAAGATTATATAAAATTATTAGAAATATGGAAATTTTAAAAATTATATTGATGTAGAAAAATTGTGGAATAAAAAATCAACATCAATATACAATATACAATATACCGTTTGTATGATAATTTATATATATTAAAAAGAAAATCAAATTTATTTTTATATAAAATAAGGTATATAACCTTTCGTATAAAAGCAGAAAAGCGTCCTTTACAAGGAAAAAATTGGCTTTGGGTTAATTGGAAAATTTCAATTTGTTTTTGAGACATTAAAAAAAAGATTTTTGAGGGGTGAAGTTTACAGGTGATTTTCATCCGTAATATGGTCGTATAAGTATGTATATATTTGTTATGTTTTTTTCATGTTTTACAATAAATTACAAAATTAAATAAATTATTAAGGCCTATGTAAGAAAAAACGTGTTAAAGGGTAGTTACCCCTTAAATTTTTTTTTTAAAACCCCGGAATCGGTCAACATTAAATTTTAATATTGTTTATAACAGAATGGTTTTTTACAAGATTCGGTTAATTATAAAAATTCTGGAGAAAAAAACGAAAAAAAGTCACATTTACCCTTATAAAAAAAGGATGCAACCCTTCAGAGTGAAAGCGATTACCAAAGAAGCGCATTTTTATGAGAAATAAATTGGCGTTGATTTCATTGGAAAATTTCAAGTCGTTTTAAGATATTAAAAAAACATGATTTTTGGGGGTGAATTATAAGGGTGTTCTTCATCCCTCAAATGGTCGTATAAGTATGTATGTATATATTTGTTATGTTTTTTTCATGTTTTACAATATATTACACAATTAAGTAAATAATTATAACAAATTGGCGCTGGTTTCATCGGAAAATTTCAATTCGTTTTTGAGATTGTGACGGACTTAAGCCGTTCTTCTACTCCAACGTAGGAGAGTTCGTTTTCCAGTTGTGTTTTTGTTACACGCGGTTCGCGTACGGACCCGAAGAAGTGCGCGAGAAACAACCTCTTCCTGGATTCCCCCTGATAGTTACGCTCCTGCAGCCGCCGAGGTCGGAGCTGCAGAAGTGTAACTGTGCTTTGGGTTTTGGTATGCTAACTCGAACCAGCAGGAGGGCGCGTTAGCTCTCCGCCGGGCAAGCAGTCAAAACCCCGAGAAAGGCACCAGCGCGCTTTTCTCGGGTAAAACCCTGAAGACGTAGTCTCGGGCAGCGCGTTGGCCGCCCCGAGCTATGCCTTTTATGAAATTCGTTAGCGCGTTTCCCCCTCCAGTGGCTACTGAAGGACGTCCGGCGCACCCGAATAATAGGTGGAGGCGGGGAAAAATGAGTTATAATTATTAGTGTGAAACTTGTTTTTTTATTGAGGGTAGAAGTACAATTAAAGAGGAGTGGAGTTGCGATAGAGGGAAGCGAAAGAGAGAGATTACACGCGGTAGATAGGCGAGGATTCGCCACATCACCGTGTGTTCACCACAAGAAGCGGCCCGAGTTCACCCTAGTATCCCGAGCGCGAGGCCTGCTCGCTGGCTAGCCACGGCTTGAGAGGTCAGAGAAAACTCAGTCCTTCCTCGGCTGTGCGTCGCCGATATATACCCGAGCCCACTCTCTCCATCTCTCTCGCTCCCGTCCTCCTTCTCACGATATTCGCGAATCCCCACTCTTCCAATATTCGCGAATTCGTTGCTCCTCGCTGAACACGCTTTCGTATGTCTGCGCGCTCGTGTGTGCATATGCACACGCGCGCGTTCTTAGCCATTACGTTGGCAAATATATAACCGAATCTTAGTTAACAAATATAAAACCGAATCATTTCCGCAATAATTAAATAATTAATTAAATGATTTCTTATAAAAAACTAACTTTTAATTAATACTACGTTTTTTTATATCCTAAATGTATTAACTAATTTATTTTGCTTATAATAATTACTAATGTTAATATCATATTAACATTAACAATAATAATTAATGGTACCGTTCTTGATAATAAGGGTATAGGTACAGGCCGTCTCAAGATATTAAAAAAAACTGTTTTTGGAGGTAAATTTTAAGGATAGTTTTCACCCCCTAAATCGCCGAATTAGCATGTAAAAAAATACGTGTCTAATACTTTTTGATGTACTACAACATACCACAATATCAAGAAAATCGGTGAGTTACACCTCGGGTAGTTTCCTTGTTAGCTTCCTCAAACTTTAGAAAATGTTCCGATATGAAATTATTTATTCTATTTAATACTGGGGTGAAAAATAAAAATGACAAATCTATTGCTTTTTAAGATGTCGATATGTGCAAATATATTTCATATATATATATTTCGTAATTTAGTAATTTTAACTTATGCAAAAATATAGCTTTAGTTAATCAATATATATATATATATATATATATATATATATATATATATTTACATATTCTTTAGTTAATCAATAAAATCAGAATTATATTGATTAACTAAAGAATGCTCAACAATCTTCTTTTATTTTAAAACTATTCAATACAAAAATTTCTTTTAAAACTTATTGGAATAAAAGCATACTTTTGTGATGAAATCAAAAGTATTAATAAAAAGAATTGTACGCACACCTATTAGACAAAATTTATTTTAGAAAACTCAAGAAAAATTTTCAAATATAAATAGTTCTATGCCAAATTTAGCATTTAAAATGCAACTTAAAACGTTTTGCATATTAAGTTACATTTTTTTCCATTTGACAATAATAAGTTTTGCAACACTATAAATTTATAATTGTTGATTAAATTTTATTTATAAATATAGTAAATGCATTTAATTTTAAAAATAAATTTTTTTCGTAATTTTTTGGAATTTATGAACAATGGATTCATTTATTACAAAAATATCATAAAAATGAAAAAACGGTATAAAACAAAAACAAATTGATAAATCTTAAATTTTCTTTTGTTTTAAAACTTCATAAAAAATAAAAAAAGAGCTTTGAATGGTCAAAAATTATCGCATAATACTCAAGAAAATAGCTATTAAAAAATCTACGGTAAAAGAATTTTTGATAAAGGATATATCATAAAAAATTAAATAATGATATAAAACAGAAACAATTCGATGAATCTTAAAAATTCTTTTTGATTTAACTTCCTGATCAAAAGACGAAAGGAATAAGCGTTCAAAAAATTTACCGTGTAATACCTAAGAAATAAGCAATCAATAAATTTTCTTATAAAAATTTAACCTTGAATATCTCCAAAAATATAAATCCTCATGTTCTGAGCAAAGAACTTAGTCGAGAGATACTAAAAGCTACCTTTTTGAATACTTTCAGAAGGAAACTTGTCGTTTAATTCAAGCTATCGTTTACCGTAGAAAATAGATGTTTTTTACAAAATGATTTTTTTCTCAATCACAGAAAAATGAAATGTTCAAAAATTTGATAGAATAATCTACTCAATTGTAATAATTACCTCAATTTTTTTCAAAAGCTTTCCATCATATATTGCAAAGAAATAACCGTTCAAACAAAAAATGACGTTTCCGTGTATAAAAGCCAACAAATGCTCGAAAAACTAAAACGCAGAAATCGAGAAACCGTTATAAAAACAAGAAAAGCATCGAAAAACAATTTTTCTTGCGTATAATATTTGGGTATCGTAACTTTTTTAACTTTATAATTTTCTACTTTAATAATTTTTTGGTTTTAGTTTTTTTGAGCTGTAAAAAATTTAGGCCTTACAATTTTTTGCAGTCCCATTTCTTTGGGTCTTATAAAATTTGGTCATTATAATTTTCTGTTTTTATAGTTTTTGATCCTTATAAAATTAGGGCGTAATAATTATTGATTATATATTTTATTTGGACCTTTTAAGATTTGGGCCTTATAAAATTTTGTTTTTAGTTTTTTTGGACGCTATAATTTTTTTCGTAGTGAAATTTTTGAGCCTTATAAAATTTGGACCCTGTAATTTTTGAGCCTTATAAAATTTGTACCCTATAATTTTTCATTTTATAAAATTTGTACCCTATAATTTTTCATTTTATAAAATTTTGACCCTTAAAGTTTATTGGGCTTTATAAAATTTGAGCCTTATAATCTTTTGCATAGTATAATTTTTGGACCTCATAATTTTTACTTTTAATAGTTTTTTTAGCCTTAGAAAATTTGGGCCTTATAGTTATTTGCATTGTATAAGTTTTGGGCCTTATAATTTTTTGCGTAGTATAATTTTTAGGCCTTATAAAGTTTTGGTTTTATATTTTTTTAGCCTTACAAAAATTGGGCCTTATAATTTTTTTGCAAAGTCACATTTATTTGGGTCTTATAAAATTTGGTCATTATAATTTTATATTTTTATAGTTTTTTGATCCTTATAAAATTAGGGCGTAATAATTTTTTGTTTTTATATTTTATTTGGGCCTTAAAATTTTTTGCCTATTATAATCTTTGGCTATAAAAATTTACTTGGGCCTTATAACTTCTTTGTTTTTATAAATTTTGGGTCTCATAACTTTTTAGACTTTATAATTTTTGGATAGTATTTTTTGGGTATTATTACTTTTTGCGTATTATAATTGTCTTGTATTATATTAACATTTATCGGCATTATACATTTTTGAGCCTTATAATTTGTTGGGTTTTATGAGTTTGATGGAGTTTATGAATCTTATTGGCTTTATGGGGTTACTTCTTTAATGGGTTTTATGACTTTTATGGGGTTTATGAGTATATGGGGTTTATGATTCTTATAATGTTTGTGGGTTTTCTGGGGTTTATGGGTGTTATGGGGTTTCTGATTTTGATGCGTTTTGTGGATTTAATGGGGTTTATGATTTTTATGGATTTTCTGGAGTTCGTTGCAGTTCATGGGATTTCCTGGGGTTTAGAGGGTTTATGGAGTTTATGGTTTGAATGATTTTTATGAGATTTATGAGTTGTTCGGGTTTACGGTGTTGATGCGGTTTATGTCTTTTATGGATTTTACAGGTTTTATAGAGGTTTACGATTTTTATGTATTTCATGTGGTTTATGGGTTTTATGTGTTTTTAGGGTTTCATGGAATTTATGCGTTTTATAGGTCTTATGGGGTTTACGATATGCATGTATTTTATGGGGTTTTTGGGGGTTTTTTAAGTTTTTGGCGTTGAGGGGTTTTACGATGTTTATAGGTTTTATGAGATTAATGGGTTATTGGGGTTTATGGGTTTAATGGGGTTTATGGGTTTAATGGGGTTTATGGGCTTAATGGGATTTATGGGTTTAATGGGGTTTATGGGTTTAATGGGGTTTATGGGGTTTATGGGTTTAATGGGATTTATGGGTTTAATGGGGTGTATGGGTTTAATGGGATTTATGGCATTTATGGGTCTTATGAGTTTATGGGTCTTATGGGGCTTACGATGTTCATAAGCTTTAGGGGGTATGTTAGTTTAACGTTTTGTATCTGTTTCATGGATTTTATGGGTGTAATAATTTTTATGGGTTTATTAGGGTTATGAGTTTATTGGGTTTATGGGTTTATTGGGTTTATGAGATTATTGAGTTTAGGAGTTTATTGGGTTTATGCGTTTAATGGGTTTATGAGTTTATTGGGTTTATGAGTTTATTTGGTTTTAAGAGTTTATTGGGGTTATGAATTTATTGGGTTTATGAGTTTATTGGGTTTATGCGTTTATCGGGATTATGAGTTTTTTGGGTTTATGAGTTTATGGGGATTATGAGTTTATTTTTAGCAAAACTTTTTTTTACTATCACAAAGTTTTCTCTTTGAGGAAGCAAAAATGATTGGTACACCCCATAATGATGAATGATGTTCTGAACAGGTCGTACCATCTGGAGGGTACTGCGGATTTTGACACTTTTGGGGCATTAAATGTTGTTTTTTATAATTTTTAATTGTTTATAAATGTTTCACGTGAGAACTTACGTAAGTGCTAACATAAGTTCTTACGTATGTGTTTACATAAGTTCTTACGCAAGTGCTTACATAAGTTCTTACGTAAGTTCTTCCATAAGTACTTAAGAACGCTCTTACGTCGAAAATTAAAATGAAAGTTAATCAATATTTTTAGTTTTTGTAAAGTTTTACATAAGTTTTTACGTAAGAACTCACGTAAATTTTTACGTAATAACTCACGTAAATTTTTACGTAAGAACTCACGTAAATTTTTATGTAAGAACTTACGTGACAGCTTACGTGAGATATTACGTAAGATCAAGTACAACTTTATTACGCAAATTCTAACGTAAGTTCTTATGCATGATCTTACGTCATTTCTTACGCAAGATCTTGTGTCAGTTCTTACATCATATTTTCAGTAGGGTACTTGCTTAAAAAAAACTTATACTAACAAATCATGTTGGACACTTGCAGTTAATAAAATTCAAAAGTTTTATAAATATGTTCTTATATACCAATACTTACTTAAATAACTTCCACAATCCCGCCCTCCTCAGATTTATTTAATTGTGCCACGGTAAGACTCGTCGTAATTTTCTCATTAAACTCTAATAAAATGTTATCTTCGACTTTGATTAATTTCAGAGGAAAGATCATAAGTTAAGTTAAGATCCTTTTTGTGGGCCTTTAACCTAGCTTTAATTTCATTAAAAAAAGTTTAATTTGTAAAATAATGACTGAAGCCAAAATCAGATACAAATTTGCTATTCACGGGATAAAAGCTGACGTTTACCCTCCATGTTCCGAGCGCGCACGCGATCTCGTAAAACAACGAGCGACTCCCATCATGGCGGGAAATGGAAGGGGAGAGAAGCCGTCAACGCGCGTTCGATTGATTCCGGATTCCCGCGCGCCCGTAAATTCTCGTGGGCACGGGTGCAGGGGGTGAGACTGCTGCTGTGTAATGAAGGTGCACAGCTGGCCTGGCTTTCCGGAGCCAGCGAGTATACGGCGAGCGTCGCAAGCCGCTAAGTAAGTAATAAGGATGCATCTTTACTGGCTATATGCGCAGAGAGTATGGTGCAGTTGGAGATCTTATAGAGCTTTTTTTTATTATACTGTTATGAGAGAATTATGATTTTATTGATAAGTAGAATATAACATTTTGAAATGAATACGCATTTTGCAAATTGGAATAAAAAAAGTTACTGTCTTTTAACAAACCGGAATTGAAATTTCATTCAAAATAAGGAAATATTTAGTTGGTTGCAGTTATTAATTTATTCTACTAAGAGAAAAAGAGATAAAGATTATATAAAGTGTATTTTACAACTTATAAACTCTTTCTTTTTACATTCAATATGTAGAATAAAATAGTTATAATAACTATATATTCTATTTTGGCTATATACATGATACTCCCGCCATCACGAATTTATGGCACGTCTGAGAACCTTTGCTTTGTTAAACTACATTACAGGCTTAAATAGTAGATTGTAAGAAATGTTGATTTACAAGTCAATATTATTTCAAACAGCAAGTAATCTTTTAAGGTAATTATAAGAGTATTAATAAAGAAGACTCTATCGATCTACAGGAACAACCCAATTTATTAATAAAGCGAAGTTTCTGGAGTATTTAAAGAAACTCCCCTCTTCATGGCTATAAAAAAATAATTATAAGTGTATCTGACGTCAAAAAAACGATTAACTTTTCAAACCGCCATTTTTTGATAATTTGCCACTGGATTTATATCTCTTTGCTCAGTAGAAGTTTGCAGACTCGCCACCGATACATCATGCAAAATAATCAGTGAGCTAGCAATGTGCAAATAATGAATATGCATGTTAAAATGATCAATATACCAATAGTAAACATTAATATCAAACAGTAGCGTATGTGCTATTTAACCTACGCGCTCACTCATTTCCCGTCAATTTGAACGTCTCTAACTTAATTATCCCAAGATCGCAGATTGAAGTCCAAATTATCAATCCGCCTCGTCTATATCCAAATCGAACCACCTTCAAACCCATCCACAGCAATGCTCATCAGCCTGCAGTAGTTGCGTCATCGTCGCGCAAATCCATTAGAAGAAATAACTGCAACAAATAACAGAGATCCAAGCAATTTTTTAAAAAAATTGTATTAATAATTTGTTAAAAATTAGTTTGATATTTGAAAAAAAAATTATAAAAAAAATTTTAATGAAAAAGTATTTTACTTAATTTTTAGTACATGTCAAAATAAGTCGATTAACCATGGAAAAAAATGTTCGTTCATCATGTCACCTAGAATCGTGCACGCTTAAAAATTCTTCCAATAAATATCGTATTGACAATAGTGATTTATCGTGATGTGTAGGATCAAGATTTTGAGGTTCTACATTGGTGAAAAAAATATGAACAAGTATTTATAGTAAAAAATGTTCAAAAAGTTTAAATATAAATAGTATTATAGACTCATAAAAAAACATTATTTTAGGGTCTGAAGAGTGTCTTATCCCTTAAAGTGAATTTCTTACTAATACGAACCACGAACTGATTTTCAACCCGATTCGAGCTAAATTATCAGTTAATACGAGATGTAAACATTTGTAAAAATGCGTAAGCAAAACCACTCAAATATCAATCCCAAGGAGAATCCGTGCAATTCTTTGATCAAAAAATCGATTTTTTTTTCATTCTTTTTTGATTCTTTAAAAAAATAAACCCTTGAACGGTCACGTAGGATCATTTTTTACCCAGACTTATCTCTTATAAATGAAAAGTAAATTAAGCAAAAATGTATATATAGTGGTTTTGAATGACATAGATTCCGAATCCGAAGTTAAAATTGAAGAAATAAATGTCGGAACTACAATGACGGCCGTATCAAGTGAAAGTTATTAACTTTTCATCCATTTTGTCTGAAACTATTTATGAAATTGAAGTGACTCATATGTGAGCCACCCGTCCTATACTAAATGTTTGCAATAATTCACGTTAAACAAATTGATTTTGCAACTCTAATCTTGGATTTGAATTGAGCGACCTCTGAAACCACTTAAAATAAAGATTTCACAGTTTCTTCCATATACACAAACGAATTAATAACTTTCCCTTGATACAGCCGCCATTGTGACTCCGCCATTTTTTTCTAGTTTTCACGTCGGATTCGAAATTTACGCCATTGAAAACCTATATATATATATATATATATATATATATATATATATATATATATATATATTTCGAATCCGAAGTGAAAAACTAGAAAAAATGTCGGGACCACAATGGCGAAATCTTAGTTTTGAAATTTACATATATGTATATATATATATATATATATATATATATATATATATATATATATATATATATATATATATATATATATATATATATATATATATATATATATAAATTCACACATGGTCTACATATCAAGAGGAACAATTCAACCAAAGAAATAAAAAAAATGTCTTTTGATCTTAATTTTCCACGAAAATCATCCATATATATACATACACATATATATATATATAGAACCGAAAAAATTCACATATAGTCTACATACGAAGAGGAACAATGTATCCGGAGAAATAAAAAAAAATTCTTTTTTTATCTCTATTTCCCAGAGAATTACCCATATATATACGTATATATATATACGTTTATATATATTTATTTATATATATATATATATATATATATATATATATATATATATATATATATAAATTTTTTGTAAAAGAACAAAAAAAATTTTTTTTACTTCGGCAAAATTGTGCCTTTTGGTATTTAAAATGGTCGTGAATTTTTCAACATTTATTTAAACCCATATATTTAAAGTTGTTTGAAGCTAAATATGACTTTATTATCAAAATGTGCACTATAATAATTTTTTAAACAATATTTCATTTTTGTACTGAAAAACGCTATCTCCATGATTTTTGGTGTAATGTTTCGAGTGATCAAAACTGCTTTTTTCAGGATTAGAAGTTTTATAATGAGTTTAATAAAGCGAAAGATGCATTGAAAGGCTTTGGAACCATTTTTTATAGAAACTTCAGAAAATTTGCTAAAAATTCCTATGTTGCAATTTTTTTAACAGACTTAATTTTGTTGAATACATGGAGGTTGAAACTTGCTAAAAAAATATAAAAAATGACTACATGCTCATATTTAGCCTTCATGAACTTTGAACCTAACGGTTTCAAAAAATCTGAAATAATTCACATATATTGTACATACCTATTTTACCGAAGAAATAAAACAAATAATTTTTTATCTTGATTTCCCAGAGAATTACCCATATATATACATTTTTTATTAATTTATGTTTTATTTGTCAGGAACAAGCCTGGGATAAGCCATGATCCCACGTGGCTGTCTGCGTCGTAAATTTTATTGTGGCCGTCCGAAAGTTAACACAGAAACGCATCGTATTGTTGAATTTTATCAAATTTTTGTTTGACCCTCAAGTACACTGCAAGATATGTATGACCCTATACATTTATAAAACGTATAGCACTTCTGTGTCGTTAGAGGGATGGGTGTTCAGACCAATCACATTTAGCCAAGTGAGCAGCGCTTAAAGTTTTGTAAAGGGTCTCATTGATCCAACACTGTATGACGGTTAGAAAATAACAGGACAACATAAAGTTAATACGAGTAAATAGTATTTAATTTAAGTGCTTTTTTATGCGAAAGTTAATTTAGAATGCAAAATACAAAATAATATACGTTTCTATGATATTTTAGAACAACAGAACACAACGGGGAGTGTGACTTTCTCGGAACAAGGGAGACTTCGATTAAAAATATTGGAATTCTGAAAGAGAAGGATCCTTGCAACAATATTTCCAACAATAAAATAACTAAAACAAAACATTGTTCATTCTGTCCGTTTCTGCTGGACAGGAAAATCGCATTATAAGTATTGATAATTACTAATAATACAATGTGTACATTTATTTAAAAATAAATAACTTCAGTATTTTTTACCTTTACACTGCAAATATTTTTTCCCAATTATTTTGCAGAAATATTAAAATTTTATGTTTTTTGGATTATTCCGGGATTCTTTGTGTTTTCCAGGGTTTTTCGAGATTTTCCTGGTCTATGAATTATATATGATTAAATATGTATTCTAAATATAGTATATGTATAGTCTAGTATATATAAGACACTTATTATTTTATAGAATTAATTTTATAAAAACGACGTGTAATAACGTCACTGAGTAAGCCTGAAAATTTCGTTATATCCACTTTGCAAAATAATTATACTTTTTGCAACTACTCATTCTGCCATATTTTTTTCCGTAAAAAAAGTTTACAAAAGAGTTTTTTTGATGAATGAGAAAATAGTTATTTCATATTGTTACAAATATCTGTGTTGACAAAATTTTAAGGAAAATTTCGTTTACAAAGTGTTCTTCTTCAGGTTTTGGCGTATCGATAAAAAAGAAGAAACATTGTAATTCATGCTATATTGTTCAAGATGCAAGTAATTGAAAATGGACAGAGCCTGCGTGACCAAGCGGTATACCAACGTAACTTTTATTTGCGGTGTACTTAAGGGGGCCAGCCTGAGTTAAATCCTGTAAAAAAACACATATGTGAGAATCGAGTAGCATCGCCCTTTCCTACCCAGGTTCCTTCAACTTCGTATTAATGGGGGTTTACTGTACACGATTCCGTAAAAAAATAAGCAAGAAATGCAAAAATATATTACGTCCTCAGTTGTTATGATAAGTTGTCAGTGACATGATCACTTACCCTAATTCTCTATTCGATAAATATAAAAAACAGTTAAAATTTAGCAATAAATAAAAAATAAGCCACGTACAAAAAGAAAATATCGAAATGCAGACGTGAAGACCCAAAGACAGTTGCAAATGCGCGCGTACTCGTCTACTCGTTTACCTTCTGACTCACTCTACGCTTCTCGCGTTGCGAATGATGATTGCATCAAGCCGCGCGGGGTTGCAGCAAGCGGAGATTCGGATCACGCGCCAAGTGTAGCCGCCGTAACGTAGCAATATTTCCCGGTGGCAATTTTAAGAAGAGTGATATCGTGTAATGCTATACATTTCTATTTGGATTAAACATTAAAAAGAATTTATCGTGCATTTCGTGATAAGTTGTGTGAATGTTTATTTAATTAATTTAGATTTACTGAAATGCATGTTTACTCAAGTGTCCATTAAAGCATGTGCAACGAAGATAAAGTTGCTTATGCAGTGGTGTTAATTTTATTCTTGAATAGTAATGTTTTCAGATATAGCAACTTATAAGAAAGGTATTACGAATCATCAGGTTATTTTTTAATTTCGTTTTATAAGAATCTGAACAGCTAGGTTATAGTAGCTAGGTATATAGTATATACGTCCATACATATTAAAGTGATAAAATGACTTGGTTCCCTGCCAATATCGTTGATGGATGTTTTAATAATTACTACATATCATCTTGCCAACCGTCATTTTTAACTTACTTATCTTTTATAACGCATTATTTAAGTATTTCTACGGATGATAAGTTTAAAAATATGGATAAAGATAAAAGTAAGACTGATGAAACATACGATTTTATAATTGTTGGTGCCGGAAGTGCTGGTTGTGTAGTGGCAAATCGTCTGAGTGAAATAAAACATTGGAAGGTAATCAGACTTAAAAAAACGATTTTTATTTGTATTGCTTATCTCATGCTTATTGCTCTGTAATGTGCCAGGTATTACTATTAGAAGCAGGTGACGAAGAACCGCTGGTCGCAGAAATTCCAGGATTACTAGGACTATTATCCAAAAGCAGTATTGACTACGATTACACTTTTCAGTCCGAGAAAGAAGTGTGCGAAAATCATCCTAGTGCCTGTCTCGAGCCGCGCGGAAAAGTAATGGGAGGCAGCAGTACTATAAACGGTATGGCCTATGTTCGCGGAAATAAGCAAGATTTTAATGATTGGTCAGACCTTGGAAATTTGGGTTGGAGTTGGGAAGAGGTCTTTCCGTATTTTAAGAAATCAGAAGACTTACAAAAAGTAGGTGAATAATTGAATAATATCTTGTATAATTTCCCTGGTAGAAACGTTGACGAGTTTTTCGAGAGTTTTTCATTAAAATCGCCACAATTTCTAGCGAGTTGGTTAAAAAGTGGTTTTGAATATAATATTTGTTACCGTAAATTAAGTAATTGTATTGAATGCAACTATTTTATAATATATATTTAATAAAATAAAAAGTAATTAATCACGTTAAAATATTTGATAGATTTATTTATTTATACCATATAATATATCTATAGTTTAAACGCGTGTATACATATCCTAATTTTTGTAAAACAGTTGATTTTTATTAAAAAACAACTATAACAGCAAATTAAGTAATTAATTTATATAAATATTTCTCTGGATAGTGACAGCGAACTCGACCAGCCGGACTAGTCATTTTTCTACCAGGGTTTGTTTATGAATGAATTTATTATTATAGTAGTTGATGTAACAAGAACAAATTTGTGCAAATGCATTATTGGTTTCATTTTGTATCTAAATGACTACACATCAGTGAATAAGTACATATATTAAACGGAGCTTTATTCTGAATTATGTTTTGATAAGCTATATCGTTTTTAGATAATACCGTCTAGTAACCCTAAGGACCATAGCACTGGCGGTTACTTGAGCGTTGATCTCCCAGATCTCGATGTAAACATGGAATCGATTCTCCGGTTTTGGAAAGAATTAGGTTACAAAGAAGTTGATTACAACTCTGGAGCGCAAGTAGGTGTATCAAGATTGCAATACACAACTAAGGATGGATCTCGGCATAGTTCAAATGCTGCCTTCATCAGACCTATTCGTTCCAAAAGATCAAATCTAACCGTGAGGCCTAACTCCCATGTTACCCGGATAATTATTGACCCAGAAACCAAACAAGCAACTGGTGTAGAATACATTATGACTGGAACTAAAATCACTAAGAAAGTATTTGCTAAAAAGGAAGTGATTGTTTCTACAGGTGCAATTGACTCTCCCAAACTCCTGATGTTATCCGGTATCGGCCCTGCCAAGGAACTTGACCAAGCAGGGATAAGACTCATAAAAGAGTTGCCAGTTGGAATGAAGCTCCAAGAACACGTAGCCACGAGTCCAATTATACTGGATTTCAAAGATCCATCCGTTTCATTCGATCACATCGATAGCAAAATAAAAGACGTTGAATCGTGGATAAACGAGCGAAAGACAACCCTGGCAGTTTCCGCTCTAAAAGGTGTCGTCACGTTTTTGCAAACTCCGTTTGAGATGCGACCTGGAGTTCCTGATATTCAGATTCATTACGTTAACAACTTAGTGGATAATTACAAAGATAACTCCAATGCTGTATACAACAGTCTGCCGTATTTCAACAGAATCCGTGTGACTTTGATTTTAGTATCGACCAAGAGTCGCGGTTGGATCAAACTGAATAAAACCGATCCAATTTATGGTGATCCATTAATTTATCCAAATTTTTTTACGCACCTTCAAGATTTGGAAACCATGGTTGAAGGAATAAAGATCACTATGAAATTAACGGAAACCCAGGCTTTCATGAACAGCAATTTTACCGTAATTAGATCACCAGCACCTGCATGCGAAGGATTCAAAGCTGACAAGAGAGAGTATTATGAATGCTTTGCTAAAATATATCATTCGTCACTTTATCATCCTGTAGGAACGTGTAAAATGGGACCACAAGATGATCCCGATGCGGTGGTTGATTCAAAACTGCGGGTTTATGGAATAAAAGGCTTACGGGTTATCGATGCTTCGATAATGCCTGTCGTAACAAGAGGAAATACCAATGCGCCCACAATCATGATTGGCGAAAAAGGCAGTGATTTGATTAAGAACGATTGGTTGGCGTAGATCGGAGGATAATAGAATGCTTTTAGTGATTTTTATTTTTAAAAATTGCTTTATGATATTTCTTAAATATATCTCTTCAATAGAAAAGTCGTATAATTTTTAAATAAACAAATACTTTCTTAATTTACATATAGGATAAGTGAGCCAATTACAGGACCCTGCACAGATTTCTGTGCTTTTTAGTATTTTTAATAATAATTATAAAATTATAAAATCATAAAGTAACTGGGTGAAATAGTAATGTATATTAAAATGTATTAACATAGAAGGGCACAGTAATTTGCTCATTTACCCTATATAATTATTAAAAAATCGTAATTTTTTATTTACAAATATATGAATAATTCTTACGATAAACGTCAAATTTTCGTCATGAATTTATTATAGTGAAAAACAAGAAATTTAATTATGTGGTATAATTCTTTAAGTTTGTTTTATAAAGCGAAAATTTTTTCATATTCAGTTAGTTTCCAAATTCTTAAATATTATTGAGCCAAATGTAAACACCCTATAACTTCTAACAAAAAAGTACAAATTTAGTTTTTTGTTAAATTGCTCTTGAGTTAGATTTTTAATTATTTGCATAATAACATAGAAAAGTAACTTTATTTTACTTTGTTAAAATGCTTTATTATGTAAAATTTATGACAAAAAAATTGTTTAATTTTTTTTGTTCGTTATATTGACGGCTGGGTTGAATAATCTATTAACTCTGAGAACGCTCAAAGTATTTGTTAACTCGGAGTACCCTCCAAAATCATGTTAACTCAGATATCGCGTGAAGAACAGCTACTCTCTCCAATCATTTATCGCTTTTAATTGTGTCTATTGTCAACTATACAAAATAGAAAAACGTATCTTTTCTCCTAAATTTTGAATCTATCGTAGCTTTTCATCAAAATATCCGCAATAATGCTTTGACCACTCAAATTAAAAGTTTTAATGTCAGTTTTCTTTTTGCCGTACGTAGAATTGTCTGTAATGTATAATACCTAACGTAAATTACGTCAGACTTTAATAGTATGTCGTTTACTTGAGGTGGAAAAAACAGGCTAGAAGAGAAATTCACAGTTATGCTATAATACATATATTATACGCTATAACTATACGTACAATACACAAAACCAAACAAAGTGCTTTGTTTTCTAGGATGTTCGAACTATGTTTTCTGAAAGTTAGAGTTAAAATGGTTTATATAGACACAAGTTTCAGAGTTGCCACCCTGTTGATTTTCGAAAAAGTACCTTTATTGTACGAGTTGTATTTTTGGTTATACGTAACGGATTTGAACGTACCAAAAAAAGAATTAAAGGTCTTTTTAAAACGAATTTAAGATATAATAGTTCTAATTTCATGTTGATTTGATAAAATGGCATACGATCAAACATAACAAAAAAAAACAAAATTTCGAATTTATATTCAGCTTTGTATAGATGATCCATTCAACTACCAGGGTGGTCTAATAATTTTTTTCTAAAAGATTATAAAAAGACGATGAAAATTCTACTTTGATACGTTCAAAATGATGCTATTGAACGTTATCTGGTACTTTTTGAGAATAACCATTTTTTTTGTCATTTTCGAAAATTCAAAATATTCTACTTCTTTTTAAGAGAGCTCTTTTGATAGG
>OX424575.1:141517588-141668722 GCA_949152435.1 Gastracanthus pulcherrimus | reverse complement strand
GTATCATTATATTACGCTCACGTAAGTACCTGCGCATCGCAGTTTTAAATTTGCAGAGCGATGGCAGGTACTTAACACTACATGGGATAGTATTCCAAAGGCGTGCACCGCGAGCTTTGAAGGAGTAAAGGCCAACGTCAGTGCGCGACCCTGAAACTGAGATATCTTTTACTTCACCGCTACTGGATGTTCTTTTCCTGGTTCTTTTCAAAAAGTTGTTTGAGATAAAGTGGTTGTCCTATCCTTATGGCTCTATAACGTAGTAAGGCGGCAAAGTAGGTTCTACATTCTTCTACATTTAACCAGTCCAGTTTCATTCTGAAAGGGGTGATGTGTTCGTCCCTTCTGACGCCAAAAATATATCTCACACATGAATTCTGAGCAGTAGTCAATGATGAGGGACAATCAATGCACCCGCGAGCTGCTTACGCAGAGCCTCGGTGGTGCAGGATCTAAAAAAATTTAAGCCGTAAAGAGAGCGATTAACACGCTTAGTAACGTGATCTACTTGTGGTTTCCATGTTAATTTCGAATCCATAACAACACCGAGGTTCGTGACCCTGTCAACAAAGGGCACAGATACGCCGTCCTCTACCTCAATGCCTGCTAGCTGCAAATCACCCAGCAAATGATGTTATATACTGATCCGAAGATAATAGCCTTAGTTTTATTGACATTGAAGCGCAGACCCGCAGACACTGCTCACGCCGACACGGCTCGCGATGCAGCTGTCAGGCGCACGATGCCCCCATGCAAGTCTGCTTGGATATAAATCTGCAAGTTGTATCCAGAGTCCAGGATATCTGCTATGTCATTAATATAGAGATTGAAAGGAAGGGGCTCCAAAACGAGCCCTGTGGAACTCCAAGATTGGTTATGAGCCAATCTGATTGACCAAAACGATTAGGTAATAACTTTTTGTTGCCGACCCGATATGTAAGATTTAATCCACAGGATCACACTCCTAGAGAAACCATACTAATCAGTTTACGGAGCAGTTTTGTTGGTGAGATGGTATCAAAGGCCTTGCTAAAATCAAATAATAAAAGAATGGTTATTAGCTTCTTAATTTTTTTCTTATCTTTAATGCCATCGATACCACCTCGTATGTCCTCAGTTAATTTAAGTAGAGCTGTCTGAGTGCTGTGGTTATATCGAAAACCAGTCTGGGGAGGATCGAGGACTTTTTTAGATGTTAAATACACAGTGACTTGAATGTGTACAATCTTCTCGAGGACCTTGGAAAGAAAGCTCAAGAGAGCTATCGGACGAAAGTCCTTGACCGATGAAGGAACTGCTGTTTTCTTTAGTGGCACCAAATGAGCTCTTTTCCATGTCCCTGGGAAGATACTCGTACCATGTGAGAGGGATGCATCAAATACTTTGGCAAGGTGTATGCCTATGGCCGGAAGAGCCTGAGCTACTACTCTTTGCGGAATTTCGTTTTCTTCCACTGCTTGTGAGGAGAAATGAGAGACAGCAAGAGCAGTGTCGCCAGAGGAGACCTCTTTAAAACTAAAGCCCTCCTCCGAGACTGAGGCTATCATGTCATCCATCCCTCACATTCATTTTGAGAAATCGAAACCCCAGCAAAATGGGAGTTGAGCTCATCCGGAGTAAAGCCGTGAAGATCTTCTTTTTGAGCATACAGTAGCCCGAGGGCTAGCAACCCCTTCCAAATATCTTTTTTGTCATTTAGTGCTTCAAAAATTCTATTTTGAAGGTAGAAGTTGCGAGCCTGATCCGCTTTTTTCTCTGCCTCGGAGGCAAGATGTAAGTACTCCTGCCAGAGCCCGTTATCCCTTGTCCTCTTGTACCGTCGACGTACAGCGTCACGTTTGTTATACAGATATGTAATATCAGCATCCACCCATGGGAGGCTTTACCTTATTCTTAGGTGTAAAACTCTTTAATGGTGCTAATTTGTCTATCGCCTCCATGAGATTGGAGCTGATACAAGCAAGTCCATTGTCAACTTTAACGTTCGAACCATCGAGTAGCGACCAATCAAAGTTTTGAAGGGCAGAAAGTAATTGAGTTGGAACTATGGACTTGTAATCTCTATAAGTAAAGGTAGATGGTTTTGGAGGTGAAATCGTATGTATTTGTATAGTTACATCTATAACATTATGGTGACTGGGAAAGGTCGCCATTCGATTGCCAGCACTCAGAACCTCGTCATTATCGTCAACGAGTATAATGTCAATCCATGTGTGAGACTCATCAGTGTGATGAGTCGGGCCATGTTCAATTATTTTAAGTGAGAGGTCATTTGATAATCGACTCACAAATTGCGCATCTGCCGACGTTGATAATAGGTTCGCATTGAGGTCTCCCATGATAATCTTGTGACTAAAATCACCTACACACGATGTCAGTTGCTCAACAAGATCTGTACCTTTAACAAATGGAATGTGAGGCGGCCTGTATATTACCGCAGCTAGAATAGGAGCTGAGCAACCCATCTGTATACTACAAATAAGATATTCCGGGATGTCAGGAGTACCGATCTGTGCGGTCTCAGATCTAGCGAGAACCTAGCCTTAAGAGAATTGTGCACATACAGAGCCACCCCACCACCATTAACGTTGCGGTCCTGCCTGAGAAACCATCCATGCCAACCTTTTCATCACCAATGTCGGGTTTTAGGCGCGACTCAGCAACTGCGAAGAGACGATAGGAGGGATGTTCACGAATATATTGCTGGATTTTTTCGAGATGCGCACGCAAAGAAGTCACATTTACAAATCCAGCTCTCAATCCCCCGACGCCTGCCTTCCCAGCAAACGAACCTACTCATTTTGATTTTTTCTCAGCATTATTGAGAAGCAGCGTCGTTGGTGATGGTTCATTTCTCGCAGGAGAGTGACACGCTGTCACTTGACTAGTGAACGTTTTTTTCTGAGCTTCGTTCAATGACCGAGATGCAGGATTTTTTCCATACGATGACAAGATAGAATGTAGGTCAGCAGCGGTCGAAAAGAAATGGGATATATCACCATCTCGCCTCTTGACCATGAACTTGCCTTGTCTGTGCCATATATACTTAAAGTTTAGTCCCTGGGCGACAGATTTTAAACTACAGAATTTTAAGAAAAGATCTTTATTTAAATATGCATTTATAAATATGTTGCCATTTTTTAGGCAATCGGTAATGTTCTGGTCAAGAAGCGACATGTTGACATTCAGCGTGTAGAAACGGGTCAAATTTCTTTTCGCACCTATTATGACAATGACTACTACACTGCTGGAAAGGTTGACAATCCAAGGAGAACGTCGATTTGCAGTGCTAGCCGAGAGAGAGAGAGAGAAAAAGCGAGAAACATAGACAGTAAGAGAGGGGGAGAGGGAGTGAGAGAGAGAGAGAGAGAGAGAGAGAGAGAGGGAGAGAGAGAGAGAGGGGTGTTATCAGTTTTAAACAGTGTTGTTTGATACAAACGCTGTTAATGACGAGATTGTACGTAAATATGCTGTTATTATATTATTAGTGGTTGTGCATAAATTACGTAAGGCATTTTTGAGAATGTTAGACTCCCTTCCCCCTACGTAAGGCATTTTCGCCGATTTTCTACTGATTTTCCTACGTATTTAGTATACATAAATATACAAAAGATACATAAGAATAATATAGACCCCCACCTCCTTCCTCAAAGCCTTACGTAATTTATGGACGGCCCCGTACATGAATATACAAATAAATTCACCGTCTCTAGTTGAATATTCTTCCTGAAATATTTCATGGGTCCCTACATATTGTACTTTGCAAGTTTAATATCATACTATCGTACATGTTTTAGTTGGTATACTCGACAACAAATTCTTCTGATCGAATGCATTTGAATTTTTTATTATCCCCTAAAGAAGTTAGCGAAAACATACGTCCGATCCAATAAAGTTGTATTAAGGTTGGTGCAGATAATAATAAAATTAGCGTTTTCTCTTTTAAAATTTGTAGGCATAATAATTCCTAAAATATTGACATCAAGACGCACGTTACGGCACCATGTAGGTGAATAAACTTACAAACGAAGTTTCATCACAAATAGACTACTCTTGATTTTTTGTAGCACTTACTATACGACTTTACTATTAAAACTGACAGGTGGCCACTTTATCAACACTTTTGCTAGAGTGGCCAATTTTGAAGCGCTTAGAACTTCTTCAATTATAATTCAGAGAGTGAATTGCAAAAAAACTCATGAGGTATTATAGCACATTTCCTGCACCCACCTTATTTAAATAAAAATTGACACCCGTTCGACTAGAAGAATTTGTCGTCGTGTAGACTTTGAGATACGTTTGAAAAGTATTGATAGTTAATATGTACAAGATACTGCACAAGAAATACGTAATTAGGTATTCCACATCCTTATGGTTTTGTGATATATAGTTTGATAAATAATTAAATTAATTATTTAATTCAGTATATTATAAATTATATTTTTCTCAACACGTGCGTGAAAAAGACCCTATTCCATACTGGCTTCTCTTTCGGTGCCTTCGACTTCCACTCGTGCTCAATCATCATCCGCGGTTAGAAAAAGCCCATTTTCCCCCCTAGTTGCACAATGTACTATTATATAAAAAATGTAAAAATCCCTAGAAACGCTTATAAGTGGGATCCTAAACTTTGTTATAACAGATTTCAAATTAATGTTCACACCGCATAGGGTTTATTTTTACCCCAATACCTAAGTTTTATTTGTATAAATTTCGAAGTACTAAGAAGTCACTTCCATACTACTTTCAATGAATTTGCGGTTCACTTCCGTATACTTATTGGTTCACTTCCGTATACTTATTGGTTCACTTCTATCTGACATAATTCTTGGTCCTTAATACATTTTCCCTTACGACTTATTTACTACATCTTTCTCTTGTGCATTGCTTTTTAGTTTAGCACTCACTTGCAAAAGGTGCTTTAGGATGTTCACAAAGTTTTAATCTTTGGCCACTAGTAGGGGCACACTACTTGTCGCTTAGGGGAGAACGGGGTATTGCCGGTCACCTAAGCAAACGTGCTTGTTATTTACACTTTCACCCTAGTAGAAAGTTAGCTAGAATGTCTGGTTAGCTTATTAATAATTAGCCAGATTAATAAGCTATCAATAAGCTAATTTATAGCTAATATCTGGCTAGAATCTGCTTAAGAGTATGCTTTAATCAAGTACGTATTTTGTCTGCAAATCGAACCTATTTATAGTTTGTTTCTACAATTTATTAGTTTTTAAAAATATACATTTTTAAATGAATGTTGAATATAGTATGACGCCAATATAAATATTTTTATCAACAAATATCAACTTGCGACGATATGGAAATGCATATATGTAATACTAAAAGTATTATAACTATAATTATTTCCCTTCCGAAAATTAGTCAATCATTAGTCAACTTAGTCAACAAAATTTTGTGATTTATGCCGAAAATAAAAAATTTAAAAAAATACCTCTTTAGGCACGAACGCTGTACGAGAGGATCTTAGATTTTCATCATCGCAAATCGTGTGATATCCTGTAAAACAACTAATATTAACTTAAAAACAAACATTATGCACCTTAGACCTCATTTAAGGCCCTCCTTAAAATGTATGTATAAATGTATGTGTGTATGTAATCTACACTGAAAAAAATAAAAGGCTATCTCAACTCGACAGTCAAGCAATAATTGCTGTAGTCAGTCGAGTAGAGGTAGTCGAGTTGTAGCTACTCGAGAGCCAAGCAACATCTGCTTGGGCACATTGTACTATTAAGCAGAATCTACTTGGGAGTCAAGTAGAAGGTACCGAACTCTTGAGCAAAAGTAGCTTGGTACCTATAAAAGTAGATACAGCTTGAGTTCAAAAAGGTGGCATTGCTTTCTATTTTTTTCAGTGTAGTGACTCAATTATCTCAGCGAGACTTGCACTAATTGATCTGAAACTTGTTTGATATCTCCTCTTATAAATATCACAAGAAGTACATGGTTCTATTTTGAGCCCGATCAGATGTATATAGGTGTATACAGAATGCGGTCACTTTTAAAAATCGTTAAGAACAGATTTTTGGCTATAACTTGAATTCTAAGCATATTCAACATAAATGTTAAACGTAAAAGTTGTAAGTCTTGGAAAAAGTTTCAATAATTGCGTTTTTTATTTATAATCATCTAAAGAATCTAATATAAAATTTTTTAGATAAAAAAACAATAATTTAATTATGTTAACAAATTATTGTTAATAATAATTAACCTGACCATTTTCAGATTTATAACCAAGAAATTCGTGTTCAAGAGGTCAAAAAACATAAAGTAAGCCTATCTAAGTAAGCCTGGTTTGAGTTGTAGACATACAAGATGCTACGAAATCTTTCTAGGCGCTTAGACTGTTAATCGGGGCATTGTGTGTCTCGAATGCTGTAGGCTGTAGCTGGCTGTTTAGTTCACGACACTTTCTGCCGTGATATATCAGCTGAGCCGGCCTGAACTTGATCGCTTGCTGTGTAACATTGGCTAACAGATACACGACTTGTAAAACTGACGCTAATACAACAGTGTACCTAAATATTGTGCTTAGCTCAGAAATTTATTTTTTGTGCCATCTTACCTATTTTTCATATGAATTAAACAGCGGAGCATGTTGTTTGTTGTTTAAGTGGCATTTGGAATTCGGAAGTTCATCGTCTCATCAATATGTAAAAATAAGTCACTCATTATATATTACCTAGTCTTTTTCGGTAAATTTGAACATTTTATAAAAATATAACCAAAAAAATTTTTTTTAATTTTTTTTATAAGATCGCTGGGTTTCTTTGATTTGCTATAATGAAAAGCTCTATATTTCTTGGGCTACCGCAAGGTTTAGAGATTTTATGCGAACGAATTGACGGTTTCAAGTTTTATTATGTTAAAAATACACGTAGTTAGGATATGAGAGTGGGAATTTGTATATAAAAATTATTGACTAAGGTTATAGTCTATTTAAGCCATATTTCAAAATAAAATTTTAAAAAATCGAAGAATTTTCGCTTAAATAGACTATAACTTTGGTCAATAATTATTATATACAGTTTCCCAAACTCATATCATAACTACATGTATTTTGAGCATAATGAAACCTTAAAAGCGTCAATTCGATCAGATTGTCTCTCTAAACCTTGCAGTAACCCAATAAATATAGAGGTTTTCATTAGAGCCAATCAAAGGGACCTAACGTACTTCAAAATTTTTGTAGTTGTATTTTAATAAAATGTTTAAATTTACCGAAAAGAATCAGGTAATATATTATGAGGGTCTTATTCTTACCTTAGTAACTGACCCATTACCCACCCTAAAACTCATAAATCGCAATTACGCATGAATTTCATAAAACCCATAAAAATCGTAAGCTCCATTACCGCCATTTTTTTTTTTTTAGTAGATAGGCTATAGGCATACTGGCTCACGCGGGTTCTGTATCACCCCCCTGCCCTCTCAAAGTGATCCAGAACCCGTTCGGATTCTAAATCACCCAGAATGATCCAGAATCCGAAATCGAGAGAGTGGGAGAGCTTCCCTTTCTCTCACGTGAACCAGAATGCCTATAGTGTTTTCTACTTTTTTTCTTTATTTTCTTTGCAAATGTTTACAGGAGTGATAGAATAATTTTATGAGTTTGACGGTGTGAAGTGCGCAGGCAGACTTGTACTTTTAAAACATAATCATCTCTCATTAGCTTGAAACCAATCATGTCTACTGCATACTCCATCTTGGAATGAGTGTTCAAAAGAAAGTGTGTTAGATAATATGCTGTTTAGACAAGCTTCTTGATATCCCCACTGATGGGATTGTACTGAACGATGCGATCGTGTAAGATCATGCAATAAGCTGAAGTGTTAGCTGGAAAGTCTTTTTTAGACTCAAACTCTAGACGTACATCGACAGGAGCGCTCTTTATAGATTCGTTTTGCCGTGAACAGTCAATAACTATGAGTGGTTCAAGGTTGATAAATTCAGACTTTGTCAGCAGTGGCTGTGGATCTCTTCCATAGTAGGTGATTTGAAAATTGGCATACATATCATAGAGAACAGCGAACTGATTCTTAGATATGTCGAGATTCATATTGTTATATGGATAATATTGAGAATTCAAGAAAAGTCTCACATTACTAATCTCACAATGGTCAAATCGACTGGCATTTTCAGTTTTCAAATTTTTTTTCTTGGTTTGTAGTCCGAGAATGACAAAACGAGGTTTTTCTAACTGATTTGAAGTTTTCACTGTCCAGACATGTTTATTCGTGCTCGGAAGTAGAGGATATTCAAATAACTCCCAAGATCGATAGCACATAGAGATAGGATTATCTTTGCCAATGAAATTCAGCAGCTGGATCTTTTGTTTATCAGATGCAATAACATATGGCATTAACCACTCTATCTTCGTTATTTTTACCTGGTAGTCTTCATATGTAGTTACACTATTTGCTATAGTACCTTCTTGAATTATTGCATTCAAGTCATTTCTTGATCTTGTGAGAATGAGTTCATGCTTCACATTAACTATAATTTTTTTATAGTCTTCTGCAAAGCCCAAGATCATACTCAGAGGAATGGAAACGTCAAAGTTGCCGTGTGCATCTACCAAAGTTTTGCTTTCTTCTCTAACGTCAAGCCAGCCTGCATTTTCTAACATGAGAGTCTGATTCGGATTGAATGATGTCCATCCTTTCATGAGACTGCTTAAACCAACATTTTTACTTTTATCTATCTCCACAGCATTAATTTCGTAACGAATTTCATCAAACAAATGGCAAATGCCATTGTTCACGAATTTAGTTTTATTTAGTGCTGTTCCATCTGGTTTTTGCAGTTTTCCACATACATGGATAGAACTGCGCGATGGTAAGAGACATAGATCTTGATGTTGGATAGAAATACGAATTTCATCACTATTATCAAAGCTTAGTGTTGAGTAAGGTTGATGTGCGTGAACCTCGTAATGAGCAATAGATTCATCGAATACGACACCTGATTGAATGCTTAGAATTTCGTCCATTTTTCTGGAAGCAGCAGAGAATTATACACGTGAATTTACTCCACGAACTTTTAGACCTAGGCTTCTGAGGAACTGAATGCTCTTCCGTGTTAACGGTTTGAGTTTCTTCGGTCGACTGATGACCGATTGACATGTTGGTTGACTTATATGCACTCTAGAATTGTAAACGATGCCCATTATACAGATTTGATGTGGAGTCTAATAGTAATTTCTTCTCCACGGAAATTCACTAAATTTCCATCTTGATCTACGATTTGAATTTGAAGATGATCTATGCACTTGACACTGAGTGGTAGATATATGACATGAGATGGAACTTCCAAGATTTTATATCCTGGTGGAACTCTGGGAAAGAACTCATGGATTGTATGAACTTTTTTGTTGTTGATGTAAGCACCTGCGGTAATATTGCACTCCACTCTGAGTGCGTTGATTTTCAATATTTTCACAGGTAAATCAGAACTGTGATGAGTTTTTTCCTTGAGAATGCGAGGAGTAAAGCCAAGAAGACGACCTATTGAATCGTGAGGAGTGAGATCTAACGAATGACTGCAATTAATTTCACTTCTGAGAGTATTGTTGTTAGCTCTCAAAGAAAATTCAATTCCTTTAGATTTCAAAGTTTCTTGTAAAAATTTATTAATAGCATTAATCTCGTAACTGCCAGTAGGGATAGTAATAATATTTCCATTCACATGAAGTTTATTATTCGAATAGTCCACATTGGGAATCGAGTTGAATGTTAAAAGTTCAACTAAACCCAAAACAAAATTTTTATGCTGAGGTAGTTCAATTGAAGGAAAATATTGTGCCTCTAGAACAGAAGATTTTCCTGAAAGACTCAAAGTAAAACTGTCTTCCATGACTGATTGGAAGAGAATGATTCCCATTCGTTTGCAATCTTCTCTTTTATAGTCTTCCGGTTAAAAATTGAAGACAAAGATGACCACAAATGAATGAGTCAAAATTTTGATATCTTTTATAGTTATATTTTACTTCTTTCACGTTGAAATATAACATGAGCTCTATGGGAGGTTTCAGATCACCAAAACTGTCAAAGTAAATTACTTTGGAACCATGTTTTCGATAACACACCCAGTGAGTGCCTTTATTTTTCATGTCATCCAAGTTAACAATAGCAGATTCATTACTCCATGGACCATCGGAAGGCAGATTATTTCTCATAAAAACACCTCGGAAATGTGGAATTTGCAACATACGAGCATATTTTAGAAGATCATAGTCAGTCAGTGGACGATTTGGCAAAGTTAAATCGGAGTTTTTTTTTTTTTAGTAAGTTGACCATGACCAACATGAGGTTTCATAAATAATCCCATTCCAGTTTTATATGGTTTAAGATAGAGACCTTCGCCTAAAGCAATATCTTCCATTGCCTTATTATGTCTCTTACTTTCTTCATGGTTTTTCTGTGCAGCTTTAGCATCATTTACTGCTTTAGCTATTCCTGCAGCTCCCCCTGCCAGAGCACCGGTCGCACTTAGTCCTGCGAACAACGGTATGAGAAACGGAAGAACTCCACCAATTTTTGATGGAATTGGAAGAACACGTGGAATGATAACTTTCCTTTTACCACCAACTTTCTTAACAGCTTGACGTGCACCTTTCAAGGCGGATTGAATAACCTTGCGGGAACATTTACTTGGTGTCATTGATTTTTTAGCAGCCGTCACTAACTTACTAAATTTTAGACCCATTCCAGTTATTCCTTTTAATTTCATAGCATTTCTAACAGCAAAAGCATATGCTTTTTCACCAAGACTGGCATCCTTGGCTTTAACACGTTGCCAAGCTTTATCAGCGAGCTTCATGTCAGCTGCTTTACGGTCTCCATTTTTATCAGAGTACACTATGTCATGTTCTTTGCATGCCTGATCAAGCGGATTAATTCCAGGATCACCTCTTTTCAATCGTTTTTTCAATTTAGTTCCGGGACCACAGTATTGATATCCAGGAAGATGCATTTCAATCGGCAAGTTATTGATCACTTTATCAAGCAATCCATAACCTTTCGGTTGTTTCCGAGATTTATGTACGATCATCTCTCTTCGAGTGTTGTTTTAAAACTAAAGATCAAAATATAAAACATGCGTTTATATTTCCACAGTTCAATATCAAACTAGACTTTGACACGTGAACATGGATTTTAGCGAGCAGAACGTCAAACTCCCCGTCACAAACTTTGATTTCGGAAAACAGAAGAGAAGGAAGCGTCATGGAGAATTACTACCTGATACTATACGAGCCGTATTCTGCGGGCCATCTAACTGTGGAAAAACAAATAGTTTATTGGCTCTAATTACACATCCCAATGGTCTTAGATTTGAAAATTTGTATGTATACTCTAAATCCTTGAATCAGCCAAAGTATCAATTTCTCGAAAAAGTTTTGGAACCGATAAAAGGTGTATCATATCTACCTTTTAGTGAGCATGAATCTGTAGTATCTCCAGATGAAGCCCGACCAAATTCAATTATGATTTTTGATGATGTGGCTTGTGAGAAGCAGGACAACGTCAGAGCATTTTTCTGTATGGGAAGACATAAAAGTGTAGACAGCTTTTATCTATGTCAGTCGTACGCTCATATACCGAAACACCTCGTAAGGGACAATATTAATATGTTAGTAATTTATCGTCAAGACGATGTTAATCTAAAACATATCTATGAAGATCATGTCAATACTGATTTAACTTTCAATGAATTTCGAAATCTTTGTTCTGAATGCTGGAAGAATGATAAGTATGGATTTGTTGTTATCGACAAAGATAGAGTGATGGATGATGGTAGATACAGAAAAGGATTTGACTGTTTTGCAATAAAAAAGAAGTTATGAATCCGAAACTTACAGTTCAATTGTAGACAGCATCTCGTTAGCATGTCAGACTTCAAGAAAGAAAAGAATATTCTCAGCGAGCTCTTGCGAGCACGTGAGGCTATTAAACAAAAATACTCTTTATTGAAAAAGGAGAGAGAAGATTTTGAAAAAGTTATTGGTGATACATTGAAACCAGTCATTACACCACTCGAGAAGCTCGTCGATTCGAAAGTCGAAAGCTTGCCACCTTCTAATCACATTTTGAATATAGACAGCAACAGGAAACCGAGGAAGAAATTGAGATTCGATCGATCAAGTTATATAGTAAATGATATAAATGAGTCGGGTTCCGCATATGATGATGATGATGATGCAGATTTTTCTTCGATGGATGGCACAATGATGAATTCAACATTCAAATCTGCGCTTGAAGAAAATGAATCAAGTGACTTTTTATCATTGTTAAATGAAAGCCGCAGCAAAATCGATAACATATACGGAGTACGGAACGTCAATGGAGTGTATATGATTGGCGATTCAGAAATTCAATTTCATGATAAAATGGTAAAAGTGAGAGATAAAAGTTATCCTAAAAGTGGGGGTCTAATGGAATTACTCTTCAAGAAACAACCAGATGACAATCTTATAAGTTCAACAGATCGAAAAAATTATCGCAGCATCCTGGAAGCATCAAATGCTCATCGGAAAAGATACAGCAAAGATGAGAGTATACGCACTTCGAAGAGTAGAAAATATATGAATATCATAGGACCCATGTTCCGCAGCGATCGTAAAAATAAATCCACCACCGGAAGAGGCCTCATACCTAAATATAAAATAGCAAAGAAAAATTCTTCTATAGATCTAGTCTACTGGGATGATCCAAACGAGCTTATCGAGCGACTGCGATTATTAGTTGCGGAACGATCTGCTGGAAATAACAATCACGACAATGAAATACAATCGATCATTGAGGAACTACGTGAAGCTGGACATATATATTGAAATGCATGTTTTCTTATAAGATCAGTAGCATCATTAGTCTCGACGTGTTCGGAAGAAAACTTGAGGGCACGCAAGAAGCGAGTCGCGGTCCACCAGGCATTGGTTATAATCTTACATTAGATGGTAATTTTGATTTACAAAATAAAAGGTTATGTAACCTTGCTTATCCAAGTCAGCCTAATGATGCAGTCACCTTGGAAGTGCTTCTGACAACTATAAGTAAAGAAGTTAGAAATCTAACTAACATAATGGCTGTAACGAAAGTTGACTTAGAGATTCCCATAAACACTGAATTAAATACAATCAATAAGGTTCTTTCCCATCTTAAAATTCGATTAGATAATCTTGAGACAAAATTGAAAGAATGCTTTGAAAAAAAAAAAAATTCTGACTCAATAAAAGTTTTTCTTAAACCTTAAACATATTATCAAAAAAAAAAAAAAATGGAGCGACAAAAAATAGCTGAAGAGTTGCACAAACCAGCTCGCCGCATCTACAAGCGAAGAAAATATGATATACGTGGAATAGATGAGACTTGGCAAGCTGATCTTGTAGAAATGATTCCATACGCCAGCGAAAACAAAGGTTTTCGCTACTTACTTACTGTCATAGATACATTTTCAAAGTATGCATGGGCTATACCAATCAAGTCAAAGAGTGGTAATGATGTTACTCTAGCTATGGAGTCAATACTGAAACAAGAACGCGTACCGACAAATCTACAAACTGACCAAGGAAAAGAATTTTACAATTCAAACTTTCAGAAACTCATGAAGAAGTACAAGATAAACCTATACTCTTCGCATAGTAATCTTCATGCAAGCATATGTGAGCGTTTTAATAGAACGTTAAAAAATGCAATGTGGATAGAGTTCAGCAAACAAGGGAGCTATAAATGGTGGGATATCCTGCCTGAGTTGGTGAAAGCTTACAATTCAAGAAAACATCGGACAATAGGAATTGAGCCTAAAAATGTTACGCAGGCAAATGAAAGAGAGGTCAAGAAGCATTTTCCAAATGAAAAGTTACCTGTGAAAAAACCGAAATTTAAAGTAGGAGATAAAGTGCGGATAAGTAAGATAAAACATGTTTTTGAAAAAGGTTATACACCAAATTGGTCTACTGAAATTTTCACAATATCACGAGTTGTAAAAACCAATCCGGTAACTTATCATGTCAAAGATTATTATGATAAACCCATCTCTGGCGGCTTTTATGAAACGGAAATTCAGAAAACTATGTATCCAGAAATTTATCTAGTAGAAAAAGTTTTAAAGAAAAGTGGAAATCGTGCATATGTTAAATGGTTAGGCTTTAGTAATGAGCATAATAGTTGGATAGATAAAAAAAAAATTATTTGATTTAGCCAAGATTTAACCAAAAATATTAATGTAAACGCAATAATGTAGGTACTAGTAAATAAGAAAGCAATCATATTATGTTATTGTATTTATTTATGTATTATTATGTACAAGTTTTAATCTGAATAAAATAAGTATTATAATCAAAGCAAGCTGCGTATTTCATTCAAACTTAAAGGAAGATCCACCCTGATATGTCACAAATAAATTCATTTTATTTGCAGTATTGGAGAGTCTGTCAAAAAACTCTTGATCTCTTAGGATGGCTGATGAAATCTTCTCCGGTAAAAAGATTTGAAAACTTTCGTCGAGTTCGGCTACAACCTTCGTACCGAATCTCGTCTTCACCTCCTTAAGTGCTGTCACCATGTACTGATGATCTTTTTCCAAGTCTGTTACTTTCTTCCTTGGCAAGAAGTCGCGTTCAGCAATCTTATTAAGTGTAGATAGATCCATTCTGGAAAAAGTAAAAAAATAAGAACTTCTAATAGAGAAAAGATTTGTTAGAGCAAAAAAAAAAAGAAGAAAATTGGTGAGAATTAACTGTGAACTTACTTAGAAATTTAGTTGAGTCTTGGTTTCTTCCCAAAAGGATGATAATTCTCGAACTCTTCGATTGCTCGAATGTGCTCCTCGTCGTGGTCTGTCTGTTGATATAGTTCATTCCCCACCACAATTTCTGTCCTTTCCATTGCCTCCTGTAATATATCCCTTCTTTCTCCTCCCTCAGAGCGTATCCCCTCCATTGATGGATCCCAGTCATGCATAAACTCCTCTAACACATCATATTCAATTCTGATTTGTTCACCTTCATTGTCATAAAGTGTCATCCCCTCTCGCCTTTCACCATTTTCATTGGCTGCATCACCCCCACCTCGTATTTCCCCCTCTCTTTCATCTTCTGCAACATCCATCCCCACTTGCGTTGCCCCACTTTCATTGGATACTTCATACCCCCTCTCCACTTCCATCCCTACCACTATTTCTTGTTTTTCAGCATCCTCCTCTATTCGAAGTGCAGCTTGCGCCATCTGCTCATCCATGATTCGAAAATGACCCCAAGGTAAAGTGTCTGTACTCTGAGGCAATAAGAATCTCTTATCATCGTGAGGACTAAGAGCAATTTTATTCTGTCTTTCAGTATGCACTATGTGCAATTTTGAACGAATGTTGCATTGATCACGTTTTACAATAATAAGATCGTGAAGACATCTTCTATAATCCTCGAAAGTTATTGTCTTCTTCACAACGCTGGATTTTATACCTTTGGCTTTTTTCACTGTCTCTCCTCCATCAACTAAAATACTGTACATTTTGCTTCGTAAACCTATAAATTCCATCATGATCTTGCCACAGCATTCGTCTTTCATTAATCCTGGGACTTTTTTATTGACACGTGGAATGTTAAACTGATTATTCTCATCATAATCAGAAGTATCAAACCTGTGAATGTCTTCTTTCATTATTTTATACATATCAATGTCCTCAACTTCATATATCAAACTATCAGTATCTGTATAAAGAAGTTTACATTTTTCTCCTACTCGCTGTTTCATATACGAGTAATGGAAATCATAAACTAATGTCTTGGACAAATCAAGGATACAAAGACCAACGTATATCGGTTTCTTGATTGTGATACTTGTTCTCTTTAGCTGAATAGCAACTAAATTTTCATCAAAGATTGCACAGCTGTGAAAATGTGGTTGAGCTATGCGTGCTTCTGCCCCATATCTGCCTGTGAATTTATTTACTAATCGTACATCAACACGAGACCGCTCTCGCTCGATACGCTTTCCATAGACAGCGTTAATTAATAATTTATAGAAGAGTTTTTCAAACTCATTCTTCGCTTGCTTTCTCTTCTCAGTATTTAATTCGACATAAGGTTTAAGCCAGGCCTTCTGCTCGAAACTCAGAATTCTATGCACCTTTTTCAAACGAAGTCCATTATCCAGCGCCTGTTTGAGTGTTCGATAGTGAATCACATACTTTTTCTTATCGTTCAGAGTAGTGAGAAGTTTGTTCTGCTTTGAGCCAGGTGGTGCACGGTGCTCTGCGCAGAAGGGGAAGTCTCGATGTTCATCATGTATTTCCTCAGGATACTCCAAGTCTACTTCAGCAATGTAACCTATATCTGAATCTGGTGGTGTATTGAAGAAGCTTGGATTCGCCTCAAAGTCAATCCATTTGAATTTTCCAATCGGTAAATGCTGTACCATCGCCCACCCATACAGATTATTTATATCAAAATATAAGAGTGTCTTCGTTTTCTGTTTCTCGTCGTATGAAGAACCCATGTATGGATTGTTTGCCTTAGCATATCGATTACAACACTGGCTTATTCCTCCCCGAATGCCTGCTTCAATAAACATTAGCATGTCAATATCTGTAAGAAGCTCTAATTCCACCTTTGTCATTTTAAGAGCTGCTGAAAATGTTAACCCTGGAGTCGTGTAAAAGTGAGCAGGACATAAATCATAAGCTTTATTTTATTTATCATTATTAATCATAACATCTGTTTTTAAGTAAAGATCTGAATACTCTCCCAATGTTTTTATATTGAACTTATCCCAGACTCGAACAGCATGCTTGTAGTCTTCTTCAGCAATATGGGAATCTGTTAGTTTATTATAAAACTCATTCTTTTCTGGCAATTTTGTAGACGATAGCTTATCAAATGCGTCTACATAATCATATGGAAATATACCTTTCCGTCTGAGAAGATCTATCATTTCATCTGTGAATCCATCTGATCGAAACTCTTTCACCGCTATAGGCACGTTTTGTAGATATGATGCGAGTTTTTCCAATGATGATGGTAGAAAACGCCAAGAATCTATGAATCTAAAGCTGATGTCGCAGTCATCTATGTATTTCGTGAACGAAATATATTTCTCCTTATTATGAGGTATTAGACTAACTCGTCCTTTCATCAATGTAGAAGTAGCGATCTCTTTCAAAATGAAGTGAGTATCATAATTGAGGTTATGAAAAACAACGGGAATGAATCTTGAGTTCTTATAATTCAAATTACATGAATTGTGAGCTGCACCTCTGAAACTGAAGAGAAAAAAGAATTCATTTTTTTTTTTTTTTCTTTGGGAATCACCAAAAATTAATTTTAAATATAACTAAACTAATAACATACCGTCCTGTAAAATGACAATGGTCTCGCACTGCAAGTTCTTCATCACGGATTGATTTTCGACATATATGACAAACAGTTGACCTCTGGAAAGATAATTCTTCTAGAGCTGTGAGTTTCATTGGTTTAGGATTCTTGTACAGATGATCTATCTTCTCACTTATTGATTTTAGTTCTCGAACAAACCATTCTGCAGGTGTCTCTTGATCTCCAAATTTTTGTCTGTAAGATTTATAGACAGATAATCTGTCATCAAAGCTGCATTTTGTGTAGTAACCTATGCTGTATGCTTCATGTAGTTGAAAAGCATTCTCATTCTCAGTAGGCTTCAATAAACATTCAAAATCAGCATAAATAACGAAAGGAACTTTTTCTCTCTTTTTGTAATCTTCGAATTTGAGAATGTTGTTCTTTGAGTCTGGCAGATTGATTCGGCAATTATTCATATTTTTACAATGATTTTCATGAATTTCCAATCTTTTTTCATTATAGAAAACTTGTAAACACCTTTCACAGTGGTATGATTTTCTATTAGCTTTAGACAGTTGAGAACCCAGAAGACGAGACATGCTTTTGATCCAAACGTAATGGTATTTAGGCATACTTTCATCACCATCAGCAAAATTATTTTCTTCATGCTCATCAATGTAAAAATCTTGAATGATAAGTAGATTTACATGTCTACTCTTCTTTTCTGGTTGATTATTATTTTCTGGTAGATTTACATGTTGATCTTCCTCTTCTGCTTGATTTTCTTGTTCAGCCTTCTTTTCTGACGTAACGTGACAAGGCGATACTTCAAATTTTGAACCATACTTTCTGAGCATGTATACATTTACTGAAATATTATTCAATTTTTCGAATTTTGAAATATCTTTCAGTTTTACTGGGAACTGTATATCACTAAAGATCAACTCGTTCTCATGTACACGATATTGATTAACTCTGTTGGAATTATATTTGCTGGGATATAATGCTGAAAGAATAGCATATTTGAAACACTGATTGTCATTGTTATGAACATTAACACATGCTTTTTTGTTTTCTATAAACTTTGGGAGAGGAATATAAGAACTGCCCTTGAATGGAGAATATTTTTTCATATTTATACACAAACTTTTAATACTCTTCAATGTCCAGCCGGAATCCTTTTCCTGAAATTCTTCTAGTTGTGTAAGAATGGGCTCTTTGATATAGTCTTTAAACCATTTCTCTAAATTTGTTGACATGTATACTGTAGCACTTTCACTCGTGAAATATTTAATATCGGTCGTTTCCTCTCCATTTTTCTGCATAGAAAATTCCGAGATAAAATCTGAATTTATTTTCACAGCATTGTATTCTTCTAAGCATTCTTGTGCCTTAACTTTGAAGAGCTTTTGTGCATCACTTAAGAAACTCACAATGTCCATGTGTTTTATATTTACAACTACGCCAGTCTTGATTCGATTTTGGAATGCCGACTGCACATCTCGCCACTCTACACTAGCTTCTGTTTTCTCAGATTGTAGATTACCTCCTCGTTGAAGATGTTGTTCAAATTCAACTTGCACGCACGAAAGATGAGTCATGCAAGTTTGACATTTCTGTTTCTCTCCTCTTGTAAGTTTAGATTTTGCAATTTTTTCATTTAATTCTTTTATGGTTGAATTACACATGTCCAACCAATAATGAATATCGTTATTACTTAAATCATTTACACTTTGTAAAGTATCACGAAGAAGCTGAACAAGGCGTTCAAAAAGATCGATGGATGCCATATTTGCTTTTTTCTCACTGTAATAGCACTAAAATAGACACTAGAATAGGACTTCACAAATGTGCACGATAGTCAAGACTAAAACTCGTTGACCGCGATAGATGAACTGTGCTTATCCAAGAAACTGCTTCCCTTTTTGTATGCAATGTCGACGTAAGTAGAGGTAGAAAATTCAAATAACTGACCAAGGATAAAATGAAGAAGAGGGAGATTTTCTTAGGTAGGGATGAATTTTCTTTCATTTGAACCAACTAAAATAGTTCTTTTTGGGAAGAGGAAGGAGATTTTTTAAGGGAGGGATGAATTTTCTTCCGTTTGAACCAACCAAAAAGCGGCTTTTCATCCCTCCAATCAAGAATATACTTTCTTTTTTGAACGACCAATCCTAAAAGAGCCTGAGGCGGAGTTTCTTGTTATAAAATCAGGATGAGAGAATTTTCCTATTCATTCTCCGAGTTCACTTCGTACTGAACTATCAACTACAGAGCTGTAAGATGGCTAGAACACGTGACTACGACTTGATGTTCAGAAATGCCATACTGCAATTTCAAGAAGAGAATGTTTATATTTGTGACATTCAAGGTTTCCAAAGAATAGCAGAGGATTCTTTCATTTTCAAAGAAGTAAGTTTTCTCAATTTAAAGAAAACTGCTTTACCGACTGCATACCTCTTTAAACCTCCTATGACATTGGAAGAACTGACAGCAGAAGAAAAATGTATGACTCACTGGGTGGAGAAGTATCATCATGGAATTGCATGGGACGCTGGTGATATTCCTTATCATCGTCTTCAACGAATTTTCCAAATTTGCTCGCAAGGGATTGAGAAATTATACGTTAAGGGAGAACAGAAAGTGCAATGGCTAAGAAATCTCATACCAAATGTGTAAGTGATATATAATATGACTCTACTTTCATACTTTTTCATACTATTTTTATACTTTTTTCATACTTTTTCATACTTTTTCATATTTTTATCATACTTTTTCATACTTTTTTCATACTTTTTCATACTTTTTCATTACTTTTTCATACTTTTTCATACTTTTTCATACTTTTATCATACTTTTTCATACTTTTTTCATACTTTTTCATACTTTTTCATACTTTTTCATACTTTTTCATACTTTTTCATACTTTTTCATACTTTTTCATACTTTTACTTTTCTATGCTCGTATTTCTTACGTTTTTGTTTTTATTTACAGATTAATTTCAAACGTTGAAGACTTTGGATGTCCATCACTAGAAACGTTATCGAGCGATAAGCATTACGTATGTTTTAATCACATTCTCTGCATTAGAAGGAAACCTATATGCGCTGTACATAATGTTATCTCAATACGAGCATGGCTACTAGATTATTTGGATGCTAAATTTGGCCAAGATGAAGTAGATATCATTTCTAAAAGGAATACATACTCATGTGTATATTGGAAATAAATTGTTATTAAATATTCTGTAAAAAAAGAGAAGCTTGATGATTGAATAAAAAAAAATTGAAAGTAAAATCATTTTACAATATTATTTTTTCACAAATATAAAATTAAAATATAATAGATAAATCTATAGCAAACATAGGGTACATGTGGGTGTTACTGCGGATATTTTATATTAATTAGAATAAAGCATTGTTCATCATATAGACAATATCGGGAAAAGGAAAATGGAGGAAATGACAAGGGGAATAAACGAAAACAAGTTGAAAAAATATTTTTTCATTATATTCAAAAAAACACTTATTACATTAAAAATTAATATATAATAAAATAATTATTTTTTACATATATATATATATATATATATATATATATATATATATATATATATATATATATTATTACATAATATCTATTCTATGAATGTCACATCTTCTACGATGCGAGGTTTTACTATTGATGGTCGCGGTGGTGGTGGTGGTGGAGGTGATGGTAGTGATGGTGATGCTACTGTTGCTGCTATCTTCGTTTTGTCCTGCACTCGGCTGTGCATTCGCAGCCAATCTCGTTTCGCTTGCTTACTTTGAAGCGAAGCTTTGTCGTCCTTCACTAGATCTGAAAAAATAAAAATAGCAAAAAAAAATAGTTTTAAAATATAATATAATATAAATATTAAAATAAAATGAAATTTAAAATTTTTGTATTTCTTACCAATCTTTGTCGACCTGGAAGGTGACTTCATCGTATGCAAATGGGGTGGCGTGGAAGGCGTTTTCGGCCTTGGCTGGTTTTCAGCTTCATCTATAAAAGAAAAGAAAAAAAACAAATTATTAGATTATTATTTATTAAGGTAAAGTAGGTAGTACTTGGACACTTTTTAAAACGAAAATACGGAATCAGTGTTTATAGAGCCGAAACTCAATATTTTTCCCAAATCTTTAATCTAATCGTTAATTCGGCATGTTTTACTATTATTAGTACAAGAAAAAATACGCTTACATACTTTTTTATACTAATAAAGTAAGTTTAAAAATTCAACTATACGTCACAGTAGTTGGACATCATATGCCAAGCTGGTCCCAGTACTTGGACATAGTTAGGACCCAGTAGTTGGACATATGAATTAAATGTGTCCAACTCCTGGGTTCAGAAAAAGCAGTGGACGTAAACTTGGACAATACATTCGGCATATTACAGTTCTCGACATAACCTTAAAATGTTATATTTACATTTATAACAAATTTAAGACGTAAATTAAGATAATTTTGGTTAAATTATATACTACACATCATAAACTATCCGAATGAATGCCAACGAATACATATTTTTATCATCTTTATCAGTAATTACAATTTTTTTCACGGTCCAAGTACTGGTCACAATTTTCGTTTTGTCTAAGTACTGGGCACTTTACCTTATTTAAGTTTTACATAAAAAAAAAAAATTAATAAAAAAATAGTTACCTTCAGCTTTCCTCTTTCGCTCGTTGTTGCTGTTGCCGCTGCTGCTGCTCGGCGATGAAATTTTTGGAATCCGACCAACATCTTGTATATTTTTTCCTTTCGCAGCCTTTAAGCTGCCCCTTGAGCTCGAGCTAGAGCTGGAACTAGAGCTCGAGCTGGAACTCGAGCTGGAACTCGAGCTGGATCTCGAGCTCGACCTTGATCTCGGCGAGCGAGCAACCGGTGCGCTCTCTTGAGGTACTATTCCCTCGTATAACTGTTGCATAGCAGCAACAGGGGGTAGTGGTGGTACTGAAAAATAAATAAACATTTAACATGATATTATTTTAATTATTATTAATAAAATTCTATAAAATGATACTTACATGAATGTATCGCATCCATTGCCCACGACACATGGTCAAGCATCATGAGCAATGTGGGCCCGTTAGAAATAAGCCACCGGATACGATCCCGCATCATTTGCAAATTCGTCTTGCTATTTGCCATCTCGAATTTTTTTTTCAAATTTCAAGTTCGTATAATTTTTTGAAATTTGAAAGTTTACTGACTGACCCTAGTTTGCGCCCTAGAATTTATATCGTCAGAAGAGCTTACCCCTTCTTTCACTTATTCAAGAAATTCTGCGATTGGTTAAAAATTCTCCTCCCTTAATTAGAAAAACGCCTGCCTTGCAGAAATTTTCCTCCCAGAATTTTTTAAGAACCACCTCCCTGTCGGTCACATCCACGCCTACACATTTTTTTCGTGAAAGTTTCTACAATCTTGATGACGAGAAAGTGCATCTCTAGAAGCTGGCGTCAAAGTTGTTGGGAAAAGTGCGACCTGCGCGAAGTCCTTCAACATGTACCAAGCCTTGCTGTAATAAATCGTTTCTCGCCGAAAAACTGGCAGCGTATAGGCCTAAAAAAAAAAAAAAAAAAGCAAGCGTGCGCGCAGTAAGCCTTTCTCCAAGGGTCGTGTATTGTTGGAGACAATTTACTACTACCCGCGCAAGGACCTTCAACATGCGCTATGCCTTACTGTAATAAATCGTTTCTCGCCGAAAAACTGTCAGTGTTTTAGCTCGAAAATTGACTTTTCGAATCCATGCGCGCAGTATGCCTTTCTCAAAAGGTTGCTTATTACTGGGAAAAGTGCCACCTGCGCGAAGTCCTTCAACCTGTACCAAGCCTTGCTGTAATAAATCTTTTCTCGCCGAAAAGCTGACAGCGTATAGGCCTAAAAAAAGCAAGCGTGCGCGCAGTAAGCCTTTCTCCAAGGGTCGTGTATTGTTGGGGACAATTTACTACTACCTGCACAATGACCTTCAACACGCGCTATGCCTTACTGTAATAAATCGTTTCTCGCCGAAAAACTGTCAGTGTTTTAGCTCGAAAATTGACTTTTCGAACCCATGCGCGCAGTATGCCTTTCTCAAAAGGTTGTTTATTGCTGGGAAAAGTGCCACCTGCGCGAAGTTCTTCAACCTGTACCAAGCCTTGCTGTAATAAATCTTTTCTCGCCGAAAAGCTGACAGCGTATAGGCCTAAAAAAAGCAAGCGTGCGCGCAGTAAGCCTTTCTCCAAGGGTCGTGTATTGTTGGGGACAATTTACTACTACCTGCACAATGACCTTCAACACGCGCTATGCCTTACTGTAATAAATCGTTTCTCGCCGAAAAACTGTCAGTGTTTTAGCTCGAAAATTGACTTTTCGAACCCATGCGCGCAGTATGCCTTTCTCAAAAGGTTGTTTATTGCTGGGAAAAGTGCCACCTGCGCGAAGTTCTTCAACCTGTACCAAGCCTTGCTGTAATAAATCTTTTCTCGCCGATAAGCTGACAGCGTATAGGCCTAAAAAAAAAGCAAGCGTGCGCGCAGTAAGCCTTTCTCTAAGGGTCGTGTATTGTTGGGGACAATTTACTACTACCTGCACAAGGACCTTTAACACACGCTATGACATACTGTAGTATAGCGTGTATTGCGAAGAAAAACTGACAGTGTTTTGGCTCGAAAATAGACTTTTCGAATGTATGCGCGCAGTATGCCTTTCTCAAAAGGTTATTTATTGCTGGAATGTAATTTACTACTACCTGCGCGAGGACCTTCAAACTTGCGCCTCCGCACAGTAAGTTCTCGAAGGCCGTTTACTGATGCAATCTTTCTGCTATCTGCGCGCATCTACAGCGCATACCTGCGACGATGACGTGTATTGCTAGCAAAGTCAGTGAGCAACGTTCCATCTATTTTTAAAAGCAGAGGAAAGAAAGGCTGACCCTTTCTTTTCATTCTTTTCGGCTACTTTCCATTTCCTACGCTTGCCATCTGTTTCTTCGAAAAGAGGAGCAAAGAGCTCTTCCCTCTCTTCGGGTGGGAGTAAAACGCTTACGTATTCGGGCCTACAGAGTGGGGATAGAAAAAATCAGACACGAATTCTAGATCACATTAAGAGGGGACAGTTCAGAGGCGGGGCTTAAAACACACACAATACGAATCCGGTAAAAATTGGAGAAGGGACCAGGCATAGGCCTTATACACACTACAGATTCTGTATCACTTTGAGAGGGGGTAAATCCATTGGAGGGGCTTAAAACATACAATACGAATGCTCAAAAATTGGAGAAGGGACCAGGCATAGGCCTTATACACACGACCGATTCTGTATCACTTTGAGAGGGGGTAAATCCAGGGGAGGGGCTTAAAAAATACAATACGAATGCTCAAAAATTGGAGAAGGGGACAAACCGGGATAGGCCTTATACACACGACCGATTCTGTATCACTTTGGCATGATACAGAACCCGCGTGAGCCAGTATGCCTACAGCCTATCTACTTTTTTTTAAATGGCATTTCGAACTCGAAAGTTCATCGCCTCATCTACGCAAGCCTTCCATGTTTCCCTATTTTGTGCCAACCCCATCCATTTCGCGCCTTCCCGCCCAATTTCAGTTATGTCTGATTTTACGTTATCCTCCCATCTGCGTCTAGGTCTACCAAGAGGTCGAGTTGCTTTCGGTTTTCCTTTCATTATGCGCGCTGCTGTACGATCATCGCCCATTCTTGCCACGTGCCCTGCCCATCTTAGTCTCCGTGATTTTATTATTCTGTTAATATTTGGTGACGCGTACAAATTATGTAGCTCGTCATTGTGCAGTTTCCTCCACTCCCCAGTTTCCTCATCTTTCTTTGGCCCGTATATTTTCCGCAGAACCTTATTTTCAAATACCCTAAAACGATTTTCTTCCGCTTTAGTGAGCGCCCAGGTTTCGCACCCATACAAGATTACCGGCATTATTATAGTCCTATATATCCTTATTTTGACATTTTTCGACAGTAGCTTTGACTTAAGTAATCTGTTCACAGCGTAGAAGCAGGCATTACCCGAATGAAGTCTCTTATTAATCTCGGCTTTAATTTCGTTTCGATCATTTATAGTTGTACCTAAATATCTGAATTCGCTAACCTTTTCAAAAGTGAAATTTCCGACTCTGAGATCCCCCTCTGCTTCGCGAATGCCCAGTTTCTCCATGATCATATATTTCGTTTTCGATTCTCTCACTTCTAACCCCGTGTTTTTAGCCGCATTTATAAGGATTTCCGCATTTCTCGCCACCGTTTCACCATTATCTCCCACTATATCCAAGTCATCCGCATAGCCTAAAATTTGCGTTGTTCCATTGAGTGTTGCGCCTAGCTCGCTAGCCTGCATTTTTCTAACAACATGCTCTAGCGTCAGGTTAAAGAGTACCGTTGAAAGCCCGTCACCTTGCTTCAAACCGTCGCGTATCATGAACGATTCGGATACATTACCGCCTACTCGGACCTTTCCAGTGCTTCCGTTCAGACATATTTGAATTAATTTTACGAGTTTTTTTGGTACGCCAAGGAGCACTAGGATTTCATACATTTTGCTTCGTTTGACAGAGTCGTACGCTTTCTTAAAGTCCACAAATAGCTGGTGTATAGTTTCGCAATATTCCCACTTTTTCTCTAATAATTGTCTTATGGTAAACATTTGATCGCTCGTTGACCTGTTGCGCCGGAATCCACACTGATAATCTCCTATTATATCTTCCGCGAATGGTGTGAGTCTGGCCTGTATTACGTTTGACAGAACTTTGTAGCAGGTAGCTAAAAGTGAGATTCCCCGGTAGTTATTGCAGTCTGTTTTATCTCCCGTTTTGAAGATCGGTATGATGATGGATTCTTTCCAATTTTCTGGTATTGTTTCATTTCTCCAAATAGCACATACTAGATAAAAAATTTTAGATGTAAGCGCGGTGCCTCCATATTTAAGTAGTTCAGCTGGTATAGAATCGTTTCCTGCGGCCTTATTGTTTTTTACTCTACTTCTTTGTAGGTCGTTTCGTCCATATGGAGTTCAGCAGTGTGGATTTCGTCTCCCATTTCCTCGGAGTTTTCATGCACGTTTAATAACTTATCGAAATAATCTTTCCATAATTTCAATAGTTCATTTTCGCTTGTCACGAGGTTCCCGTCCTTATCCTTCATTAACTGCGATCTACTCTGAAAACCCTTCCTAATAGCGTTTATTCCTTTGTACATCTCGCGCGGGTTATTTTCCCTACTATTAGTTTCTATTTTTCTAATTTCATTTTTCTGATACTCGCGCTTCTTGATTCTGTAAATCACACGTACTTGCTTTCTTATTTCATGGTATTCTTCTACGGCCCTATCGCTTTCATTGTGTACACTATCTAATTTAGCCTTCTTGCGCCTTTCAAACCAGAGTTCGCACTCTTCGTCAAACCATGGTTTGCTCTTCGGCCTTTTTTTCTTACCCAGTACTTTGTTCGCGGCCCCTTTTATAGTTTTTTCGATAGCCCCCCACAACCTGTTCGGATCGTCATCTACTCCCGTCTGTTCATCCGTTTCCTCGAGCGCCTGAAATCGGTTGCTAACTTCTACTTGGTACTTGATTCGCTCTATCCCGCTTCGTAGTTTTCCAATATCAAAGGTTTCTACTTTGTTCGCTCGCTTACTATTTTGACCGGCTACTATTTTGGTGTCGTAAGACGCGAATTGGTCGATTAATTGCTCTAAAGTTTCATAATAAAGATTTTTGACTTGTTCCTCTTTGTCCTCCGTGGGACAGTGGACGTTAATAACCACGTAATTATACCACGCTCCGTCGATGATGATATACGAGAGTCGGTCATTCACGAAATTGCAACTTTTAACAGAATGTATGATGCTTTTGTTAACAAGAAATCCGGTGCCTAGAGAATGCCCGCTCGCGCAAGTAAGGTAGAAGAAGAAAGTAAGATAGGAGATTTTGTATAGTGTTTGTAGTTGTTGCGGTGCTTGCGTAGTGTTTCTAGATGAATGCGTTCGCCAGTGCGGGCTCATCACACCCACGCCTGGGCCTATCGGCTGTCCGCGACTGCTTATTCGCTTTATTCGCAGCTAACCTCTTTCTCAGGGGTCGTTCCTCTATCCGCAACCTGAGGACGCGCTGTGTAGTGGTGATAGGCACCCACCCGTCCGCTCTGGACGACTACGCCCAGGACCCGCTTAGGGTAACGGCGTTGCAACAGTCCATTACCGCCATAAAACCCATAAATAGCGTAAACCTCATAAGCTCATAAACCCAATAAACCCATAAACATCTTTAACCCTATAAAATTCACAGAACCGATAAACATTGTACAACCCATAAACTCCTAAGCTCCATTAAAACCAATAAAACGCATAAAACACATAAGACACATAAAAGTATCAAATTAACAAACCTTTTATATAACCGGTTATTAACTAAAATCCTTAGAGTTCAAGTAACAGCTTAAAAACCATTTTTAGTGATTTTTATTAAATTGGCCATATTCTATATAGATGCATCAAATTTCGCTCACAACAGAACCATATGCTTAGTACAATGAGAGGAGTTATACCAAATTTGGTCTTGATCGGTGCAAATTTCACTGAGATAACTTAGTGAAACCAATATTATTATTAGAAATACATGCATTAAAACTATACAGCGGATCAGAAATATGGTTGCTTAATCACGAGCAAAAAGAATTCCCACAAAATTTTAGCTCGATTTGGTGGAAAAAATCAACAGTTCAATAGTATATAAATACATCCTAACGCACTTACATTAAGTCTAAAGTATTCTTAAGACTATCTATCTAATCTTACGAAAATGTGAAAGCTAGACAGAATTTAAAAATCTTCTATCTTTATTACTCTCTTAAATTAAATGCCAATCTTATATACTTGACTACATGAAAGCGCAGCGTGACTTTGACAGTGCGAGCGCGAAGCGCGAGATAAACGCTGTCGTGCCTTAAATGCAAAAAGCGAAGCCCTAAGGCTGTTGTGTTTCTTCTCTGCTTCGTATTCTTAGATTGTTCAAATTAATAAAGTTGCAAAAAATAACTGCATAAAATAACAAATGATATGCATAAAAGTTTATTTTACAGACCAGATTTCTTATAAGAAATGTAGGCCTAAACTTTGATTGTGTATAATTTCTTAATAAAACTGTATATAACGTTTTTTGGACATTAGTTTAATTGCATTTTATGTTGCGTTTGATATACTATTCGAATTATTACCTAAAAATGTTTAGATTATTGAAAGTAAGGGTGACTGGAATTAGTTAGTGACCGGCATTACCCCGTTCTCCCCTACACAACAATTAGTTAATACGGATTAATTCGTATTATGGATGGGCTCAATTCTCTCGTTATTATGGTCATCTCATTAATACGAACCAAACTTCGGTCCCATTTAATTTATATTAATAAAGATTTATTGATTGTTATTGAATTAACTAATATGTTACTTAATTTAATCCTATTACGATAATAATCAATACCAATGTCAAAACAAACTTGCTGAATTGTAATTAACAATTTTTGATTAATTATGAGTTCAAATGCGAATACATATACTATGATATAAATTATTGTATTTTCGAGCTTGATGATGCTAAAATAAACAAAAGGACGCGCCGTGATTGCGCAAAAAATATAAAATATATAAAATAAAATATAAAATATATAAAATAAAATATAATATAATATAATATAATATAATATAATATAATATAATATAATATAATATAATATAATATAATATAATATAATATAATATAATATAATATAACGTAATATAATATAATATATATATATATATATATATATATATATATATATATATATATATATATATATATATATATATATATATACAGCGAATTTCGTATTTCGCTCTAGTTGCTGAATAATTTGAGCTGCGTCGTCGATAAAAACTTTTTCCTTCAGTGAGCAAAAGAGGCTCTCGAACAACGAACGTAAATAAGAGTAGGTGAGACGAGGCTTAAAGAGCTAAGCTGCAAAATTGAGCGAAGAAGCTTCAGTAATAAATTAGTGGGTCTAATGAGTTTGGAAAGTAGTAAGTAGGTGTAAAACTGGATAAGCTGCTTTTTTTAAAAAGTGGGTGGAAACTATTATTGTGGTTGATAAGAACATTTATGATTGAAATAACTTTAATACACTTTATGGGACTGAAAGGTATTTACTCAAGATATAAATTTATTTTTGTAACACAAGCACGATTTTCGCGTTTTTTTGTACCTATTAAGCGGGCCTAAAGGACAATTTTTTAGAACGGCGGGCGCAAAAGTAAATAAGCGGGCGCGAAAGTAACTTTTGCACCCGCAAAAATTTTTTGGAAGATTGCTATTATATATATATATATATATATATATATACATATATATATTTTCCCCGCTTAATATGCTAGAAAAACGCAAAAATCAATACATGCATTACAAAAAATATGTTGCATAAACCAAGGGCAAAGTGGACGTTTTTAGACCGAGTATGGACATTGCAGTACGAGTCGAAGGCGAGCTAGCACGAGCCGAAGGCGATCATATCATAACTACATGTATTTTGAACATAATGAAACCTTAAAAGTGTCAATTCTATCAGATTAGCTGTATAAACCTTGCAGTAACCCAAGAAATATAGAGGTTTTCATTAGAGCCAATCAAAGGAACCTAACGTACTTCAAAATTTTTTTTTAATTTTTGTAGTTGTATTTTAATAAAATGTTCAAATTTACCGAAAAGAATCAGGTAATATATTATGAGGGTCTTATTCTTACCTTAGTATCTGACCCATTGCCCACCCTAAAACTCATAAATCGCAATTACGCATGAATTTCATAAAACCCATGAAAATCGTAAGCCCCATTACCGTCATAAAACCTATAAATGGCGTAAACCTCATAAGCTCATAAACCCAATAAACCCTGTTGAATAGTTTTTTTTTCTCGTGCCTTTTCTTCATGCGTACATTTTTTCTTTTTCCAGTTTGCTCAACGTAATAATATATAATTAAAACTATCACAAAAATATAGTTTCGAAAGCGAAAATGAGAGCGTCGTTTTCTTACGATATACAGACGCTACACTAACGTACTTTATTTTGAAACTAGCCTAACTGACTCATAATAGCTTAAGATCGACATCTATAGCAGCATTAGGGAAGTTTGCGAACAATAGGCAAGCCATAAGGCGGTCCTTCTCATCAGGTACATACCTCTCGCAGGTTAGCGATAGGCCGTTTCGGAGCGACCGAAGACGGTCGATATATGTCCCGAAATTTCAAATAAAATTTTTTTTTTCTGATTGGACCTTTTGTATTCTATTCTAGAAGGTTCAAAGCATGTTTTAAGCCAATAAAAAAAATCGATTTTTTGAAAATTCTACAGTGATGTTACTCCTTAAATGCTTAAATTTTTCGAGAATCAAAAAATTATGCAATTAAAAAAATAATGAAGTCCAAAAAATTAATATAAAAATACTATTATTATACAATTAATTATATAAGGCCCAAATTTTATAATGCCCAAAAAAGCTATAAAAACAAAAAATTCTAAGGCCTAAATTTTATAAGGCTCAGAAAAACTAAAGCTAGACATTACTTATGATATAAATTTATTTTTGTAACACAAGCACGAGTTTCGCGTTTTTTTGTACCTATTAAGCGGGCCTAAAGGACAATTTTTAGAACGGCGAGCGCAAAAGTAAATAAGCGGGCGCGAAAGTAATAGACCAAAATAGACCAAAAATGTATACTATGCAAAATATTATGAGGACCAAATTTTATAAGGCCCAAAAATTATACTATGCAAAAAATTGTAAGGCTCAAAGTCAATAAGGTTAAGAAAATTATAAAAACAAAAAATTGTAATGCCCAAAAATTATAATACGCGAGAAACTTATAAGGCCCAATAAATTTTAAGGGTCAACATTTTATAAAAGAAAATTATTAAACTTATAAATTATACTATGCAAAAAATTATAAGGCCCCAATTTTAAAAGACACAAAAATTATACTGTACAAAAAATTAAAAGACTCAAAAAAACTATAAACAAAAGATTAAAATGCCCAAATTTTGTAAGGGCCAAAAAAATTATAGGTCTCAATTTTATATAGCACAAAAAAAGCTATATAAATAAAAAATTATAAGGCTCCAATTTTATAAGGCTCAAAAAAACTAAAAACAAAAATTATAACGCCCAAAAATTATACTATGCAAAAAATTATAAGACACAAATTTTATAAGGCCTATATTTTATAAGGCCCAAAAATTATATTATTCAAAAATATATAAGGCCCGAACAAACTAAAAACAAAAAATTATAAAAGTAAAACATTATAAGATCCAACAAAAAAAATTACGATACTCATATATTATAATACGCAAAAAAAGATAAGTCGCAAAAAATTGTGAGGTCCAATAAATTATGAGATTCAAATATTATAAAACATAGAAAAAAATAATGCCCCAAAATAATAATGCTCAAAAAATTATGATGCCCAACAATTATGATGTGCTAAACATTATCAAGCCTAAAAATAATGTATGACAACATATATCTAGGAAGTCAACGATCCACCCACAAACTCATCTGTCCATACTTCTACCCTCCCAATAACCTACTCACACTCGCGCATATATATGATGAACTTTTAAAAAAAGATATGAATTTGATTGAAATATTCAAATAGTTTATTGTTTGTCTGAAATAAGTAGAATAATAAACTATAATTATAGTGTATTTTTCTGTTGTCATAAAAGTGAACAACTTGTAAGTTATCGATGTTTAAAGTTTTTAGATTATATATATATTGAATCTTATCCATTTGACTCCAAAATTTAATCAGTTCTACGTTAGATTATGCCTGCTATGCATGTAAAATTTCAGCGAAGAATATAATAGTGTGCGAAAGTTATCGAGGATACAATTCTTTGGCACACACAAACCGCCGTCTTGATGAAGAAAGTCGCTATCTGCATTTTTGCTCGGACAGAGATATTTAACAAAATGTGTTCAAAATAAATAAGCAATTATACATACCCGGATAAGTGTAATAAAAACATTACAAATCATTCTTGGGTAATTGATACTCGCCCTTTTCATTTCTGTTAAAATTTTGAACATCTTTTAACATTTTAATGGTAAAACAGCAGATAGGATTAAATTTTAACTTGAATATCCCGTGAAATTCTGACCTGAAATCCTATCTGGTAGATAGGACAACATGCGCTGTAAAGTTGGCCGAGACACAGTAACTTTAGAGTTTTTGAACGTCTTATCTACACTATATGAAAAAAAACTTTCTCGTTATACTTCTAATTCAAATTATTGCATATTATAACGGGGTTTTAGCCCGAAGTTAACCCGCGATATAATAATAAGTTATGTAGAGCATAAGTAACGTGGGGTAAAGGTGTAGTCAAGAATGGCTCAAGTATTACGATGTACGATATATATATATATATATATATATATATATATATATATATTATCTCAAATAGGATGAGGGTACATAGACGCACAAGCCGATGCACGTGCGCTCCCGCAGGCCTATGGCTTGGAATATATCGCGAGAGAGAGAGCAAGAGACAGAGAGAGTTCAGACGCCAAAAGGCGCTCACAAATATTCCTCGGCGTCGGGTTGTACTCGCTCTCGAGGAAGCTGTTCGCTCCGTCGTCTCGTCCGAGACGATACTCGCAGGTGTCGCACCCAGTTCCGCAGCTCTCGTCGCTATCGTCGCACCGGGCTCGTACACGCCCTTGCAGGATCGTGCACTGGGGCGAGTTCTCGCGTTCGCGCAACAGTCATCTCCTATGCTCTGCAGCTCAAGCGTCTCTACCGAAATATTGCCATACCTATACTCTCTCTTTCTCTCTCACCTTTTCTCAGCTCCTTCGTTATCCCGTCACCGCTGATGATGCCTGTAACAGCTGATTCTATAATACATGTTATATTTGAGAGAGAGAGAGAGTATGTGACGAGGTGACATTACCCGTCACAATATATTATTTAAATTATTAGTGAAATGTTTTAAATTTAACTATATGAAGATCAATCGTTCGTAAGAAGCGTGCATAACTGTTCTCATATATATATTAATAATAAACTTTTATACAGAAATTATATTTTCAAAAAAATGTACCGTTTTACTTCAGGAAAGTGGAATTGGCGTATAAGTAATGAAAAGAAGATGTGAATACGTATACGTAATACAATTTACAGATTGATAATTACTCTTATAAATATTTTTTAATTGAAATTCATATTTATAATTCAACTTAGGTTAAATTTAACGTAATGTTTTATAAAGTTTGATATTTATTGGTCAGACATATTATAAACTTTTATTCAAGCTCTAAAAATGTAAAGTTTATAATCCCAAACATACATAATTTATAAGAAATAAATGATAAGCCAACATGCGAGTAAAAAATTATTAAATCGAGAGTGCCAAGCGTTTCAAATATGTCCCTCTTATTTTCAAAGCCTCACAAAATATTGATAATTGCTAAATAACGTTTCTAAAACATTTAAGAATTTAACTCTTTTGTTTGGCTAAATATTGAGCCAGTAATACTATTCTCTTATATCAATATCCACCATGAGATATCGAATCCATATAGAATTTTTCATTTATAAATTAAGTGGTGATTTTTCTACAGAAAATATAATATAAAAAGTACAACTGCCTTTCATAAGATTGAAAAAGCGATACATCAACAACACAATGCGTATTATGCCAACGATTATATTTATAAATAGTTATATAAAAACGCTTAAACTTACAAGTAATTATGAGGGTTATTAAAATTTAATTAATTTAAAATCAATCCGACTTTCAATTATTTTTATAATCCATTTAAAAAAATCAAATTCAAAACTTGTTTACTTCTTAAATAACTTTTTAATACACTTAATTTTAAGAATAATAAGCCGCTTCCCATATATTTTCGATCAAAAAGAGTTATGTGCATTAAAAAGTTAAGCATTTATTCTTTCAATTTATAAATTTAATTATTAAAGCCATTATTAATCACAATAAGTATTTTTTAATTGCATGAAATCCGAAAATAGCACCCTGGTAGAAATTTAAGCTGGTTTTTAGCTGGAAATTAGCTAATATTGACAAAATTAGCTTATTTCTACTTACCGAATTAACTAAAAACCCGCTTACAGTGGTATGCTTTTTAGCATATTTCTATCTAATTTCTAGCTAACACTAATCACTTTTTGTAAACATTGTAAAATACACATTTACTTTACGTTAATTTAAGTATAATAGCGTGGAACTGCGTAGAATCAATAAGAAATATATAATTACCTATTAGCATAAAAGTATTTTACACGAAGAATATTTCTTTGTATTATTTTATTATTGAAAAGTTTAGGTTAACACTTTCGCTATTAACAATGCATAAGGATTTTCTTACCAAAAAAGCGACTAGCGTAACTTCTTCAGTGTTAAAATTGGATTATAATCATTTGATTTGTGTTTAAGAATAACTAAGAATAATTTATTAATACTTATAGTATAAGTATTCGTCGAAAATAGCCCTAACCTATAGGTTTGTTTTGTTTGCCATAACAAATTAATTATCTTAACTGCTTCTTAACTTGAAGTTAGCTAGAAATAAGCTAGAAATTACCTTATTTTTAGGTAAAAAATTTAGCTATAAATTAATACGTTAACCATTCGAATTGACTTATTTTCTACCAGGGCAGATACGTATTTATTTTTCAGTGAATATCACTATTTTTCATTCAAAATACTGACCTCTTCCGGACCTACCTACATCCTATCTACGCGAGCCGAAAAGTTGTAGAGAAAAGTTAAACATTACTGCAAAACGCAATCCTATCTACACCTATCTGCAAGAATTCAGTTTTTTCGGTCACTTCAGGACACTTTACTAAAATTCGTGTAGATTAAACACAGTTAGGATTATGAAAACAGTATTTCTCCAATTTTTTCAATACTGTAGTTAGATATTTTGAAAATTATAAATAATTTTTAATTTCTGATTGCATAAAAATATTCATCTTTTAATTACGAATCCAACGGTATAAATGACTTATTTTTTATAAAACATGCATATAGTGACTTTCTTCATCAGGACGGAAGCACACTTATGCCAAGATACACGTATGCACCGATATACACATAGGCACACAAACTTTACATGCATACATACTGTTACAGATAGAATGTAAATTAGTGTAAAGAATTTGAAATATTTGGTGAATAACTCTCGGAAAAATCATGCCACGGAAAAGGAGTACAAATGTCAAGGCAGCTGAAACTGATCCTTCAGCTATTGATTAACCACCAGCAAAGAAATCAAAGACAAGAGATGGCGAAAGCAAGAAGAAATGCGGCACGAAAAAGGCCGCCCCGAAGAAGACGACCTCAACGGAGACCAAAAGCACTGACGATACCAGGACGCAGAACCCGTCACCACCGAGACATCCTCTCTCGGTGATGAGCTGCTACCTCCAAATAACGAGAGGCGAGAAAACGAGTCGCCGTCGGCAACGGAGCAGGAGTTCGAGTTCAACTATCAACATCCTGGGCAGCAAGGGTCGCCTATGGACAGCGTAAGAGGTCATTGGCCAAATAGCACTGTATACCCGCGAAGGCATAATTTAAATGTTAACCATGAACGCGAATTTATAAATGATCTGTTGATGCATGATTATAATAGGAATGGTAATCGCGATTTGCCTAATAATTCGTTAGGGCGCTAATTCAATAGTAATAGCATGTTTTCGGATGATCCAGTGATAGGATTAACGAATGCTATAGAATCGGCTTTATGTACTGTTCGTGAAAACTCTTTGTCTGAGGGAAATTCACGGCTTGTCAACAGGTTAACGTCGGCGAAATCCTTGCCTACATATTCGGGCGATCTGCTGGAATAGGTGCATTTTAAAGAGACTTTCGAATTAACGTCCGAGCTTGGTGGTTACTCTCCGCGTGAAAACGTTGCGAAGCTTTTCGCGGCGTTAAAAGGGGAAGCACGTAAGGCAGTCCATGCGTTGTTAGTAACGGGCCGCGACGCGGAGACTGTTATTAAAATACTCGAATTACTTGTCGGTAATAAACAAGTTGTGGCGCGTAAGATCGTGAACGATTTGTAAGAATTACCCATGATTTTCACGGGCGAAATTGAATTAACAGGATTCGCCGCTAAATTGAAAAACGCGGTCTCAGCATTTAAGTCGCTTAAGCTCACGGGATATGAATCCAGCACGTCAAATAAACAATCAGCGCGCGGGAAGACAAACAAAGCGGTCGCGGCCGTAACCCGAATCGAGAACGAGCAGAGATAGGATACGCGAGAAAGTTAAATTGCGCCGATGGTTTATTTCTCACTTTGGAGTTTTTAATGCAAATAAGCCAGACAAGATAAGAATTGTATTCGATTTAGCTGAAAAAATGGAGCGCGAAAGTTTAAATGATCAACTCGACCGAGGCCCCGATTTACTACAACCTTTACCTGGCGTAATGATAAGGTTTAGATTATACGCGGTCGCCGTAAAAGCAGACATCGCGGATATGTACATGCGAGTAAGCGTCATAGAAGAAGATCGCGGAGCTCAAAGCTTTCATTGGCGCGGGAGGGATAGAAAAGGCGAGCCAGAGGTATACGAAATGACATGCTTGTTATTTGGTGCCAAGCCGTCGCAATGTAGCGTGATTTACGCTAAAGACAACATCGGGGAGTTATTTGCGGACACAAAACGCGACACGATTAAAAGTATAAAGCGTGATTGTTACGCGGACGACATTTTGACTAGCAGAAGAAGCGTCAAAGAAGCTGTAAAATCGGTACAGGACGTTATTAATATAAACGCAAAAGCAAATTTCGCGATGCGTGGATGGGCGAACAACGAAGAGCGGGCGCTCGTCGCAGTAAAAGAAGAAACGCGCGGAAAGAGCTCGTCTAAAACACGACTTTGTGATCGAGGGGGAGAACGCGTTCTAGGCCTTTTTTGGAACACAAACTCTGATACACTAGGCTTTAATGTAGGCGTGGATCGAATACACAAGGACTTAATCAACGGCTCGACAAAACCCACGAAACGCGAGTTTTTAAAAATAATAATGTCAGTTTTTGATCCACTCGGTTTAATATCTCCGTTTACCCTGAAATCAAAAATTTTGATGAAGGAAATCTGGTGTAGCGGGATTGATTGGGACGAACAGATAAGGGAAGAAGAGCAGGTCGGTTGGTTAGAGTGAATAAAGCATTTAAAGGAAGTAAGCACGTGTCGCATGCCGCGATGCATTACGGTTAAAGAACAATCGTTTGTGCACAGAAAACTCCACGCCTTCTGCGATGCGAGCATAAAAGCATATTCAGAGCTGTTTATGCCCGTTTTACATCTCCGGGAGTACCAACACGCGTCGTATTAGTCATGGCGAAGTCGACAGTCGCGCCGCTTAAGCCTTTATCGACACCGCGGCTCGAATTACAGGCCGCGTTGCTGGGCGCGAGATTAATAAAGACAGTAGCCGAGGAGCTCGAATTAAAAATAAATAAGCGATTTTTGTGGTCGGACTCGCTCACAGTTATTCATTGGATAAGATCCGAGCCAAGAACGCGACAAGCATTCGTCGCGTATAGATTCGGCGAGATAGGGGAACTCAGTGTGGAGGTAGGTGCCGACGAAGGTGAATCCCGCCGATTACGCCACGCGATGGACAAGCGACAATATTAACGGAAATGATATCTGGTTTTGCTGGCCCCGATTTCTTGTGAGAGGACGAGGCAAATTGGCCAAAATAAAAAGTAATTAGTAAAAACGAAAAGAAAAATATTGATGAATTAGAAATGCGAAAAGCGTACGTATTCACGATCTCTGCGATAACATTTGACATTCCTATAAGCGCAAATTTTTTAGGCTGGCGAGGCCTGCTAGTAGTAGCGCGTCGCGTAAATAAGAGCGTAAATAAATGGCAAAAGAAACCAGTAAATAAGAATAGCGAGGAAACGGAATATGGCGAAAATTATTGGTTTCGTGACAAACCGATAAATAAAAATTGTAAAATCGCGAACGTCAAGCCATTTATAGACGAGCATGGGTTTTTATGAGCCGATGGCATAGCGATAAAAATACAAGGCGAACTGTTTACTAATCAACCGATTATATTAGCAAGCGAGCATCCAGCCACGAGGCTTTTTATCAAAGAATACCATCGACGTATGTATCATTCGAGCGGCGAGACCGTCTTAAACGGGCTCCGACAAAGATATTATATTGTCGGTCTAAGAAGGGCGCTGCGATCCATTACGTGTTCGTGTCTTATTTGTAAACTTAGAAGAGGAAAGCCGCAAAATCCTATGATGGATTCATTACTTGCTGGGCGCTTAGCGTATAGAGCGAGGCCTTTTTCTAACTGCGGAGTGGATTATTTTGGGCCGATGCAGGTGAAAATTGGTAGTCGTAGGGAATAGTGCTGAGGAGTACTCTTCACTTATTTATCTACGAGAGCAATGCACCTACAAATCGTGTCTTCATTGACAGCCGGATCTGCAATTTTGGCGTTGCAGCGATTAGCCGCGAGAAGGGGATGTCCGTCTGTTATGTACAGCGATAACGGTACAAATTTTCGCGGCGCGTGCAAAGAATTAAAAGACTAAACCGCCAAGATAAATAAAGACGAGCAAAGGGAGTGCGCGTTGAACTGCGGCATGAAGTGGCTGTTCAATCCACCTGACGCGCCGCACATGGGAGGCGCGTGGGAGCGACTTATCAGATCGGTTAAAATAGCTTTGAACGCGGTATTAAAAGGACATGCAACGACCGAATAAATTCTTTACACTTTATTAACAGAAATAGAGCATTCGGTAAATTCTCGTCCGTTGACACATGTACATCGGTAGATCCGCGAGACAATGAGGCGCTGACGCCAAACCATTTTTTAATTGGGACCTCATCGGGAGAAGTAAGGTTAGGAAAATATGACGCGCAAGCGGTTTGCTTAAGAAAACCATGGCGTATTCCCGTGCAGAAAATCTCATGTAAACCAGACCCGATTCAGACCAGATTGCCGTAGGTCAGGTAGGAATCAGGCGGGAAAACCTCACTTGATCCGGACTCCGATTTGTATACCATTTTTTATACGATTCGGCCTAGAAATCTACGCCCGATTTCGACCCAATTTTCGGGCGCTAATCCCCAGTAAAGAAAAAATTATTCATTTCCTTCGCGTGTACTCTACAGGTATTAATTCTTTATTAAACTAGATTTATTTACAGTAGTTATTATATGATTATCTGAAACAGAAATATAGAAATAATTATAAATTAAAAAAATTTTTGGGTGATGCGGGGAATTAAACTGGCGATCTCGAGATTGCTGTGCTGATGCTCTAACCACTTGACCACATGGACCTGTTACTTGCGTAACTTCAAATCATGTATTAATGTTACACGTTAAAGTTTACATTTATACTCTTTTATTCATAGGTATATTATTCATAGTTATGTTTATATAATATCTAATACCATTCTTTTTACGAGAAGATTTATATAATTAAAATATGGAATAGTTATCAAGGAGATAAAAAATACTAACACGATTCTTAACTTACTGATGCAATTTTTTGCTTATATTTTTAGAATCTTTTCTTTTTTTTTATATCGATATAATAAAAGAGATATTTATCAAAAACATGTAACGAACTAACCCAATTCCATCAGTTTCATCCAATTATAATTTTCAGTTAAAGGTTTTTATTAATTATTGTAGGAGAAGAATTAATTAAAAAAATATAAGGTATAGTTAAATATGTTTATATTTTTTAATTTATTTTTGTCGAACAGTTAACAATAAAATTTCATGAAAATTTAGAAAATTTAATTTTTCAATTAATTTAAAATTTACCAAAAAAAAACTATTCATTTAAGTGAATACTAGTTACCGATAGCAGATTCTTACTGTCCCACGAATATTTTTTGCTATTTATTTATGTATTTATTTATTTAAATAATAATGATTTGATTAGCATAAAACTAAACATTTCCCTTTTCCATTGAGAACAATAAATATTAGGTAATATTATAAGGCCCAAAAAAGTACCTACCTTTTTTTAAGGAAATACAAAAACAATTACTTATTTTAGAATATAGATAACTTTTGGTGAAATCTTTCTTATGCCCAATGTTGAAAACTACTTAGACAAGGACATCAATATTCGACGATCACTTAATAATTTTAATTGAACACAGAATAAATGTGTTGGTATTTACAAACCTTACAAGTAATTATGAATGATTTATTTATAGTTGAAGAATAAGTAAGGAGATGTGAATTATCCACGAGAAACCTACTTTACCGGCTATTCACACGTATAAATTTATCTCTATAATAAGTAAATATGAACTTTGTAATTAAAATTGTAATAATAACAAGAATAATAATAATCACAATAATAATAACTAAATTAATAAAAATAATAGTACCATTTATCATATTAATTGTTATAACTAGGATATTTGAACCAATTACTGTGCTCTGCATCGATTATTTCACCGAATAACTTTACGATTTCATAGTTTTTCAAATGCAAATATCGAAGGGGACGGTAATTGGTTCACTTGCTTTATTGTTATATTACTTTCAAAACAATAATAATAGTATATGAACAGGAAACAATTATTAAAAAAATACTTTATTCTTAATAAAAATAATTGATAATTTCAATATAGAGATCTATCTTGCCGACAGGTTACGTCAATGTTACTTAGTAGATTATAGGAAATACTAGTTAGATTCCGATGTGTTATCCGCCGCAGCTATGGATGGCTTTGTCATCCTGAGGCTGCATTGACCCCAAAGGGAGTTGCCTCCATGGTTCTGAGGGTCCCACGTGCACGGGAAAGTCGCAAGGCGGGCCGTGGCACATTCTCGACTGAGGAGCAAAGCCATGCGACGGCGACCTTTGCATATAGTATAGGGCAGAGTACATTTAAATACGCGTGCGATAATTCCTCTTCTCTCTTCGCGCCTTCTCTGATGTCATCTCCGGAAACTTAGGCGGCTAATAAGCATAAGTGGGGGGCAGCAGCCAATACGACCGGCCGAAGCTGATGAAGAGCCAGATGCACTCTGATCCTTGTGCTGTATAGTAGTCGCGTTTACCTTCTACTAGACCTTTGTTTCGCCACTCCTATATTATATACAAACTTAAGATCAATTAAAGTAACATTTATATTATCTGGGTTTTCACCAATTATTTATTCCCACTTTGTTTTTACTTTTTCCTGAACACATACAGTCATGGGCAAGTATCTTATGGCAAGTATCTAGATACACAAAGTATCTTTTCTCAAAAGTAGCAGATATTTCACAATTGACTACTTAAAAAAGGTATACAATTAAGCGTGTTACAATAACTTCGATGCTGAAGATGAGTAATAATGGAAGCCCTTACAATGAAAGTGAAAGACAGAAAATTGTTAAATTGACTGTACTTTACTTTTTATTGTTTTTGTCATATTTAATTAAACATTGGCTTGAAGTGATCAATAATTGAATTTTAAACACATACTATCACTTTACGGAATGACTGATGTCGGATCAATAACTCCCACGATGTATTGTCAAAATAAAATCAAAATGTATCCCTAAAATTGTAAAATAAGAACAATTAGAAATACATTAAAAAAGAATCTTACCTAAAGCATACACTTAATTGCACTCATCCGAGTTTAAAATTCATTTCGAATCTGATTTATGTAACACAATGGCAAAGAAATAAAACAGACGAGAGAGCGGATAGAACTTCTACCAAACACGTATCTGTACCCTTTCGTGTACAGGAAGCACTTAAGCTCCATCGGAATCCCCTCGCGTCTTTTTGTCGGATCGCTCGCCCACGTTCGCACACGTATACACACACGCAGAGTATTGGTGGTGTCGGACGGTCTCCATTTACGAAAAGAAGCAAGAGAGCGAGAGGGGAATATACCTGTCCCCTGATTCCACAAGTACAAGAGCGCGCTCTCAGGCTGTGAGATCGGTAGTGTGTATATGAGGGTGCTAAATAAAAAATTTATACACATTGAAATTTCCATGTAAAATATTACATTAAAAAATCGACGTAATGTATATTATAAATACAGCTAGATTGAGTTCTTAGAATAAGCTATTGCTAATAAGCCCTGAAAATTTTTTCTTTGTAAAGAATAAAAAAGAAGAAACTTGAGAAAGAGTTAAAAACATTAGTATTACTTGTATACCTAATGGTAAAAATAAAATACACATAGATACATAAACTCCGCTTATCGGCCTTGATTTGTACGTACTAGAAAATGATCTCCAAAGTTTAATCAAAATCTGCGTCCCGGTAGTCTGTTTCTATCAGTTATAACCACCCGACACGGAAGTCACCCTGTACGTACATGGCAGAAGCGAAAGAATCACCTCAAATGATATCTCTCATGTGCTAGCTATTAACGCAGGCGATTCACGTGCGCTCTTAACTCGGTTGTTTCATTATCGGTCCTCTGGCCGAGCGCTCGCTCTCGACGACGAAAAGGAGAAAAATCGTGGACCTTTCCCTTGTTGTTGCTGACCGTGTGTGTGTTGCAGTGGTGCTCTGGTGAGTCCAGTCTGCCAAGCCACAAAAGTTTCCTACGTGGCCCGCGCCGTTTCACTAACTCCACGGGATTTGTGGTAGCTTTAAAGGCGATGCACTCGAGTCGACGAGGCAGGGATGCGTTTAGACATAGAACAAATATCATCGACGTTTTCTGCAGCTGGGTGCATTTACAATGGATGGACATTTGTTTGCATTTCTATTGAGTCAAGGTAACAGGTCTAACGGAATTCAAGAGTTACAAAGAAAAAACCGCTGTCAATTAATTGACACTTAACTTCTTCGAACCTTATTAACTGTTCCAATATGAAATTGTTTATTATGTTTAATTCTGTGTTGAAAAATCAAAATGGCAAATCTACTTTTAATATGTCGAGATATATAGATTTAAATTTTTAAATTTAGACTTATGCAAAAGTATAGCACAGATTATGAACAAATATTTTAATTGTATCAACACTTGGCGTATTCCCGTGCAGCAAATCTCATGTAAACCAGACCCGATTCAGACCAGATTGCCGTAGGTCAGGTAGGAATCGGGCGGGAAAATCTCACTAGATCCGGGCTCCGATTTATATACCATTTTTTATACGATTCGGCCTAGAAATCTACGCCCGATTTCGACCCGATTTTCGGGCGCTAATCCCCAGTAAACAAAAAATTATTCATTTCATTCGCGTGTACTCTACAGGTATTAATTCTTTTTTAAACTAGATTTGTTTACAGTAGTTATTATATGATTATCTGAAAGAGAAATATAGAAATAATTATAAATTAAAAAAGATTTTGGGAGATGCGGGGAATTAAACTGGCGATCTCGAGATTGCTGTGCTGATGCTCTAACCACTTGACCACATGGACCTGTGACTTGCGTAACTTCAAATCATGTATTAATGTTACACGTTAAAGTTCACATTTATACTCTTATTATTCATAGGTATTTATATAATATCTAATGCCATTCTTTTTACGAGAAGATTTATATAATTAAAATATGGAATAGTTATCAAGGAGATAAAAAATACTAACTCGATTTCTAACTTACCGATGCAGCTTATATTTTTAGAATATTTTCTTTTTTTTTATATCGATATAATAAAAGAGATATTTATCAAAAACATGTAAAAAACTAACTCAATTCCATCCTTACCTGCTTTTTAGTTTTATAATTTTCAGTTGAAGGTTTTTATTAATTATTGTAGGAGAATAATTAATTAAAAAAATATAAGGTATAGTTAAATATGTTTATATTTTTATAATTTATTTTTGTCAAACAGTTAACAATAAAATTTCATGAAAATTTAGAAAATTTAATTTTTCAATTACTTTAAAATTTACCAAAAAGTTACTATTCATTTAAGTGAATGCTAGTTACCGATAGCAGATTCTTACTGTCCCACGCATATTTTTTGCTATTTATTTATGTATTTATTTATTAATTAAATAATAATGATTTGATAAGTAATATTATAAGTCCCAAAAAAGTACCTACCTTTTTTTTAAGGAAATACAAAAACAATTACTTATAGCACAGATTATGAACAAATATTTTAATTGTATCAACACTTAAAATACTTTTGCCTATTAAGTAATCCCCGAGGATTTCCTTCGCGACAGGTGTGAGTCTATCTAGCAGTACATTAGAGAGAATTTTTTAGTATTTATAGATAAGAGAATTGCCCCTATAGTTATTACAGTTTGTTTTATCTTCTTTTTTGTGTATTGGGACTATGATTAGGGCTCTCCATTCTTTGGGCATTGTTTCTTTTCTCCATATCATGCAAATAAAATTATGAATTATTTTCTTAAGTGGTTCCCCTCCCTGTTTAAATAGTTCGTCCCGTAAATGATCTATTCCAGGGGCACTATTGTACTTTAACTCGTTGATAACCTTACAGAGCAAAGCCTACCTCCACTAGACTTGGTTGCTCAATTTGTGGTTCAGTAGTGTGAATTTCATTATAGTCTAAAGCGATTTGTTCTTCGTGTACGTTTAGGGCGTTATCGATATACAACCTTAAACTACAATAATTTACTCATTTAAAAAGAAAATAAGTTCAAATTTAAAATACTAGTGACTAAGCTTAATTTTTAAAATTCATAAAAGCTATATAAATAACTCCTGATTTATATTAATTTCTTAAAGTATAAAAATAATTTTTTAAAATACTTCTTTTATCAGTTTTCGTTTTGGTATTTTTAAATTTCGTGATAGGTGGTTGCCACATTTCAGACCCATGACCTACGCTATAGCATAGTGGCAGAGACACATAGCTCGGGCGATCGGTAAACTTAAGCATTTTTATGCACAGCTAGTACTTGGATGGATGACCGCGAGGTAACCCCGTGACTAATACAAATAAACCAACCATCCCAAAGTGGATTTCATCCTGATACAAGTTTTCCCCACTCCACAGGCATAACCCTGTACAACTGCGGGATATGATTAGGTAGAATAATATAAAAGTATGAAAAAATAACTTTCAGATATTTGCTATTGCAGAAGGATACATAAAAAACAAAAATAATTTACCTTATCGATTTCAGAGAATTATAAAATAAAAAAAGGTTTTAAAAAAAACGACTCGATGAAATCTAAAATTTCTTTTCAATTTCGAATCTTCATTAAAAAAAACAAAAAAAATGAGGTCTGCTTGGTAAAAAATGGCAGTACCATTCTCGAGATATACTGATCAAAAAAAAATTTTAAAAACACATAACCTCAAATATCTCGAAATATAAAGGTCGTTGTGATCTGGGCTTAGAACTCGTTTTAGAGTACCTAAAACTATACTAAAGAGCTACTATTTTGAAAAGTTACAGATCAAATGCTGCCGATTTACTCCAGAATTTGATACTCAATAAAAATTGATTTTTTTAACAAGATTTCTCTCTCTTCAAAAGAAAAAGATAAAGCCTCAAAAATTTTACAGAATATTCTTCTTCGTAATATTCCTAATAATCTCAATTTTTATTTAAAAATTTTCCTGATTATATTTTACGGATATGAGGCATTTCACGTCAAGTTTCCTGAGCCGAAAATTAACCGCAAAATCAGCGACTTTTGCGTTCGATATAAATAGTGCAAGACTTGTTTTAAATAAATTTATCAATAATGTTTTTCCAAATTTTCAAAATTTGACCTTGAAAAATCAAAATGAAAACTAAATTTGCATTTTTCTCAAGAAACGTAAATTTTAATTTTTTTGAAAATATTTTTAAACGAAAGACCGGTTTTTTTTATAAAAAAATGATGACTGTCTCAAAAGTTTTTTTTTTATTTTCGAGTAAAAATGCAAATTAAATTTTCTGTTTGATTTTTCAATGTCAAATTTTGATAATTTTGAAAACTGGTTATCACCATCGAAAAGCTCTTAAAAAAATACATAAAAACCATTCTTGATACATTTTTTAAAAATAAGTCTTATAATATTTATATCAAACGCAAAAGCCGCAGATTTTATGGTTAATTTTCGGCTCAGGACACTTGACGTGAAATGCCTCATATAACCGTTTGAAAGGAAATGACGATTTCGTGAATAATAAAACAAGGGAAGTAGCTCATTCAATATTTCGGGTGGGAGAAAATAGGTAATTTTATGCTCTTTCAAATGCATTATCACTCAATCAATGATATTATTTCTACGATATCAGAACACCCAAAAAAGTGAAACTTAAAAATCGCAAAACCGCTATAAAACAAAAAGAAAATTTATTCCCGACTCAACCGTAATGGTCGATTTATTGACCTTAGAAGCGGGAATAAAGTAGTATATGATTCCCACAAATCTATTTTTTCCTGCAAATTTACTTTTTTCCTGCAAATTTATTTCCCCACAAATGTATTTTTTTTGTAATTATTAGTCTCTATATTAATATACATTTTAAATAAATTCTTTTTAAGTCAATAAAGTGGCTGCAGTTAAGTCGAGTATAAAGCCAAGTATTCAACTCACTTCGCTCGGGCAGTAAACCTACCCTCGGGAGTAATCTTCGACTTTATTCCCTTGTTATATAATATACTATTTTGAGCCACCGTCGTTAAAGAAAAACAAAACAAATGAGCCGAGAAACATTAATTTTCACCGTGTATATTCGGAGTAAAGTTGATCCACATCCATACACACGCACATACCTACACACACATACATTCACACACATACATATACACACATACACACATGTATACATACACGCATGCACACATACGTACATGCATACATACACAGACACACAACACAGACATACTCTCACACACACACACACACAACACACACAAAAAATGAATAGAAAAATTAAAAAATGTGTCATAAAACAAAACTGAATCGATAAATCTTAAAAATTATTTTTGATTTTAAATCATCATCAAAAAACGTGAAAAAATTGCTTTGATTGATCGAAAATTATGGATAGTGCGTTTCATGCATATACGAATTGTACACATTTTAATTATGCACAATTTAGCATTGGTTAAATATATCTATATATTATTTTACCAATGCTAAATTGTGTACCATTTAAATGTGCACGATTCTTCTGTGCGTCAAAAGCACTATGTCGTAAATTACTACGTAATACCCAAGAAATAGACGATCAAAAAATTTTTGAAAAGAAAATAAATCTTGAAAATGAAAAAACGTTATGAAAAAAAAAACGATTCGATGAATCTTAAAAATTCTTTTTGGTTTTAAATAATCCATTAAAAAAGAAAAAAGTAAGCGTTCATTGGATACAATTAACGGTGTAATAGCCAAGAAATAAACAATCAAAAATTTTTTGAGAAAAATATAACCTTAAATATCTTAGAATATAAATGGCCTCACTAGAGAAAAGTAAAATGATTCTAAACTTTGACTGAATTTGTACTCCATGCTACTGAAAATTTCAAATTCTTTCAATAAATTTTCATAATACTTTTTCGATATATAATAATATTTAAAAACAAGACACATTTTTGTATATAACAACAAAGAAATAAATGGGAATCACGTTGTCTCGGGTCGGAAAAGTTAGGTAATTTAATGCTCTTTTAAATGCATTTTCACTGGATTGCAGATATTAATTCTAACACGCCGCAACCCCGGGAAACCTAAAATCCAAAAATCCAAAAATCGCTAAAAACAAAACCGTATCAGAAAAACTAAAAACAGTATATAGTGTCCCAACACACACAAACATACAAACATACATAAACACACAGAAACATACAGACAAACACACAAAAACACACGCACACACAAATACACATACTTACGAACGCACATACAGACACAAACACACATACACATACATACACACACTCACATACACATACACACACACACTCTCATATATACATAGACTCACACATACACACACATATACACCAGACACAGACGCCAAGAGAGACTTACACACACTTCCACATGAACATTTTCTAAACGTACAAAGAGTTGCAACAATTTTAAGCAATTCGGTGTTCTGAAAATAAGAAACCTCGTAAGTTTCTTAAAACAAACAGACTTTTTCCCTGAATTTAAGTAAATTTTCTTACTGAAAAATATGTACATTTTGTTTTCTGAAATTCAGAACACATTTGTTTTTAATTTAAGTAAATGTTGTTTCCTATATGAAGTAATCTTGTATTCTTAATTTTAGTACATTATCTATCCTGATTTCAGTAACGTTCTTTCTTATACTGACTTTTCGACAAATTTTAGGTAATAACCTTAATTTGCACTAATAAACAAAGCTGGTATCCTCTTAATATATAATTTGCGTAGAATATTAATAAGTATTACAAAAGATTCACGGATTATTATAAAAATAAAGTAAGAACATAAACATAAGTAAAGCTACCGGTGTCTTATATAAGATTCAAATGTATGTTTCCCTTCAAGTACAAGATACAAAATCATTCAATAAAATTATCCACTTACATAAGAAAATGAAATACAAACGTGTAATGGAAGTTGAATCTCTCGAGTGTTCGAAAATTAAAGTAAGGTTTCTTTGGATATGTATGTGGGTGATTCTGAGCATAGCGTATATTTTGATGTAAGGGTAAATTAAAAAGAAAATAAATTCTTTACTTAAGTTATAGAAATTTATATATTTAATGATTTTGAATAACTGGTCTTTTTTAGAATTAATTTATTAGTTTTATTTTTTACAAAAATTGCGTTCAAAGGGTCTAAAAGGGCAAGTTTTGCTTGTCTACGGCATAGTTTGCACGTACAAAATTAAATAGTTTTTATATCTTGCATCAACTTTACTTACATTAAATATTTATGTTATATGTGATTTGGCCACGATTTAAACCCCTCTAAGTGGTCTTTACAGTCCTGTAAGAATTCACTGATCTACATTATTGAGTTTAAGGAGGTTCATGCGATGTATATAGTACAATTTTTAAAAGACCTCCTATTATAATTAGCTACTATCTGATTATATGAGTACAATATATCTAAAAGATGGACACTTCAAGTGAACAGAAAAAAATTATTTCAACAAAATTTGCATATGACAAAAAATGAATTTGCATATGGCAAAAAACTCGACAAAACACTAGAATCTTTTTTATAATTTATCTGATTTTAATTTACAAGATCTCATTGTGCTTCTTGAACAATTTCAAGGAGACATACCCACACAAAAATTAAAAAATAATCATAAACTGAAAAGTTACATCCAAATGTTTATACTTACTCATGAAACTTCATGTACACTTCAGAAATAATGTGATATAACTTTTCAGGTCGTGATTATTCTTTAATATTTGTGCCGGTATATCTCCCTGAAATTGTTCAAGGAACAAAATGAGACCTTGTAAATTAATTGGAATAAAAAATAAAGAAGATTCTAGCGCTTTGTCGAATGTTTCTCTAGCTGACGATATCTATTTTTGCAATATGCCAATTTTGTTTAAATAATTTCTATTTGTGACTTAAAGTATCCATCTCTTATATATATATATTGTCACTCATATAATTAAAGTGTAGCTTATTATAATAGAAGGTTTTTTAAAAAATCTATTATATATATATATATATATATATATCGCATTTAATCACTTACCATGAGATTTTGTATCAGGCGGTACATTTTTCATGGTTACCACAACTTTAAACTGTTCTTCTGAAGTATACTCGTGGACTTTCTGGACATTTATTTAAAACAATTACTTTCAACTGTAAGACACACATGTTTGAATAATAATAAAATTTTTATAGTATTTTCACAGTATGAAAATATTTCTTTTACAAAAACGTAGTCTAGTAAGTCCATGAGTACACTTCTGAAGAATAGTTCAAAGCCTCAACCACCATAAAAAATGTACCGCCTGATTCAAAAACCCGTGGTATAGTAGAAATAACAAGTGTGAAAAAATGTCAAAAACTGTGAAAAAAATGTGAGAACGCGTGAAAAAGTGTGAAAATACAAATACTTTTGGAACATCTGTTATCAACAAATATGGACATTTTTTCACAGTTTTTTATAGTTTTTCACAGTGTCCTACACTTATAAAAAACACGTATTTCATCTAATAAAATTTGCACAATTTTTAACAATTCTTTCAGTTTTTCAGAGTTTTTCACAATTTTACACTTTTTCACATTTTCTCACAGTTTTCACAGTTTTTCACATTTGTTTTCATTGCATTCTCTTATATAGAGGAAATTATAACTGTGAGAAATTGTGATAAAATGTGAGAAACTGTGAAACGGTGGCAAAATTTATGAAATATTGTATAATATTTTCTAAAATCCTGTTCCAAATGTAAGCCTAATTTCACAGCCTTTCACGAAATTTCATCGTTTTACACAGTTTTTCACATATTTGTCACAGTTTTTCACAGCTTTTCACAGTTTGAAATAGAGTAAGTGATTAAAAAGGCTTAAATTCAATAATGTAGATTAGCGAGTCCTTAGCGGACTATAAAAACCACTTATAGGGGTTTAAATCATAGCAAAATTACATATAGCATACATATTTAAGATATAAAAACTTGCATTAACTAAGATTACGTCAAAATCTTTTTGCAGCGTATATAATGGATAATTACTTTTTACAGGATTTAACTATAATTAATTGCAAAAAACGAATTATTTATTATACTTTTTTGAAAGCTATTTCTTGTCTCCCGATTTTGCATCATCTTCCTACCTTTTTTCAAAAATCGTTATTAAAACTTATTAATTTAAATACTATGTTACCAAACATACGAGATTTAGTCAGTTATTATTAGTGTATTAACTAGAATATGCATCAAATGCTCTAAAGTTCATAATTTCACTTTTAAATACATATTATTGGACAAGAATTTACGAAGCATCAAATGAGCGTCATCTGCCGGACAGGTAAAATCTTGATATTTCTTAAACCCTGTTTGTTTAAAAATTATAAACGATAAATGGTCGAATAATGAACATCATGCAAGAAGAAGACTTCCCCAATCCAAAAATTTACAAGAAATATACGGTTTCAGAGAGCGTCGTCTGCCTGGTACAAAATGATGAGATCGTAATTATATTGGTTTTATTTGATTTCTATAAATTAAAACAACTATTAATCAAATATTGGTGTATTCTAAATTACAAATGACTAAAAAACGAAATATTTATTTTTAGGTCTTTTGTGTTTCATTAATATTGCACTTAATTATCCCAAGTAAATGTATTTCGATTTCTACGAGAGTCCGCCACCTTATCAAATATTAATAAAAAACGCATAAAATATAAGAATTATTACTTGACTACATTCTGTAGAAATGTTGACTATTTTTTACGAAACTGTTAAAAATACTGTGATAATAGATTTTTTGGGGAAAGTTGCTGAACAAACAACTGTTATACATTTGTTAAATCATCTATTAATTTTAAAACCAATTAGAAAACAAATTAACAAACTATAAAATTTGACTAGCAGAAGTAACAAAAAAATCATTTCGATATATTTCAATTACATTATATAATAACAATATTTTATAGAAATCAATATCTAATACTTATTTCCTTTAGAAAAGTAAGTAAACATTGATAACCTAAAACTTACGGTTCCAAGGATGTTCCTAAAGTTGAAGCAATGCTGTTTCTTATTTTAAGTAAGACCGGTTCAAACTTCTCTTTTAAGAAATGCGTTTCTTGAATTCAGAAATTTCGGTTCTTATCTTCATAACCTGCTTTTCTGATTTTTACTTTTTAAGAAACACTAGTACTGAAAATAAGAAGATAATTTCTTATAATCAGTAATGCTTTACTTAGAATCAGTAATGCTTCACTTATAATAAGTAAAATGACATTCTTTAATTGCTGACTTTAAGGGGCAGACCTGGGTTAAACCTAAAAAAAGATTTTTCTTTTATGAGTCCAGAAAACTTTTTATGTTTAAAAGCAATAATTCTAAAAATTTTCATGATATCAATACATAATAATAATATCTTAAATTTTACCATTGTAAAACCTCAAAATCTTGATCCTATACCTCACAACAAATCATTATTTTCAACACCATATTTATTAAAGGAACTTTGTTCCTCACACGATTCCTGGTGACATGATAAACGAAATTTTTTTTCGACGGTTATTCGACTCCATTTGACATATATTGCAATGAGAGCGAAGCACTTTATCGTTAAATTTTATTTTATTATTTTTTATGGAGATCCAATCAATCTTTTTTTTTAAATTTAATATTTAAAAAAAAATTGATTGGATCTATGAAAAAGAATAATAAAACAAATTTAATATGAAAGTGCTTCGCTCATTTTATAATACATGTCAATAGGAGTCGAATAACCATAAAAAAAAATTCGCTTATCATGTCACCTATAATCGTGTAAGGAACAAAGTTCCTTTAATAAATATGGTATTAAAAATAGTGATTTATTGTGACTTGCAGGATTTAGATTTTGATGTTTACACCGGTAAAATTAAAAATATTATTAAGTATTCATAGCCTGCAAAATTTCAGAATGAATGCTTTTAAACATAAAAAGTTTTCTCGACTCATAAAAAGAAAATCTTTCTTTGGGTTTAACCCAGGCCTGCCCCCTTAAGTAAGGGTAATTTTTATGATGCCACAATTTTCAGTAAAATTTTTTACAGTGTAGTGATTTCGATTACAAATGACCCAACACATGTTCCTAACATGTTCTTTTGAAAACTTTTTTTGAATGCCATATTAATAAATAGCATTAAGTAACAGAAAATACTTTAGGTTTAATTAAGTACTTGTTTTAAAAATTATAATGAAATTGTTTCATTATGGTTCTGAAAAATAGCACCAAAGTTTCAGAACCTTAATGAAACAAATCCATTTTTTTTCACTATAATGAGCTGACACTTACACAAAAGTATCGAACTGGTAATCCAATTACTTCAAAATAATTTGAACTTTTCAATTATCAATCAAACCACAGTTCAAGTGCCAATATTTGTAATGGAATTAATTATGAACAAAAAACTTTAAGGTGGTCCTATAGTAACATTTGACGAAAAACTTTGTTTTTTTATTTCATTTTCTGATACTTTGTACATTTTTAGAAAAGAAAATGATTTAGTATTGGCAATATTGGTCATAGAAATCATTTTAATGAATTTAAAGGGAGGGACCGGTGAAATTTCAACCTAGTGATATTTAAAGGATTGGAAAGAAAAAATTTTTTTTAAACTCAAATTTGGATAAAAAATGTGATATCGTCACGGACCCATTTTCTAATCAGTACCCAATTTCTAATCAGTTTGTCAAATATATTACGATACAAAATTTAATTAACCCTGAAATTGTTTGAAAAAAAATAACATTTAATAGCTAACTATCTTACAAGTACGTTTGAAAACTTCACATGCTATTAATGTCATATATTTTTAAGAAAAAAAATATTTTATTGCAGTGTTGTCAAATACATCACGTTTTTGCCCTTTCACTTATGACGACTGCAAGTGAGCACGCTAAGATTTTCGGATCGTTTCTTTATTATTATTAAATGTATCGTAACAAAGCTTTTATATCGACATAGTGCGTTTTTTACACATAAGAATTATATACGTAATTATTGTGCACAAGTTAGCATTGGTCAAATACATCTATATATAATTTGACTAATGGTAAATTGTTCACAATACTTATGTGTACAATTCTTATGTGTAAGAAACGCACTATGCCTTTATATCTGAGTTACTTAATACCTTTTTTGTATAACACAATCAAAATATTAATAATAAATCTAACTATTTAGAAAATAAAGGGTGAATAGAAATAGGTTCCGAATTTTTAGAATTTCCGCAATTTCTGATCAGTTTTATTACAACCTTTTAAAATATTAGAAGACCTTTAATTGTTTTAATCTCATCAAATAACAGCAATGAAAGTTGTTTTAACGCACACAAACATCTTTCTTACTTCAAAGTCTCGTAAAATCCACTGATACATCGCACGGTTTATAGGTTCACTTTGTAGGTTATAATACTTACCGACCGAGCGATCAGACGCGCATTTCAGCTGATTGACTGTCGTGCGGTCGACTGAGCACAAATAATCGAATATTTATTCTATTAATCACCATTACTTAAACAAAAAATGTTAACTAGTTATCATAGTTACTGTTATAATACTGTTTAATGTGTTTTTGCTTGTTGTATAAGATAATTACGCGTTAACAAAATTTGATTAGAAATAGGGTCTTGATCTGAACAGAAATTGCTCCCGTATATCATTTAACTGATTAGAAATCACTCCCTGTTACTTTTTTCTTTAAAGCTTTATAATTAATTAATTTCTGATTCTTTGTGTATTTTTCAAATTCCATATGAAAGATTAAGAGTTATATTTATCATTAGAAATGTTTCTTTTGAGTAAACAGTTCAATTTAAAATTGTAATGCATCAAATATCCTGACATTGCGCCTTAGCTAATTAGAAACTGGGTCCGTGACGGTAGCACATTCAAAAAAAATTCAAAAAATTCTTTTCCACAATTTTCAAAATTCTTTTTGGGTTTTCGATTTTTAATTTCCGACCTATAGCACGCTCAGCCTAATCCATGCGCTTAGTTGTTTAAAATCATCCCAGGAAGTAGCAAAAAAATGTTTAGCCCGAAAGATGAAAAAGTGTAGGAGGAGTAGGAAATTTACTGTGCCTTGAATTCGCTTGCGGAGACGCGCACGGGCTGCGGGCGGCGCGGCGCTGCGCCCCCCCCGGCTTGCTTATTTATATGTACGCTTGCTTTCGGACTGAATTGTGCATATAGTCTTTTTATCGTATCGCAATCTTACTTGTACAATAGAATTTTCCAATATTAATGTTGAAATTTGCAGCGCATTTTAAGAAGAGGAATTTCAACTGCGATACTTCGAACTTCATTCTACTTTCTCTACTTGAGAAGTTTATCTCGTATAATTGATTTCTCTTTGTAAAACACCAGAAATCGATACAATATACATTGGAAAATTCTACTGTACAAGTAAAATTGCGATACGGAAAAAAGACTATATGCACAATTCAGTCCGAAAGCAAGCGTACATATAAATAAGAAAGCCGCGCCGCCCGCAGCCCGTGCGCGACTCCGCGACCGAATTTGCGGTCCAGTAAATTTCCTACTCCTACACTTTTTCATCTTCCGGGCTGAAAATATTTTTGCTACTTCTTGGGATGATTTCAAACAACTTAGCTCATGGATTAAGCTGATCATGCTATCGGTCGGAAATTAAAAATCGAAACCCAAAAAAAGATTATAAAAACAAACAATAAAAATTTAAAAAATTTTTTTTAATGCGCAATCACATTTCTAATTCAAATTTAAATAAAAATATTGTTTTTTTCTTTCCGATCCTTTAAATATAACTAGGCTGAAATTTCACCGATCCCTCCCCTTAATAGTTATGTATACGTAATTTTCCTACCACCTTTATTGCATACAATCCAGCGTGTTCCTACATTAACCGAATCCTGACCTGTATCCAAATATACTCTTTACTATGCGGGCAAACTTCAGAAAACCTATAAATTATTACAAAAAAAAATTTGATCGATTTTCTGCGATAGAAAAATTGTTTTAAAATCATCAGAAAATTATTTCTGACTTTTACAAAAGTGCGGTTTTCTCCATTTATGATTTTCCAATGTTCAGCAAGTCTTTTGCGTATATGATTACAATGAATCAATCTGAAACTTTAAGGATATCTTATTCAACTGATTCGCATTACAACCATGAACTCCGATTTTTCAAAACAAAATTATTAAGAACGTGATGCCCATGAATAGAGTTAAAAATATGTTTCTTAGGTTATTTTTACAATGAAAATTCAATATAGTTTTATTTTTCTATATAATTGTGTTTTTAAAAATTTGATATCACAGTTCTGTGTGGTACAGGTGTTAGATATTTCATTGAAAATTGCTAGATTTTCTTATATAACTATGGGTATACTGTCTAAAAGTTTATGAAAATTTACAAAAAACTTTCTTTTTAGTTAACAAATATAACCACCAATTTAAATGTCTTTTATCATGTGTACGTAATAGCTATAACTAGCAAAATTTTTTTAATTTACTATAGGACAATCTTAAACTTATTTCTCTCAAAATTAGTAAAAGTGAATTTCTTGAAATCAACTGTCAGTCAGATATAGTATAAATATAATGTCTGTACAATCTTTGAAACGTTCGTTAGTTAGATCAACAGTGTTCGTCGATTTAGCTAGATCAACAGTATTCTCCGACCAACGAGGATTTGTCAAAATTATATCGATATGTGAGTGAAATTGACAGTGAACGTGAAAATGCTAAAACTTAAAAAAAATAGATATGCTTAGTAAATACAAGCAGTAGATGATAACTACTTAGTTTATGATGAACAAAGTACTTAAGTAACTTTTTTTAAGGACTCGGTACTTGTTTGACGATACTTAAGTACTCGGTACTTACCTGACGATACTAAAGTACTCGGTACTTACCTGACGATACTTAAGTACTAGATACTTGTCTGACGATACTTAAGTATTCGGTACTTGTCTGACGATATTTAATTACTCGGTACTTGTCTGACGACACTTAATTACTCGGTACTTGTCTGACGATACTTAATTACTCGGTACTTGTCTGACGATACTTAAGTACTCTTGTACTTAAGTATCTTTTTCAAGTATTATACTTGTACTTTATTTGTAAGTAATAAGTACCAATTTGCCCAACACTGATTATATATAACGTTATTCTATAGTGTAATTTGACTTTTTATATTTATTACCATTGCTGTATTCATTACTTAAATTATTTTCTGCATATTATTTAATATTTTGCATATTTAGTGCATATGTAGTACATATATTTTGCATATATTTTGCATATTTCTTGAATATTTTATGAATATTTTTTGCATATTTTGAATATGCATTTATAATAGAAAATAAAAAATCAATAAAAAACTATTGTTCACTTTATTATTTTCCACCTACCAAAATAGTTTGTGCATAAGCTTTCGCGGTCTACTATTAAGTTAGTCATTTTATAATATATCAAATTAGCATTTGGTATAAAAACACATCTCCAAGGCATTGTAGAGTAAGAAGAAGTAAGAGCAATTATTATTGTTATGTTATCCAAGATATTTTATTACTATTCTTGCATTCTCGAGCAATAATGCAACCATCATAATACAATAAATATGAAATAAATATCAACTTTCAATAAAAAGAATTTCTGGACCCGAAGATAGCTGCTTCTACCTTGAATTGCTAATTTAAAAAGAAAGCAATTTGAGTGGTGCTTAAAATTATCGAGTAGAACAATACTAATTCGACGAAATCGTGTCCGTTTGCTTCCACGTCGCCAATTTCTGCATACATCCTGACAATGCAGACATTTTTGCTCTCGCGGCTCAAATCTTCTTTACTCTGCGGCATTCTGAAGATTTCTTGGAATATCTCCTGGTATAACGTATAAAGTTTAAATCTTACTACTCGGTAAAATCGTTTTGGGAGAAACGGGAGAAGAGGATAAGAAAAATTTAAAAAATTTCTGAGTCAACGACTCAACAGCGGAGTAGCACGCCGCCGTTTGCGTATAAGGTTCACTCGTAAAGTTCAACGGCAATCGCGCACGAGCTGCGACGCGGGCGTAAAGAAATGCCGCGAGTGGAAAATGTAAAAGTTCGCTATAATATATAATTTCAGAAATTTGAGGGTTCGTGCAATCATATTTTTGATAGAATTTTTTAAGTTACAGGAGACAAGATTTTTTATTATATGTTTGAATGCATGATAAGTTTTTATTGCTAACATTTTAAGGGGGTATGGTCCCTATAAAGCTTTAAATATGATTTTTAGCTGAAAAACAAGAAATACACAGTTAATAGTGTTGTAAATAACATTTCTCACAAGTATATCTACTATTTCAATACATTTCACCTTAAAAAACGTCCCCTTCGCTATAATATCTCTTACATAATTGACCAGCACCTTTATTTTCCTGCGCGCAGACTCCTGTTCACTCCACATTACAATATCTAGTTTTACAGGTTTTGAACTACTTATAATATGTATCTTATTTTTTACTTGCACCAGTATCTGAAGCAATTCACCATTTCTGAAAACAAAAAAAAATGAAAATTCACATTTTTTTCCATTAATCTTATAATACTTACATCAATAATATTTTGGGGTATTCCAAATAGCATCATTCTATAGAGGCATCAATTACAAATAATTTAAGCTTTGAAATACCTTATTCCATGCTCTTGGCTGATCAGGAGGCTGCGTGCAGTATCTGTAAACACAAAGTTGAGTAAGAGCGGGTTAAACTTATAGTTTGTTAAAATACGAATAGATTTAAATAGCTTACCTCATTCATATCTATAACATTCTTATTTACTCAAATAACTATTTTGACATAAAATATGTCATTTTATACTCATATAACGTGAAAATATTGATATCACATAAGTATAATGCAAACAAAAATAGCTATACAAACAAAGTGTGATTAATTCACATACATAACAATTTAAGACTAACCTTTCAGAGCTTTGTAATTTCCTTATTAAAATGTCCTATGTAAAATTTCTCTAGGAAAGAGGTATTATTTACTCTTAGCATTTACCTTATTTATGGTGGATTTTCTGAAAATAAAAGTAGACACAAAGAACTTAAATCTTTTAAATGTTTAGATTAGTAATTATACTTTGATACTTATCTCATTTAATGAATTTATTTCAGAGCGCGCTACGCACACCTCGAGATGCACTTTTTCGTGCTAATCGATGTCTCGATTCAATACAAGGCTTGAATTCGAGATCATCGAAATGGAGTTTTATATGAGATTGTAAGAGTTGATATGAAACTCGCGAGAATTTTGAAATCGCAGTACTAATAAAATGATAATTTACGGTCTTTATCTTTCTTATTTGACTTTATTAGTGTCTAAAATTTTATTTCTAAGTAGAACACCCTATAAATCAAGAATACATTATAGAAAACCGTTGCCAATTCATTCGTACTTAGTTAGGGGAGAGCGGGGCACAACGAACTTCGTAATAAAATGGTCACCCTCGTAAAAAAACTTAAATAACTATATGCTGTGACCCAATTTTTTTTATTTTAATCGTAATACTATATAATTTTTCCCCATCCCATTTTTTCATTGAAAAATTTCTCTTCATAGAGTGATAAATAAAAAATGAATTTGAAGCTTATGAATCGAACTTTAAAATACACTCGACCCTAAAGATTTTGAATGTTTTATTTGTGTTGAATCTTTGACGGTAAAATTGTGATCGGGCACGAGCTTTAAGCTTCAAATTTTTATTAATTCTTATTAAATAACATTTATCACTCTACGAAGAGAATTTTGTAAAAAATATTAATAATAAAAAAAGTATCGATGCGGGGCACGAGCGTCACACAAAACGGAGCTGATGACCAACAGCTGATTATCCTAACCTAAAATGGCTGCCTAAGATTCCGCGCACTGCAAAAGTTAATGTAAATAGTTAAGTTAATAATAAGTAATAGTTTAGTAAAAGAATGGTAAGGAAGTACAACAAAAAGTCTGATAGAGCTAGTTAGACTGATGGACAATTACAATTAGCTCTTGACAGCATAAAAAATGGACAATCCATTAAAAGTTGTGCAGCCGAATTCGGTATACCCAGAACAACATTGCATAAGAGATTAAAAAATGAAGAAGCTACACGTACGAATGGTAAGTTTTAAGCCGATCTTTGTTTTGTATAATAGATTTTCAGTTTACCTTATAAATTTATATGATTTTAGGTTATTCTAGACTTTTCAATGACGAGCAAGAAAAAGCTGTATGTGAGTACGTTATAGATATGAAAAACAGATTAATGGAACTCACAGCCAAAGAATTGAGAAAATTAACGTTTGACTTTGCTACCGAATTAAAGATTCCTCATAAATTCAACAAAGACACAGGCTTAGCTGGTATCGATTGGTTTACAAGTTTCATGCAAAGACATCATCTCTCCAACAGAAAAGCTGAGCCCACATCTGTAGCTAGAGCAAACGGATTTAATAAGTCTGAAGTTGATAATTTTTTTAACCTTCTCAAGATTTATCAAGAGAAGTTTAAGTTTACTGCAGCCATAGTTTGGAACGTAGATGAAACAGGAATCTCCGTTGTTCCAAAAGGCCTTTCAAGAGTGATCGCAAGAAGAGGATGGAAGCAAGTTGGTGGCAAGACATCTGCAGAACGCGGTGAGACAGTGACTGCAGAGATCTGCATATCTGCAAGTGGTATTTTCATGCCACCTATGTTAATATTCCCTCGAGTAAAGGAAAATCTGAAATTTCTTGAGGGGAAACCAGAAGACTCATGAGCTGAGTGGCACAAGAGTGGTTGGATACAAGCAGAATTGTTCATCAAATGGTTTAAAGAATTCATCAAATTCTCCAATGCTTCTCTCAAAAATCTAGTTTTATTGTTCTTAGATGGACACGTTACGCATGTAAAAAATCTAGAAGTGGCTAAGCTGGGTAAGGAGAACGGTGTGACAATTCTCTGCTTTCCCCCTCATTGCACGCACAGGATGCAACCGTTAGACGTATCATTCATGAAACCTTTGAGCAATTATTATGCTGAGGAGGTAAAACAGACAAGTGCAAATGAAGGATATTTTCTCATTAGTTGGTAAGGCATGGCAAAAAGAAGCAAAAGTAGAAACTGCAGTGAATTCGTTCAAAGTAACGGGTATATATCTTTTGAATGAAAAGGTTTTTAACTCATATTTTGAGAGTCTACACAGCAGCAACTCGTTTCTAGATTCTTCAAGTAATGAATCTAGTAATTTGTCTCAGTATAGTAATGTCATCAATGATATCATGAATAAAACATCAAATGCAGCTTTAACTCCTGTCATGCTTAGTGAAAATCCAGTCAACGCTGTCTCACCTGCTTCAAAAACTATTTCTGTAGTAGATTATACTCCGAATGGATCCATGCTTATGAACGAAGCTAGTCAAGATATAGTCAATAGTGCCTTATCTACTCCGAAGTGTACTGTGAACGATGCGAGTCAAGACTCAGCTGAGGCTGTAGTTAAAATCCCTCTTTCATATGTTTTTCAAGCTGAGCCCTTAATTTCCTTTTTGGTAAGTCATTTAATAAATGTATTTATTTAATTTAATCAATTATAAAATATTTTTTCAATTTTTAGCATCAGTATACAGTTTCTGGCTCTAACAATTTTCAAACTTGTGCTCCAACAAAGATTATTCAACCTGAATCTTTGTCGAAGGTTGATTTAACTTCTGACAAAACAAAATGTTCTGGGAAAAGAAAAAGATGAACTGCTACGATTGTAACAGAAGATAGTTATATCGATACATTGGTTGAAGCAGAAAATAGTAAGAAAATTAAAAAAGAGCCCAAAGAAATCATCAAGAAATCTAAACCAAAAATTGTATCGGATAACACTTTGGAGAAACCTCTCATTATTCCAAAGAAGAGTGCTAGCACAACTAAGCGTAAGCCACTTTGTGAATCAAATGGTCGAATCAACGAACAATCTACTCTATTAAACAATGTCGATACAATGACTGTTCCAATACCTTTATCAAACATAAATAATACTTATGAAGTGTTTTCTAATGCTAGTATTATAAATGGACAGCTCATGGTACAAACGGATGATGGTTCCTATGAATTTGTTTATGTAGATGATATGCAAATTTAGTTATTACTTTTAATGTTGCCAAAAAGTTTAATTGGTATCATACCTAGATTTAGAAAAAGTTGTAAACTTCGTTTCAAACTGTGATCAAAAATAAAAAAATAATTATTAGTAATAATAAGAAAATTGTTCTAATGCTCTTGTCAAAACATCAATAAAAGAAATTTTCTATAAATATTCTATTTTTTATTTATATTTTTCTTTCATGTATATTGTTTATCGCAATTGTTCATGTCATTTGTGCCCTAGCTACAAGACACACTTACCCCCCTATGGGGCAAGTGCGTCATTTTGATGCCTATAAACTTTTCTCGTTCTGCGATAAATGTATTCACGCAGCTGTTTTAAACTAAGTAGCATCTGTTTGCTGATGAATTTCTTTACATCAACCTTTTTTCAGAAATATTAAAATCATTAAAATTAATATTTAAATATCGTTATAAAGTTAGGGTGACACTCATGCCCCGCTCTCCCCTATCTCAAACTAAATTAATTGTTCTAATATCACTTTTTTTGTTCCAAAAAAGTAATTTTAAATTGCTGTATCTCTTTTTAATTAGAATCTCAAAAAATGTGTGCTGATTTGCCAATTGATGGTTTATCAAAAGATAATTTTTTATTAAAAGTACATATTTAGTATAAATTACATTTTTAAATTAATTATACATTTTTAACTATATTATACACTAGTGTCCTTGATTTATTTAACTATAATATTTTTAACAGTGATTTGAAAAATAATACAACTGTAGCTAAATATAGCGATTATAGAACTTAAGGTTATGGGTTAAATATTTTTTTATTATTTATAGGGATCATATATTTGTAAAACAACATGGAAATTGTTGGAGTAATAATAAAAGTGTACAATTCTAGAACTTTGAATTGTTAATATTTTTTTTTTTTTTTTTTTTAACGTCGCCATGTTTGTGCTCCCATGTGGTGCTAATCGACGACGGGGGTCTGCGGTGTGTTTGTAAACAAAGCACATGTAATTTTTACAGTGGTGCTTGTATCAATCGGCAGAGACTAGGATTCGAACCCGGGTCACCGGCGTGGGAATCCGACACTCTACCGACTGAGCCGCCGCAGGCCCCTATTTGTTGTTAATATTATACCTGCTATAATTACGATTTTACGCATGACAATTATAATTAAAGTACCTACATAAAAAAAAACTAATAATTTTTATATACACACCCACCCACACACACATTCACCCACACACACTCGAAATTATATACATACTGATAGACATTTTTTAAAAACATGTTTTATGACTCAGGAATTTTGAAAACATAAAAATTCATCAAAATCTCTGATAAAAAAAAAATTTATTGTCTCAAATTTTTTTCTTTGTGAAAGCAAAAATACCCTTTTAATACGAAAGATGTTAACAAATGGTATTTGATGATCGAATCGTCAATAATTTTAATTTATAATACAACTATACTTCCTGTTGCAACGCCGTTACCCTAAGCGGGTCCTGGGCGTAGTCGTCCAGAGCGGACGGGTGGGTGCCTATCACCACTATACAGCGCGTCCTCAGGTTGCGGATAGAGGAACGACCCCTGAGAAAGAGGTTAGCTGCGAATAAAGCGAATAAGCAGTCGCGGACAGCCGATAGGCCCAGGCGTGGGTGTGATGAGCCCGCACTGGCGAACGCATTCATCTAGAAACACTACGCAAGCACCGCAACAACTACAAACACTATACAAAATCTTCTATCTTACTTTCTTCTTCTACCTTACTCTGTAATCTATCTCTTTTACCACACATTTCAAACAAAAAATGGGCCAAAAATCCTGCTGTCGTGGAGGATGCGGGAGCGATGACAACTGCCCTGAGAGGGGATGTGTAGAATGATTCGCCACCTGGTTTTACATGGCAACGAAGCCAGCGAAGGCGCGCTGCCTTGCAGGGGGGCGTTAGGATATGAGAATGAAACCGAGTGTGTCTGACGACGAGTTGACTGTGTCCTCGCCAAAGTCAGAAAGCTCTCATACTTAGTTCTAGGGAGGTATGAGGGTTATCACCCCTAGACGGATGGACTCACCTGCGATCGGAACAGGATCCAAAACGCGCGGGTTTAACTTACTATCATGGCTCAAAGAAAACAAAACCAAACCAAAACGAAAAGAAACTTGAGGGTGGGAACCTGGAATGTACGCAGTCTACACAGAGCAGGCGCGTTCCGGGAAATCATAAATGAAACTGAGAGGTACAATTTAGATTTGGTAGCAATACAAGAAACCCGATGGAAAGATAACGCGATGCTAGGATCCGGTAACTTCACCTTTTTATATGGGGGCGCGAGCGGGCATTCTCTAGGCACCGGATTTCTTGTTAACAAAAGCATCATACATTCCGTTAAAAGTTGCAATTTCGTGAATGACCGACTCTCGTATATCATCATCGACGGAGCGTGGTATAATTACGTGGTTATTAACGTCCACTGTCCCACGGAGGACAAAGAGGAACAAGTCAAAAATCTTTATTATGAAACTTTAGAGCAATTAATCGACCAATTCGCGTCTTACGACACCAAAATAGTAGTGGGGGATTTCAATGCTAAAATAGGGAGAGAGGAAATGTTTAGGCCCACCATAGGCAAAGAAAGTCTGCACGAAACCAGCAATGATAACGGTATTATGGTCATAAATTTCGCAGCCGCAAAAGATCTTATAGTCAAGACCACGTGCTTCAAGCACAAGGATATACACAAGGCAACGTGGACATCGCCGGATGGGGCCACGCACAATCAAATCGATCATTTTCTTATTGATAAGAGGCGCCACACGAATGTACTCGACGTAAGGACCTATAGGGGGGCGGATTGCGACTCAGATCATTATCTCGTAGTGGCCAAATTAAGAGCCAGATTAGTAGCCGGTCAAAATAGTAAGCGAGCGAACAAAGTAGAAACCTTTGATATTGGAAAACTACGAAGCGGGATAGAGCGAATCAAGTACCAAGTAGAAGTTAGCAACCGATTTCAGGCGCTCGAGGAAACGGATGAACAGACGGGAGTAGATGACGATCCGAACAGGTTGTGGGGGGCTATCGAAAAAACTATAAAAGGGGCCGCGAATAAAGTACTGGGTAAGAAAAAAAGGCCGAAGAGCAAACCATGGTTTGACGAAGAGTGCGAACTCTGGTTTGAAAGGCGCAAGAAGGCTAAATTAGATAGTGTACACAATGAAAGCGATAGGGCCGTAGAAGAATACCATGAAATAAGAAAGCAAGTACGTGTGATTTACAGAAACAAGAAGCGCGAGTATCAGAAAAATGAAATTAGAAAAATAGAAACTAATAGTAGGGAAAATAACCCGCGCGAGATGTACAAAGGAATAAACGCTATTAGGAAGGGTTTTCAGAGTAGATCGCAGTTAATGAAGGATAAGGACGGGAACCTCGTGACAAGCGAAAATGAACTATTGAAATTATGGAAAGATTATTTCGATAAGTTATTAAACGTGCATGAAAACTCCGAGGAAATGGGAGACGAAATCCACACTGCTGAACTCCATATGGACGAAACGACCTACAAAGAAGTAGAGGCCGCGATCAAAAAGCTAAAAAACAATAAGGCCGCAGGAAACGATTCTATACCAGCTGAACTACTTAAATATGGAGGCACCGCGCTTACATCTAAAATTTTTTATCTAGTATGTGCTATTTGGAGAAATGAAACAATACCAGAAAATTGGAAAGAATCCATCATCATACCGATCTTCAAAACGGGAGATAAAACAGACTGCAATAACTACCGGGGAATCTCACTTTTAGCTACCTGCTACAAAGTTCTGTCAAACGTAATACAGGCCAGACTCACACCATTCGCGGAAGATATAATAGGAGATTATCAGTGTGGATTCCGGCGCAACAGGTCAACGAGCGATCAAATGTTTACCATAAGACAATTATTAGAGAAAAAGTGGGAATATTGCGAAACTATACACCAGCTATTTGTGGACTTTAAGAAAGCGTACGACTCTGTCAAACGAAGCAAAATGTATGAAATCCTAGTGCTCCTTGGCGTACCAAAAAAACTCGTAAAATTAATTCAAATATGTCTGAACGGAAGCACTGGAAAGGTCCGAGTAGGCGGTAATGTATCCGAATCGTTCATGATACGCGACGGTTTGAAGCAAGGTGACGGGCTTTCAACGGTACTCTTTAACCTGACGCTAGAGCATGTTGTTAGAAAAATGCAGGCTAGCGAGCTAGGCGCAACACTCAACGGAACAACGCAAATTTTAGGCTATGCGGATGACTTGGATATAGTGGGAGATAATGGTGAAACGGTGGCGAGAAATGCGGAAATCCTTATAAATGCGGCTAAAAACACGGGGTTAGAAGTGAGCGAATCGAAAACGAAATATATGATCATGGAGAAACTGGGCATTCGCGAAGCAGAGGGGGATCTCAGAGTCGGAAATTTCACTTTTGAAAAGGTTAGCGAATTCAGATATTTAGGTACAACTATAAATGATCGAAACGAAATTAAAGCCGAGATTAATAAGAGACTTCATTCGGGTAATGCCTGCTTCTACGCTGTGAACAGATTACTTAAGTCAAAGCTACTGTCGAAAAATGTCAAAATAAGGATATATAGGACTATAATAATGCCGGTAATCTTGTATGGGTGCGAAACCTGGGCGCTCACTAAAGCGGAAGAAAATCGTTTTAGGGTATTTGAAAATAAGGTTCTGCGGAAAATATACGGGCCAAAGAAAGATGAGGAAACTGGGGAGTGGAGGAAACTGCACAATGACGAGCTACATAATTTGTACGCGTCACCAAATATTAACAGAATAATAAAATCACGGAGACTAAGATGGGCAGGGCACGTGGCAAGAATGGGCGATGATCGTACAGCAGCGCGCATAATGAAAGGAAAACCGAAAGCAACTCGACCTCTTGGTAGACCTAGACGCAGATGGGAGGATAACGTAAAATCAGACATAACTGAAATTGGGCGGGAAGGCGCGAAATGGATGGGGTTGGCACAAAATAGGGAAACATGGAAGGCTTGCGTAGATGAGGCGATGAACTTTCGAGTTCGAAATGCCATTTAAAAAAAAAAAAAAAATACAACTATACTTCCATTAGTAAAAAATCAAATAAATATTTGGATGCTCGTTGAGCATTGTTTGAGTCTGTCCATTTAGTCCCATACGACTCTACGACTTTATATACTCGTAGAGTACACTTTTATTCGTCTCAATCATAATAAAATATTCATCTATTTAAAAAAAGTATGCATGGAGGTCTTTCTATTAAATGCTGAGTAAAGCTCAATTTTTATATTTTACGTAGATTGGTTTTAGTTTCAAGTCCGATGAAAATAGGGCTGATAGGTATTAAAATTATCAATGTTTTTAGCATACTTGCAAGTTAGCGGATAACTTGTTTAAATAAAATATTAACATATATATGAAGGGTGCATAGAAAGAGATAGAATAACAACTCAAAAAGTAAGCTAGAAAGTTAAAGATAATTAGTATATATATCTCTACTGAAAAATATCACGTGATTTGTCACGTGATATATCACGTGACATTATGAAATAAAATCACCTGGAAAATGTCACCAAAAACATACCAAAAAATATCACCAAGATAATGTCACCAAAAAATATCACCAAGATAATGTCACCAAAAAATATCACCAAGATAATGTCACCAAGAAATATCACCTGGAAAATGTCACCAAAAGGATATCATCTGGAAAATGTCACCGTAAAAATCAACTGGAAAACGTCACCAGAAAAATATCACCTATAGAATTCCACTAGAAAAATATCACGTATAAAATGACAAAAAAATATACTGGAAAATATAAAAATATAAAAAAAAATGTCACCAGAAAAATATCACCTGTAAAATGTCACCACAAAATAACAACTGGAAAATGACACCAAAAATATTACAAAAAAATATCACCAAAAAATATCACCTGGAAAATGTCACCAAAAAACTATCACCTGGAAAATGTCACCAAAAATATCGCCAATAATTATCACCAAGAAAATGTCACCAAAAGAATATCACCTGGAAAATGTCACAAAAAATATCACTTGGAAAATGTCACGATAAAAGTATAACCTATAAAATATCAGCAGAAAAGTATCACTATAATTATAGTGATAATAATTTACATACATCGGGTTAATCCCAGACCGTAGAACGGGGTGACTTTGGACCACTTTGAAACTTTACACTACTCAGGTTTGCTTTCTGACAAACATTATGTTCCAAAACAGGTGCTAAAAGTTTAGTCTTGATAGTATATATTCACAGCCTAGGAATAAAATTTCAAAAGCGTACCTTTATCTTAAATAGCTGTAAAACTCGCCAAATAAAAAGTATTTGTAAAAAAATAACGCTCATTTGCAAGCCTCGCTATCGTCGTACCATAAAAATAAAATTTTTCAAAGAATTAATTGCAAAATGGATTAAACAACAACAATAAAACCTTAGAGATGGGGTTTCGTATGGATCTTCTTTTCCCAGATTTTCGAATGTTTTCATCCACTTCTAATATCTTTATTTATTATTTTAAAAACATCTGTTTTTATACTTTTCAACCATTTTACAACTTAACAATATAATTTTCGATATTCTACCGGTCGCATTTGGTAGAGAATTTGATAATGAACAAAAAACATATGGAATTTTCTTTTCTATGATAAAAAAAAAAAGTCATTACAAGAATTCTGTGAAAAAGTAAAAAAATTGTACTAAAAGTACTAAAACTATCGATGTGCATATTTTTATATTTTTAATGCTTTGCCGACTGGATTAGTGTACTTATAAACATTATTAATTTATCAAATGTTTTGGGAACTGTATAGAAATGTATAATATAATAATAAATAAAATTTGTAGAAAAAAACAGCAGATCACAAAAGAAATGCAAGTAAAAAATGTGATGACAACATAATGAAGAAATATTATAAATAAGTGAGAGAAAATTTTGTTTCTTCAAACCAAAAATACAATATATAAGTCAAAAGACGAGGCACATGAAGTCAAAGATGAAAGGTGTGAGTCAGAATACGAGGCACAAGAAGTCAAAGATCAGACGAGTGAGTCAAAAGACGAAGCATAAAATGAGGAAGAGGCACAAGAAGTCAAAGATAAGAGGAGAAAGTCAGAAGACGAGGCACAAAAAGAGAAAGATCAAAGGAAGAAGTCAGAAGAAGAAGCACAAGAAATGAAAGATTAGAGGAGTATATCAGAAGACGAGGCACAACTAGAGGAAGATCAAAGGAGGAATTCAGAGGAAGATGCACAAAAAGTCAGAAGACGAGGCACAAAAAGAGAAAGATCAAAGGAGGAGTTCAGAGGAAGAGGCACAAGAAGTAAAAAATCAGAGGAGTATGTCAGAAGACCAGGGACAAAAACAGGAAGATCAAAGTAGGAAATCAGAAGAAGAGGCACAAGAAATGAAAGATCAGAGGAGTATGATCAGACGAGAGGGTAAAAATAGAAACACCAAAAAAAATGTCAGAGGTTAACACCAGAAAATGAGGTACAGAAAGAAAGAGATCAGAAGAGGAAGTTAAATTGCATCAATAATGATATGCTTTATATGCAGCATGATTTTTTGTATATAATAATAGCAGCAACCAATGAAAATCATTTTTAACCGACTTCGAAAAAGGAGGAGGTTCTCAATTCGACATGGTTTTTTTATGTTCGCCAGTAATTTAGTTTTTTATGAATATTTTTTCTGTACATTTCGGCCTCTGCCGACTCTGTCTGCCGATTATTCGAAAACTATTAAACCGATTTCGATAATATTCTCTTAATGAAAGAGAATGATCTCATGTTGATCCCATTGTATTACTGGGCCAGTATTGAGTCAGTACTACGTCAGTACTGGTAACTTATTATGTTTTTCCGCCGATTATTCGGAAACTACTGAACCGATTTTGATAATATTTTTTGAATGAAAGAGAATGATCTTATTGTGGTCCCATTATATTACTGGGCCAGTATGGAGCCAGTACTACGTCAGTACTGGTAATTTATTATGTTCTTCCGCCGATTATTCGGAAACTACTGAAACGATTTTGATAATATTTTTTTAATAAAAGAAAATTATCCCATGGTGGTTCCATTATATAACTGGGCCAATATGGAGCCTGTACTACGTCAGTACTGGCGTTTTTATTTTATGTTTGTCTTGCGATTATTCCAAAAGATACTTGACTGATTCGGTTGAAAATAATTAATTTAAACTTGCAGCTCTTTGCTCATTTTATTTTCTTTATCATTAATTATATTGCATATAATTATATTGATAATATAATTATATTGATAATATAATTATATTGATAATATAATTATATTGATAATATAATTATATTGATAATATAATTATATTGATAATATAATTATATTGAATATAATTATATTGAATATAATTATATCGAAAATAAAATAACCCAGAACTCACCATGTGGCGGTGGTTGCAATTCGAGTTCCACCCAGTTCCTACCCAACCACCCAGCCAAACGTAGGAACAGGAATGACGATATGACAATAATATAAAATGTTGTTTTTACTCAGCCCTTACAACTAAAAAGTCTAAAATAAAAAAAAATTTTGAAAAAAAAAGAACTGACTTTGAAAAATGCACTAAAAAGTGTGAAATAATTCACAAAAATGTTCTCGAAGTCGGCGCTGAATTACAAATTGACATATACCGTCACAGAGCCTATTGTGGATCAATGCCTCTATTGTGGATCAATGCCTCTATTGTGGATCAATGCCTCTATTGTGGATCAATGCCTCTATTGTGAATCATTTACTTCTAAATAGACATTATAAAAGTTTTGCATTACTTCTTTAATTATTTTGATACATAAGAATAAGTGCTTTCAAAATAATAATAAAAGTAACGTAAAACTTTCACAATATAGTTTTAACATAAACTGATTCACAATAGAAGCACTGATCCACAATAGGGTCCGTGACGGTAGTATCTTGCTCAAGAATATAATTTATAAATAATATTGAAATGGGTCCAATTTCGTTAAACCTGGAACGAAATATGTGTCCCACTATCGTATACCCCACTTAAAGTTAATAACTCGTAATCGAAAGCACTGTTTTGAGAGAAAATGCTTTTAAAAAGAACTTCCAATGCAACAATCTTCTTCAAATGATAGTCATTGGCTCAACTATCATATATAATTCAAATAATACTGTTACAATTGTAACTGCTGGCGCGAGCTTTTATGTATTATCCCCGAATCTTAATGTGCTTAGGCCATCGCCATCTAGCGGCGGTACGCAAACTACGCTATCAAACAATTAGTCAAGAATAAGATTCCTAATTAAACAAAAAGAGGTGACGGTATATGTCAATTTGTAATTCGGCGCCGACTTCGAGAACATTTTTGTGAATTATTTCACACTTTTTAGTATATTTTTCGAAATCGGTTCTTTTTTTTTTTAAACATTTTTTTACTGTTCTTGAAGGAAGCCGGCACAATAAAGATTTATTTTATTTTTTAATGCGTTTTTGTCTTTTTAGCAAATTTTTTATTTTAGTTTTTCGGATATTTTAATACCCTAGAAATAATACCATCGATTCAGCGAAAAGACGTTTGAAAGAGCATAAAATTACCTAACTTTTCCGACCTTAAAGTTTGGATAAGGTGGTTTGGATAAGTTTGGTTTTGTTTTATTATACATGAAAATGTCAGTTTTTGTTTAATCCGTTATTTCTCGAAAACATATAATTTTTAAAAAATTTTAAGATCTTTGGGAATATGTAGAAGGATGTTCAGTCGAATTTTTGAGTCTTTTCCATTGTTCTTTTGTCAAGAAAAAAATAATTTCGTAAAAAAATCGATTTTCTTTCTCCGTCGATATCTCAAGTACATCGACAGTATTTTATCCGAAACTTTACAAAATAGTAGCTTCTTACTATCTCATGACCTGTATGTTTCTTTCAGACCATGAGATAATTTATTTAATGAAATATTGAGGTTATGTGTTTTTTTTTAATTTTTTTTGATTCCTTATATCTCAAGAACAGCGCGTTCATTTTTTATCAAGCAGGTCTAATTTTTTTCTTTCTAAAATGAAGATTCAAAATTATAAAGAAATTTAAAGATTTATCGACTTGTTTTTGGTATATAATGATTTTGTGATTTTTTGATTTTTGAGTTTTAGTTTCTCGTTTTTTTCGTACGTTAAAAATATTATGATCAATTTAATGTAAATGCATTAAAAATAGAATAAATTTACCTATCTTCTATAACCACAAATTTTGGATAGACTGTTTCCCTTCTTTTGTTATACACGAAAAAAGACATATTTAGTTTAAACGATTATATCTCCGAAATCTATGATGATTTAGTGAATCAACGTACTAACTAATTTCTAAGTACATATAATTAAAATATTTAAATATTTTTAATAAATTACGTACAAAGAAAATATTGCTTTGTAAGTATGATTACCTATCGGTGTGTAATTTTAGTAAAAAGGTATCTTTTGGCAAATCATCAATGATAAAATAAATAGAAGAGTAAAAAATACATTTTTTAAGAAATTCTTAAAAATTACATTTTTGTAATTAAAATCGAGAAAAAATACACAAAAAGTCTAATACCACGAAGGCAAATTTAACATTGTTAATTGGCTAGGGCTTTAAATGATAATATAACTTTTATAGGTACAAACAATGAAACGTTTGCAAAGGCATATAAATTTATCAGTAGATAAGAAGAATTTTAGTGAGTTGGGAATACCAATTGAGTAACAAACCAATGTCAATCTATTAAAGAAGAAACCGATGTATTTTGAAGTAAATAATGTTGCAAGTACAAGAAACTTCTATGATCAATTTACTGTGCCTATGGACAACTTGAAAAGTGTAAACAAACCGAACTGGATTTTTGAGAAAATCAACTCATTACGGACTGATGTTAAATCTTCCTTCGCAGCTCCCACAATAGTAGCAGGTGGTCTACAATCGTTGTCAATGGTAAGCCAAATAATTTTTGTTTTAAATAATTACTAATCAATTATTGTATAAACTCTAGAAGAGGCTGTACACGAAGTTGTAATAGCATACGCGAAATTTTCGAAATATGTACGGACCAAACGTATTCATGATTTGGCTTTCGCGCTAAAAGTACGCAGGTTAAAAGTAGGCGCCACAGGTATTGTTTAATGAGAGTGTCCAAAGATTTTTGAGGCTAGGCACTAGAACTCTTTAAAAAAAAAGTTCCCAACTACTAACCTTATTCATGACAATGCGCCTGCGGCGTGGCCTCTGCTATTATTTTGTACATCTTTATCTCAAAAGTACAACTAAGTTTACATGCGCAAAGTGCGTGATTTTCTCTTTACTTAAGGGGACCTAGCCACTTTAAAATTAGAAATAAATTAGTTATAGGTTTTTAGGTGATGACAAATTATTTATCATATATTAAATAGTCTTTTTACGGTAAATTTGAACATTTTATCAGAATAAAATGAAAAAAAGTTTTAAAACTTTTTTGATGGTCGTTAGAGTCTCTTTGTTTAGCTATGATGCAAGCTTTTGGGAGCCAAACTGATCGGATTGGAGTTTTTGATGTTTTAAAGTTTTCAAAATGCATATAATTAGGATATGAGTGTGGCAATTTAGAAAACAAACCGATTGGCCAAAGTTATATAATACGCTACAAATTTGGCTAATAATTTGGCTAAATATATGTATTTTGAATACTTTAAAACCTCAAAAACATTACTCCGATCAATTTGTCTCCGAAAACCTTGCGACAGAGCATGAAATATACAAGGTTGTATTATAGCCAAACAAAGAGATTTGATGAACATCAAGAAAAATTAAAAAAAAATTTCTGATTATATTTTGATATAATGTTCAATATTACCGTAAAAAATAGTTAATATACTCGTATCATGAATAATTTCTCCTCACCTAAAAACCTGTAATAAATTTATTTATAATTTTAAGGTAGTTAGATCCCCTTAAGTTTTTTCTCTTAACAAGCGGTACTTTCCCTTTGTGTCCGATTTTCTTCAATAATTAAATCATTAGATCCTGAAAATCAACTGTAGGGGAGAAAGGTCCAATGTGGCGCATCTAAAGCGCATTAACAAATATGCTTGTCAACATTCAATTAATGTTATGCTAAAACTCTCAAGGGATACTTTGATATCTTAGCTACAAATACTAAAACGTTTTATTTAATTGTAAATGCTTATTCTCTTAAATTTAAAGTTTTTATAAATAAATTTACAAGTCTCATTTTTCTGCCATAGCGGACAATGCGTCGTACCACTATAAAATTGATATATGTATACATTTAAAACAGTATAGAACTTCTGTGATGTTAAGTATTAATTAATTAAGTTATTCGGTATGTCATTAAATAAATTTGTAAAAAGTTGTAAAATTATTCACGCAAAATATCGTGCAAAATCAAAAGTTAGGTTAGTTCATGTTTACTTTGTATTTTGAAATTTTGTGCATGCTTGGGCCAGTTTTTAATACATAACTTTGTTAGAATTTCACATCTACGTATTTTCTTACTTGAATGACAATTAAATAATTATTTATAATGTGTTTAATTACGCTGTGCCACATTGCTCACAAGTAGGTGACTGTTATAATATTTTATGAAATATATGTAAACTATTTTTTCAAATTTAAGGAAGAAGTCAACAGTAGTTAAGTCCAATATATACATAAATATTCCTTTTTACTTTGTCCAGGGTGACAAACATTAATTATGAGTAACTTTATCAAATGTAAATTTTATAGGTAAAAGGCCGTAAAAATACTTTCAGCATTTTTAGAGCACAGAATTTATAATATGATACAATAAATTTTTAGGATATATTAGAGAAATATACAAAGTCACTTTTACTTTTTTAAAAACAATTGAAGTACCTAAAATAGAGGTGAGCCACATTGTGCCCTGCACCACATTGTATCGTTTTCCCCTATATACTAACTTTGACAAACACTCATTGATAAATTAGTTAGTTATTATTTCATTATTTTACACGTAAGCACGTACCATTTATCTACACGTAATTTATTTTATCGAACATATTCTGCAGGAACAGAGTTGTGCAAGTAGTTAAATGCACAGCACGTCGTTCATAGAAGCTTCGGAAACGATCAATGGCGCTCTTCTAAATTAATCTAATGAAACTCGTAGACGATCGTACAATATGCCTGATAATGCAGTGCACAACACTTTATCTATAAAGCTTGTAGAAATCATGAATAACTGTACTCCTTCGAACAAACCAACCGAAATATGAATTTATCGGATGGTGATTCTATAGATTTCTTTTTAAACATAGAAAGCTCTTCGATTAGTGTAATTAACCATTTTGAAATGGTAAAATAAATTAATATTTTAAACAATATATTGTTATAGGTGGAGAAATCCGTAAACAGCATAAAAAGAAAGAGTCATTTCCTTAATTTTTCTGATGTTGAAGATACTGGAATAAACTATATTAAGTTTTTCATACTCTTAATATACCTGTACACGAGAATGTACCAAGATCATGACTATTTTTAAACGTTTATCTATTTTACTGCTTCTATATTAAAATGTGATTGACTTGTAAAACCAGGTATTCGATGGTAAAGCAGTCATACATACTACATATTAATAACTACTTTATTTCTGACATTGATGAGATGTCACATACCGAGACAACGGGCGATTCGGTATTCGATATTTACATTTATACACATCTGAATGTGCAATAATAGATTGCGTGACATTTTTCTGATCGATTTATCATTAATCGATATGCAATATTAAAATCTATTGTTATATTTAAACGTTCGTTCGAGTTTTTAATTATTCTTAATTAATTCTAGTCTGCATGCAGAACCTACTTTCCACAGCAGCCTCAACAGCTTCTATCGACACTCCAATCGTAGTTCCCAATTTCTCACAAACTCCCGCCAACACCATCCCATTAAAACATCATCCTCACCAAGCCTAGACCAGCAACATTCTACCTACGAATGCACGCAATCAATAATCGTCCTAACGACGTCTTATCTCCACGCGGCTGTGAATCACTCAAACCAATTCCAGTACTCCCTCAATCGCTACTGCACACCACTCCTGCATCTCGAGTAAATGGGCCAATTCAGCCGCTGACGCACGCGTTATAAGCGAGATACGTCATTCACACACTCATCCTCACTCCTTCTCCTATCTCCATCTCATCTGGCAGGCTACATCAAGTGCATATATACACTCGTGTGTGTCTGTGTGCGAGAATCTAGTCTCTGTCTCTCTCTCTCTCTCTCTGTCTCTCTCTCTCTATCTCTCTCTATCTCTCTCTCTACATCTCTCTCTGTCTCTCTCTCTATCTCTCTCTCTCCCTCCCGCCGAGAATCGCTATTAATTAGAGCTGCACAGTCAAAGTTGGGCCCGAGGCTCTGCCGACGCTAACTTTGAAGATTCGCCCGAAAGATAGATGGAGATGGATAGATGATAGGAGGTGATAATTACCGACGTGGAGTAACAAACCTGGGCTACATCCGCCCTCGCGAGAGACACTCTCTTGGTTCAAAATTATTAAGGCATTATCGCGTAAAGGGGGACGGCCTAGCTCGGCACCTGTGTCACTGTATTTCGTGGATTAAGCATGTTGCCTATGAGTGTGTGTGTGTGTGCGTGCGTGTATGCGTGCGTGCGTGCGTGCGTGCGTGCGTGCGTGCGTATGTGTGTATATGTGTATGTGTGTAGTTGGTTGGATCGTGTTGAGGTATCGTGTCAGGGACACAGAAGGATAAACGCTCTGCGCTTTAGCTTGCTAAGTACGAGAAATTACGATCTTGTGGCAGTCGATGCAAGTCTGCTTTCTTGCATTGAGTTCGAAGCTGGTTAGCTCCTTCTATACCTAGGCTTTATGAAATGGAGTCTCGCTTTGACTTTTACTTTTTAATAATATTGATCCAGCTTACGTAAATAAATATTGTGCACTATGTAACAATAGAGAAAAACATTATGTATCCATTAAACTTTACAAAATTTATCTGGCTCTAATTGTAGTAATCTTATCCTACTTTGAATGTTAAAGCAAAACTCTATTAAAGGCTTTGTATAGAATAGCATGAAGGATGTGTGATCGAGCAAAGCTGTACTAAATTAAAAAATTGAAGTTTTTTTTTTTAAAAGCTAAGAGTTGTTTATCTTCTTTAATAAGCTTTCTATTTACCTGCTATTGCTTTTTTGAACTTGTGATTTAAGAATTGGATAAAAAGTATCTGATTATATATGTACTTCTTCTACTTAAACATGTAATCTATCTACTATTTTTTGTTTCATTTTTTCCAGAAATAACTCTGTTCATATCTGAATGAGTCAATTTTGTATGTTTTGGAGATATCAAGGTTTTAAGTATTAATTTTCCATTTACACAAATGTATTAATAGTAGATATGATCACTTTTGTTTATGCTTTCCTGATTTTTTGCATTTGTATCTGAAAATATACTATGTAAGGATACTAAGATATCTCAAAACTCAATTTTCAAAAAAATGACTTATTCAGTTATGTTAGGAAGCCATAGAATTTACAATGACTTAAATTTATAATATTTCACAATATACATAATTGTCTAATTATTTATTAACGAATTAACTAAAATAATGCTTTTTTACAATGACACTAAATCTACTCATCTCAATACAGGAAAAAACATCTGTGAAAAATCACGTTTGTTCATTTTCACATATGATTCATAAAATATAAAAAGTACCATTATATTTGCCACAGACTTGTAATAATCATTAACTCCTTCAATTCCAAGTATGCAACAGATAAAGGGAAATTACTACCTATGTTCAGTTTGCGAGAAAACCCTCGCATCCGCCAACGAAATTTCATATTCATTTTACAGCTGTAGAAATGGTCGATCGTGTTTTTCGTGCATCTCTCCCAGCGAATGTAACTCCGCTGCAGCTGAGAGCGTACGACTAGACCCTAAATGTTTTACGCCAGACGTACTTCGCGCGATTGCAGGTGCAGCGACTGGGTACGATACGCACGTAGAACAGTTTTGAGTTCTGCTGCGTGTATATGTTTGCTTTAAATGGTATCTCGATTGTTGTCCGAATAACGTTTAGAAAATAGTTTTAGATTTGTTATATCTTTGATAACCATGATAGTAGCAACCAATAATAACAACAACATCATCAACAACAACAACAACAACAACAACAACAACAACAACAACAACAACAAAAACAACGACAACGACAACGACAACGACAACGACAACGACAACGACAACGACAACGACAACGACTAAGACCACGACAACGACAACGACAACAACAACAACAACAACAACGACAACGACAAAGACAACGACTACGACCACGACAACGACAACGGCAACGGCAGCGACAAGGACAACAGCAGCGGCAGCAGCAACAGCAACAGCAGCAGCAACAGCAGCAACAGCAACAGCAACAGCAACAATAACAACAATAACAACAATAACATCAACAACAACAAAGACGAATAAAGCACTGGAGGCACGAGCCAACCTCTCCAGATTTACGCCAAATGTCCGAGGACCAAAAGAAGGAAAAATGAGGCTGTTCCCACCTGGGCAGGATCCCTAGACGAAAGAGACCACACGAAGGCAGCGCTGTTGTCGGCACAACGCCCCATTATCACGAGGGTTGCGTTGGCATATAGAACAGTATCGACGATGAATAGGAGAGAAACAGCATAAAGACGAAAGCGAGAACTAGGATCATCAAATCAATAGGTGGCAATCTCGATGGAAAAGCGAAAAGACAGGGAGATGGACCCACCATTTCATCCTATATATCGACAAATGAGTCAACATAGTCCATGCACTGCATGCACACACGCACACGCACACACACACACACATATATATGTATATATGGAAAATTCACATTCAATATACGCATATAAAATATAAAAATTTCTTAAAATTTTATGCAGTTTATATAATTGATAAGGATCTTTTTACAGGATTTAACCTTTTATAATTATTATATTTTAATATTATTTTTAATTTTAATTTTAATTAAATTAATTAATTTAATTTAATTAATTTAATTATTATATTTTATATTATTATATTTTAATTTTATTCATGTATAAAAATCAGAAAACAAAATTGGGTTATAAATTAGTAAAAAATTTGTACGCAGGCACTAAATTACCCGTGCACTAACTCGCTCCACTTGGCGTAGGACATTTTTGATTTTGAGTGTAGTTGTATGTAGAGTAATAATCTAATAACTGACTATATTTAAAATGTAATAGTACCTTAAAGCATACATCTTGAAGCATATTGTTATGTTTATAAAATCAATTTTACTTGGGACATATTCTCAAAATAAGTGATTTTTACGATAAATAAAAGAGTGATAAGTAAATAGGGTAGGCTGTATGAATTGTGACATCATTCATTTTTGGCACTAGACGGGAATGAAAAATCATAAGCAGAAGAGTTCATTTTCCAAAAATAAGACAATACTTCCTCAATTCTGCATGGAATCTCTGTATGAAACAAATATTGTAGTTCATTTAAAAATTATAATCACAGTTTTATATCCCGCTGTTTAGTATATCTTCCTTATACAATGCTAAATATTTTTATACTTATTTAACACTAAAAATGTTTTATATATTGCTACTAACTACAACCAGTTTTCTGTAGAGTTTTATTATCGACGAAGAATTTCTTTTATGTCATTTGCGCTTTTCTTATTATTAATATACTTAAATGTTTGGTGGGGGCTCTGTTTTATTTGACTCAATCCGCTTTCACCTGTTTATAAAAAGTCATAGTGTCATAATCATGCCTAAGATATGTACGTTTTTATATTTATATAAAATATGTGTACGAAAGCCACTTGCTTATGCCATCTTCAGGTCAACTTTTTATTTTCTTTGCTGTCATTTGTCCGTTCACCTCAGAAAATCTTTTCTTATTATTATGTTTATTGTCTTCATCATGAGACGGTAAAGGACTTTCTGGTATTTCCCAACTTTCTGGTATATGTCGACTTTTCGGCACTGTTTCATCTATTTCTTCAAAAACTATTGAGCAACATAATTGTGAAAAGGTTGCTTTGAATCGATACAATTTGATACGATATAATTCTAATGTAAGTTGCATATACTTTCAGAATGTATATAAATTTTCATACACCTAGTAAATTATATGGCAGTTTACTTGCAGTTAAACTATGTATTGCAAACTGTTGTAGGATGTATATAATGAAGTATAAACGTACACACACACGCACATACACGCGCATACATGCACACACACAAAAATCTGAATTTTACTTTTAATTGATACACTACTTACGCTCAGGAAACTTGCTATTAATCATTTGGTCATATTTCATTTCATCCGGTTTTAACAGCAAACATAAACGAACATTCTCTTTCAATGGTCTACACCTTTCGACCCTGCTTTTTCAATAATTTGTTTTATTACTTCCTCGTTATAGTAATCAATTTCTTTTAAATATTCAGGATTCACGTACAATGTTAAAATGTTTTCTTCGTTTACTTTTGAGAAATCTAAGTCTAAATAAAAAATTTTTTTGAAAAAAAAAGAACCGTTTCGAAAAATGTACTAAAAGGTGTGAAATAATTCACAAAAATGTTCTCGAAGTCGGCGTCGAATTACAAATTGACATATACCGTCACCTCTTTTTGTTTCATTGGGAATCATATTCTTGACTAATTGTTTGATAGCGTAGTTTGCGTACCGCCGCTAGGTGGCGATGGCCTAAGCACATTAATATTATCTCGGGGATAATATATAAAAGCTCGCGCCAGCAGTTACAATTGTAACAGTATTATTTGAATTATATGTGATAGTTTAGCCGATGACTATCATTTGAAGAAGATTGTTGAATTGGAAGTTTTTTTTAAAAGCATTTTCTCTCTAAAACCAGTGCTTTCGATTACGAGTTATTAACTTTAAGTGGGATATACGATAGTGGGACACATATTTCGTTCCAGGTTTAACGAAATTGGACCCATTTCAATATTATTTATAAATTATATTCTTGAGCAAGATACTACCGTCACGGACCCTATCATGGATCAGTGCCTCTATTGTGAATCAGTTTATGTTAAAACTATATTGTGAAAGTTTTGCGTTACTTTTATTATTATTTTAAAAGCAATTATTCTTATGTATCAAAATAATTAAATACGTAATGCAAAATTTTTATAATGTCTATTTAGAAGTAAATGATTCACAATAGAGGCACTGATCCACAATAGGGTCTGTGACGGTATATGTCAATTTGTAATTCGGCGCCGACTTCGAGAAAATTTTTTTGAAGTACTTCACACTTTTTAGTGCATTTTTCGAAGTCAGTTCTTTTTTTTTCAAAAATTTTTTTTATTTTAGATTTTTTAGTTGTAAGGGCTGAGTAAAAACAACATTTTATATTATTGTCATATCGTCATTCCTGTTCCTACGTTTGGCTGGGTGGTTGGGTAGGAATTGGGTGAAACTCGAATTGCAGTCACCTCAGCGTGGTGAGTTCTGGGTTATTTTATTTTCCATATAATTATATTCAATATAATTATATTATCAATATAATTATATTATCAATATAATTATATGCAATATAATTAATCATAAAGAAACTGAAATGAGCAAAGAGCTGCAAGGTTAAAATAATTATTTTCAACCGAATCAGTCAAGTATTTTTTGGAATAATCGCAGGACAAACATAAAATAAAAACGCCAGTACTGACGTAGTACAGGCTCCATACTGGCCCAGTTATATAATGGAACCACCATGGGATAATTCTCTTTTATTCAAAAATAGTTTATCCAAATCGGTTCAGTAGTTTCCGAATAATCGGCGGAAAAACATAATAAGTTACCATTACTGACGTAGTACTGGCTCAATACTGGCCCAGTAATACAATGGGACCAACATGAGATCATTCTCTTTCATTAAAAAAAATATTGTCAAAATCGGTTCAGTAGTTTCCGAATAATCGGCGGAAGAACATAAAAAATTACCAGTACTGACGTAGTACTGGCTCCATACTAACCCAGTAATATAATGGGACCACAATGGAATCGTTCTCTTTCAATCAAAAAATATTATCAAAATCGGTTAAGTAGTTTCCGAATAATAGGCGGACAGAGTCGGCAGGGGCCGAAATGTACAGAAAAAATATTCATATAAAACTAAATTACTGGCGAGATACTGGATCAATAATTACAAAATTTGAATGGGACCACCGGATGATAATTACATTTTATATAAAAAAATTTAATCCGAATCGGTCAAGTAGTTTCCGGAATACTCGCTGGACAAACATAAAAAAAAAGCCATGTCGAATTGAGAACCTCCTCCTTTTTCGAAGTCGGTTAAAAGTAGCAGCTGTGAAGCATTAAGTTATGCCGTGTATATGCAGAGTAATGCTGATCCACGTCTATACACACACACACCCATACACCCACACACGCACACACATACACATACACACATATTTATATATGCATATACATATCCAAATGTGCATGTGTGTATGTGTGTGTGGGATGTGTGTGCGTGCGTGGGTGTGTGGGTGTGTGCTTTCATGCGTGCGTGCGTGTGTGCGTGCGTGTGTGCGTGCATGCGTGCGTGCGTGCGTATGTGTGTGTATGTGTGCGTGCATGTGTCTGTAGAGTAACTACCGACTCATTCACAAGAAGTACTTATTTGTAGGTATCACCTCAGTCTATGCACGAAGGTAATAAAGGTCGTCTCCTACTACTGGCTATATATTCATGCCGTGTTCTTAATATTTGTTCCTTTTCATTTTCCGTGTAAAGCATTTACTACACCTACACTATATCTATTACTTACAGAAATTTTAATTTGCATGATATATGTATATATATGCACTTTGAACTAATTAAATAAACATTATAAGTAGAAATAGTTAAGCTTGGGCTTATACCGTTATAGTATATTTTAACCAATATCAGAGCTATAAATAGCTGTAAATATGTACATTTATGGTTAGGAAAGCAATTTTTCTGACTTTTTATGTGAATATAAGCTAAGAAAGTAGAATACAACATAAATAATCCGAAAAAATATAAACCGATTCGTATGACCTATTTTAAGTGTGAAAAATTGCGAAAGAAGAAAATTTTTTTTTAACGTTTATTAAAGTTTGGAGTATCGCGCACTTTTCCAAAATTTTTGAGAAATTCACTTAAGTATAAAAGCAAATAAGGAACAGAAAAAAATTTATTTTTTAATTTTTTAATACATGTGAATTAGTTTCGAGTCCTGTACATCCTCCAATATTACAGAGCAAGCGCTCAAGTTCAGGCCGTGTCAGCTGATGTACCGCGGCAGAAAGTGTTGTGAACTAAACAGCCAGCTACAGCGTTCGAGACACGGAGACCCCCGCATTAAGTATATTTCGTGAATCATGCGAGCGATCCCATTGGAGTCCATTTGTATGCGAGATAGATGGGCGAGAGCGATCGGCTCGACGCTGTCAGCGTTCGGTCAACCGACCTGTGGAGTATACAAGAGAATTCTTTAGAGGACCTGGAAGAGGTCGACGACGATGGCAGCCCTAGCGCGTGCAGCGACGGCGAGGTGGCCAAGCCATTGAAGATTCAGTGAAGTGACAGTGTGTGCCAAGTTGTACTTACCGTGCGTGCATGTTACGAGAGAGCTGACAGTTTAAGGTTAAGTCTGTTATTGTTATAGGACTACCTCTTGCTGATCTTCTTCTAGATGAGATCAGAGGTGATACCAGTGCTCTTCAAGTTGTGCTTTTGCTAAAGTGTGGCAGTGTTTGTGTGTTTCTAGGTCCTCAAGGCTGGTGCAATGACAACTACTCTACTAACCTTACTCATTGGCTGATAATTTACTATCATATTCACCACTTCTTGTCGACTGACAAACTTCCTGGCAACTTCTCATCACCAATCTGACATCCAGCTTTAAAAGTGCTTCGGCGATAGTCTGTCAAGTGGGAACTCCAGTTCTAATGCAGCAGTTCAATTGACACCTGTACAGAATTCGAGCTCTATTAAGCTTCTCCCCAGAAAATAAAAATCTCTTCGTCTTTTGTGCAATAAATACATTTTCTTTTGTACTGAGAAACTTTTTAAAACAGTAATGCATTTTATCAAAAATACACAAACTTATTGCTTGAACACAAAATTTATAGCTATTTTAAATCTGTTAACATATCATTTCAAATCAAAGAGATATCTCTTAATACAACTGCTTAAGTTCTTGGTACTAAAAAATGAAGAATATCTTATTGTTCTGCGTTGCTGTGACTCTGAGGAAGCATTCTTTATCTTGAATATTTTGCTGTTTAACAGCTGGAGCGGTCTTGCTGGTGAGTTTAACTCCAATGTCTCGCTTGGCATAAACTATTACTAATCTTCTTTGTGTTTTTCTAGGTGCTGTATTCTCTGGTAATGTGTGCTGGTTACCAGAGTCTTCCTCCAGCGGTTGGGATAGGTTAGTTTCAAGGTGTGCTTTGGTGTAAGTTATGTATTTATGAGTTATATGTTTTCAGGTAAACAGTGTGTAGTAGTGTATAAGTGACACGCACTTCAAAGCTGCACCAGCATGACCAGCTTCGAACAGGCTGGTATTGTAAGAGAGGATGGCTGCTGCTTTCGTCTACTTTTAATGCTACGGGGGTGACAACGCCAGAGCTCGCATTATCTTCCAAGTGATTATGCCAGTGTATAGTGTTGGCAAGATTCGTGTCCTCCCAGTATTAGCTTACGCATTAGCATGTGAGGGATTTAGTTTAATTTTAAGGGTTGTGGGGTCGATAAGGTTGCACAGAGCCTACACTTTAATATGTGTATTCTATTTCGGGTAGGTTTTCTATGCAAATGACATCGAGTCAAGCCTTGAACTTGTTTTGACAGCTCTACAAGTTAAGATTAAAAAACTGACTTTATGGTTCTTTGGCGCACTAAAATGCGTTTTTAGGCATGTATCTTGTGTTATAAGCATTTTCACTACATAGTTCAAATGTGAAAAAGTTGTATTCCTTTTTATACCCCGACCCGTCGAATCTTAAAAATGCTTGTTTAAAAACAGAAAAACTACATTCAAAGCTCTGCATTCTTGGCAATAGTAAGTAAAACGTATTTAAAGTAATTAGAAAAAAAAATCCAGCAATAAAACTGATTATAAACATTTACAATCGTTATAATGAATTCGATAAACCAACTTTCTTTTAAGATCGAAAATACAATTATTTTTTTTTCGTAGAATATTAATTATTATGTAGTGAAAATTCGTTATTATCATCATTGCATAATTATCTTTCACTAAAATTAAAATTAGGCATAAATAATAATTCATTGAAGAAATAATAAGCATGATTCACTTTATACGTGTGTTCACTTTACCCCAGTTTCCCCTACGTACTTCTTGAAAAAAGAATACTTACTTCTTTAAATTTTTAATCAGAATTTACAATATTTTTAATTCAGCAGTACAGTTTTTAGTTGTAATACTAAAAAGGTACAGATAGCTTGGATATAATATATATTAGAACAACCTTCATATCTATAATGACAGAAAAACTTCGAGTGATTAGAAATAGGGACATGAGCAGAAATTGGGACATTTATCTTATATCCACATACATAGCTTACTGCATCATCTCGACGTCCCTTACGAGGACTAGCACATTTCAGATTTCCCGTAAAAATACTAGTTCTTGTCAGTAATCTTCTATGAGAATGAGAAACCCTACTGAAAAACTGAAATGATAATCGAGTGAAAATCAGGTGATAATCATGTGAAAATCATGCCAAAGTCGCATAGGATTCTCAAATGATTATCGCCTGATTTTCACCTGAAAATCATGTTGACATTTTCTATTAATTAAAATTTAATTTCTTCTATTCCAAGGAGATAAACCGTTGTCAATTCATTGGCACTTAGCTTCCTCGAGGTAAATAAATTGTTCCAATATATATTTATTTATTCGAGTACAATAATTTTAAATTCATTTATTTCTTTCTAATTAATAGCTAAAAAGAGCGTATTTTTATAATTAATTGTTTGTTAAGATAACTTACAAAAAATTATAAGCTTATACCCATAAATTGCATTATAGAAGATTCTTTTTTTTTAATTTCATATGTTTATATAAAAACAAAAAAATCATTCGTTTAATAAGAGTAACAATTTTTTATAAAATATTTTATTATTAAAGTACAAAATAAGTTACAAAAAAGTACAAAAAAAGTACAAATACGTAGACCCAACACGGATTGATTCATCTGGGACGTATTTGAATTTAAGCTATAAAGAATATCTATATATATATCATATATATAGGTATACTTTGTAGATTAAATTCAAAAACGTTCAATAATGTAACAATTTTGGTAAAGGCAGTATGTAGCCAATTTCAAGAATCTTCATAAAAATGCAGATACTTTCAATTTTATTTGTATCTATAATAGTAAGATTCGCTTCGATTTCTTTTATTATTTTTAACGTTTTATAATGTCGAGTAAAACAATTTCGTATCCGTACTACATTACAAATTGTAAATTCTTGTCCGCGTTGTTCGTCTGCAATAAATCAGTGAGTCTCTGGCAGTCGAAGCGAAAGGTCGTATTGACAGACATAGAATCTTGTATTTACAAATATCAATTCAATATGGGCTTTATACCTGAAGTGATCGTACATGCACGCAAAAAACGCAAAAAAGTGCAACAACGAGTAGTAGCAGCAGTGAAGGCATACAGACACAGAACAGATTCGATGATTTAAGTAAAGAAAAAGAAGATAAAGAAGAAAAAAGCATAGATAATGATGAAATAGAAGAAGACGTTAGAAATACAAAGCAAGAAAAGGCAAAAATCCCACCTATAGTGGTGAATAGTTTTGTGAAAAATCACTGCAATACAATAACTGATCTAAAATCTAAAATGGAAAACAGAATAACACTGTCTACAAAAACCATTGAAGATTATAATTTTCTCTTAAGTGAAGTCATGAAATCAAATCTTGACTATCATACCTATAGCTTTCCCACCGATAAAACAATTAAAATAGTCATACAAGGACTTCCCCCAAGCATGTCTTGCAATGAAGTGAAACAAGACCCAACTGAAAAAAACCTAAATCCTCAAACAGTGACAGAAATGATAAAAGAAAATTTATTGGTCGACTCAATTTTGAAATTTGACGTGGAGCGGTTTCAGGATTCGCAATCATCGTATCACGAATAGTACTTTCATACTCTCTTAAATCAACAGGGGTTTTCAATAAAGTATATTTTATAGCGTCCTCAACCAACGTACCGGGATAGAGGCACCAATAGCAACTACATTTCCCATTAAACTGTCTTATGCCCTGAACAATAGCACGAGCCACAGAGTTAACATAGCAGCTAACAATATATAATCTTAAAACACATTCTTCTCCTCTTATAATACAAGGAATACCTGGTTTGGTTAACCAATTAATTGAGTCAACAAATGTTCCTAAGAAAATACTCATATCTAACTTTTGTTTATTAAACCCAATTTCGCAAGTAATTAATTTACACATACTTTCTTGTTTTGGCAATTCATTAAGCGTAAGAAACAAAGACCATATAGAATATCGGGAACATTTGAATGTACATGTTGCATTCGTATTGAAAATTGCGCCAACGTAATTGGATCTTTCTTGTTCTAATAAAGAATTAACTAATTTTCGATATTCCTTACCATCATATACATCTTTTAAATAATTATCTTCAGGAGCTCTTTCCTTAACTACATATTCGTAATGATCCTGATACGTGGATATTGTATCTCTTATTTGAGATGAAGGGTCGAGTAGAACAAAAAAACTTTTATTACTGGGATTACTTAAATCAAGTTCAATTGTACAAATACGATATTTGTTCACATGTTCAATTTCACCAAATTTTCCTATGTATGCTGAACAATTTGGACACATAACATGGAATTCTGCTATATCCATAGGATTTAATAATTTATCAACAAGATATCGTGAATCTGGCATAATTGAATCTTCAACAATAGTATTAATTAATCTGAATAAATTCGTCATTCCAGTAAAATATATACTATTAGCAATACAATATTTTCAAATCATTAGTAATAACTCTTCGTTGCTCTTATTAATAGGAACTTATACTGATTAAAAAAAATCGGGACTGTTAATCATTGCTTCAAAACTTTTATATTTATAAAAAGATTGAGAAGACTTTTTTATTTTATCTTGAAGTAATATCTTATGAAGATATTCATTTAAATTATTTCTAAATTCCATTGAAGTAGATATCTGCAATATATAATTTAATCAATAAATAAACAAGTTTCACAAATACTAGTTTTATAAATGTAATAATGTTTTTAACTTTATAATTTTCTAAATATAAATTCTAAATCAGCACTAAATATTTATAGGTTATATTTCAATTTAGCTTTTAATTCCAGCAAAATTATTGCATAACGATTATTCATGCCCCAAAAGCGACGCATTTCCGACCGTCGGGAGTAAAGTGAGTACTTTACACCCGCTCTTTCAGAAGCCAATAGAATTAAATGAGTATAAAACTGTTTAAAATTCGTTTATGATACAACTTTTAAACATACGTATATAATACATTAAAATAGATTGAAAAATGTATTTTTTTCATGAAATAAATAATAAGTATATAGTGTTTTATTATATAATAATTAGCTTTAAGAAATACTTTAATAAGCATATGGTTGCCGTATCGAAAATCGGTTAATTTAGTCCCTCTTTTTAAGGACAAAAATGCGTGAAAATCAATACAAAAAATATAGTGTGCACCACGAGCGAGAGGTCCTTTTTGACCTCGTGTCATAAATATGAAGAAATTCGTAAAAATACCTATGTTAAGATGAGGTTCTGGTATTTTCTGGCCAAAAAATCGTAAATTAAGTGTACGTTGAAAGAAACATATACGAAGTTTATTTTTTGCTATACCCTTTATTTTTAAGGTCTGAAGAGATTCTGTAGATTATAGAACTAATAATTTTTTTACTTTTTATTTTTCTTATTTCGAGATATATTTTTTTTATGAATATGCACATTTAAATATATGCTCATACTTCAATTATTATCTACAAATTTTTAAATTGTGCGCTGAATTATTATATCTGTTAGTATAAGTCATATCAACCTGCAATCATTGTCTTACCGACCTCGATGCAAACACCCCAACAGTAGACGACTAAACAGTGTATTTTACAGCTATCATTGTTTCAGTAACATTGAAAACATGTACTTGGAAATGTCTACTTGTATCATACTTGTATTATAATAATCAGATAAATTCTTTCATTCTTTAGATAGACTGTATAATTTTGAGTATTTTTCTTTGTGGTACTTTCTATTTCCAGGCAGACTTGAAACCGTACAGAAGAGCACATCATTCTTCTACACAATAATGAGTTTAGGTGAAGTCTAATAAAATTACATAAAAAGGTTTAAACATTTAAACAGAGTGAGTAAATTACTATAAAACAATACTAGTCAGAATACGTAAAATTTTGTGTTATCCCGTGTAAAAAAATTAGTCTGGCACTAGTCTGGGATTAATCTGTCTTAACAAGTCTGGCGAAAGTCTTCCAAAGTCTAGTAGAAGTTTGGCTTAGGCCACTATGCCAGACTTTTTTTGGAATTATGCCAAGCAAACTCATTTTTCACAATTAATTATTGGTATCGACTAGAATAGTGAAAATAATCTTGTTTAAAATATGAATATTTGTAAAAAAGAGACAAAAAATTTAAGTTACTGACAATTTGACATGACGCGATGCTTTTGTTTTGCACATTTTGTCTAAAGTATGGCATAGTGGCCAAAGCCAGACTTCTGCCGGACTTCTGCAAGACTTTCGCCAGACTTATTCAGCCAGACTATTGCCAGACTAATTTTTTACACGGGATACGCATAATATTCTATTATATTTCTAACATAATCACTAATATAATTTATTTTCAAATTAAAATATAAAAGCCCTACGTAACAAATTATTATGGAAATGAAGAATCATAACTAGATTTTAATAGAGTCATGTTTCAAATTAACTTCAGCCATAAACATGATTTTAATCTTTGCGTGTAAACTCAAATAAGACATAAACTTAAAGTTTAAGTATACTATATTGATAGTATACTTAAAGTTTAAGTATACTATATTGATAGTATACTTAAAGTTTAAGTATACTATATTGATAGTATATAAATGGAAAATCTAAATTCAATTGTCTGGGGAAATACTAAGACTGTAAATATAATTACTTTTTATACATTTCATACTAAAATCCTATTTTCTCAGCTTTATGTTTTATGTAATTTAAGTGTATCTTGCACATCCCATCTTGATGTTATGCTTCCATAAAATTGGAGCATATTCCTTGTAATTATACCTAAAAATGATAGTGATCACAATTTGATTGTAGTACCTACAGTTTTAATGTAAAAATCAGTTATATCAAAATTTATTGTTATTTAGCAAATATTATTATAAATTTTTTCTGTTTAAATGACATATTTATGTTTAAGTAACTTTAAGCAAATTTAAAAATCTAATCACTATCATTTTTTGTTATTATGTCAAGGAATATGCCCAATTCTTTTTGAACCAGGATATGAACATGGGTTGCACAGTATACTTAGCAATATAACTAATTTTTAATAAATAATTCTTCTCTATCTGGATTATCTAATTGATTAATGGATTAATTAAGCTGAATATTTGTATAATTATTTTTTTCATGTAGATAATCTATTTCACCGTAAAAATAATAAATTGCTGAAAAATAAGGAGGTTCTACCAGTAAACAAATACTGAAAACAGTATACGGTTCAGCTTGTGCTTTACTACCGTAGTGTCATTCGTAGATTTGGCAACAGCACTCTCAGCATATTTATATTTATCTTTCGATTTGCAATAGCACGATTCAAAAATTTATTTTTGACTACATAAATACTCATATTTTGTGAAAACTTAATATTCATTTGGTACTTTATATTTTTAAAACAAATTATGCTTTTCTAATACAGGGTGTACTATACTTAAATGGATTGAAATATGTTCCTAAAGATATCCTCGAAATTTCAGCCAAATTTAACACTTTCACTACTGACAATGTATAAGCATTTCTTTCCCACAGTGCTGTAGCACTTTTTACCATAATTCTTTATTGTAGTTTTAATTAGAACTTATAACAATTTCAATGGATCCAATTCCAATATAAATAAGTACTTTTGTTTTCTCTAAGTCCATAAAATAAGAAAACCGTTGCTCAAACTCTTTATAGCATATTTTTATGCTATATGAAATACCATAAAACAGATCAATTTTGTAAAGTTATATATGTGTCATGTAGCACCAGGGGAAAACATTCATGAGCCATTTTTGGTACGTGTAGCAGTGCAAGTGTTAATGTGGTGTTCTGAAAATATCCTGCGGAAAGTGACCTGAAATCAAGAAAAAGTTAATATGTCGGAAATTATCTTTAATGATTTAAGTTCTTATTAATTTTTATAACCTTACATAATAGATTCAGTACGTTTCCTACCTACTTTTAGACTTTTCATGCCAAAGTGTTCAATTAAATCTTACTTTTTCATAACCCGGGTGCGTGGTCACACCGACGTCCCTTACGCAGACTAGCACATTTCAGATTTCTCAAAAACACCTGGTACTTTCCAGAGGCTTCTTATAAAAATCTAGCCCTTTTAGATTTTCTAATTAATACCAACACTTTCTTAGTTCCCCTAAGAAAATTATAGTCTTTGTCTAAAATTCTGAAAATTCCCCATTGAAAAACCTCAGATAATAAACATCGGATGAAAATCAGATGATAATCATGTGAAAATCATGCCAAAATCTCATATGATTCTCAAATGATTATCACCTGATTTTCACCTCAAAATCATGTTGATATTTTATTTTTAATTAAAATGTCATTTTTTCTATTTCAAAGTGAAAATTCTGTATTTATTATTGCTTCATTCCCGAATTCAGAATAATTATTTTACTAAGAAATACATTTTTTTTTTTTCAATTTATTTTTTCTATTTTAATAGGTTTATTTTTCTTTTGGTTCAATAAGTTTCAGTTATTCTTCAGATTATTATATTCATTTAATGTACTAGTTATAAAGAACAAGTGAGAAAGTAAAAAATTTAAAACAAAATAAGTAATTTAATGTAAATAAAAAAATAACTTTAAGTAGCTTATTTATGATGGGAATAGTATATTGATACACACAAATGTTTATAAAATCTTTTATTAAAAAAGTACACAATGTAATAGTATTTTTAATTTTTGATTAAACGATTTCGTGATCATAATACATTACATAAACTGTTTTTTTCGTAAACCATTTCTCTCGTCTCTTATTAAGGTAGCTTTCTGGTGATTTTTCAAAGCTTTTGTTTAGTCCACGATAAAGATCTGAAAAAATGACATAATATTCGTAATATACAAAGCATGTTTTTCAAAATTTTTCAGATTTTTTACCCTCTTAGATTCCAAAATATTCACACATTAGTCATTTCTTAGACCAGAATAAGGTAGGTTTTGTAAAGTTGGTTTGCGTCAAGATATTCATCGAACAGATTTAGGAAAAATTATCATCTTTCTAGACATTAAAAGCAAGAAAAATTAGCATTTATTATACTTTTAAGTCTATTAATTTAGTTTTAGAAATATACTCTATTAAAATCATAAATAAATGTCAGATTTTCATGATTTTTAAAGGTTAATATCGGTACATACCATTAGTAATTCAATAAAAGTACATTAAAAGATGCTAACTTTTCTTCGAAATACGTCAAACAATATTTGAAAAACCGATTCAAAATGATGCACTGAATGTCTGACGCAAATCAACTTTAGCATACTGGAAAACTTGAAGCTGAGAAAATCGAGCTTTTGTAAAAACAAGACTAAAAATCTGATATATTACGCATTGCATCCTTCACATTTATTAGAATTTTTTTAATCTTTCCTGTATAAAATACATTTGGTACTACATCAGGTACTATATTATGTAATCAATAATTAATTATAAATATACTAAACTTTCAAGTCTTTATTCTATTTCGTAAAAAAACTAAAAAAACGATGAAACTATATTTTTAATGTATTACTTCCACTACAAAAAAAAGTTTTCGTGTGCTGGGACTACCTGTATGTTTTCCATTAACGAGTAAAGAGCACTTTTCTGCAATAAAATTGTTTTAGATTTTTCGGTCAAAAATTACCAGAAAGCTACCTTAAGGCCCTGAGAGTTTCAGTAGTCTTTGATCATCACATCTCTTTCTTCATCTGTGAATCTATTATATGTTTTATGTTCTTTTAAATAATCGTCGTATATACCTACAAAATAATAAAATATATTTAAATTAGTTTCAGTAAAACCCGCAATAAATATTCGTAGGTCACTAATACAGACTTAAATACAAATCCACTTTGTAGGGTGAAAACAATTGAATTGAATTCCCTCCAGGAACGTTAATTTTAGTTTTTTCCAAGTCTAGGCAACGATGTGCTAACATTCTTTTATTTGACAAAAACCCTGCCAATTCTCTTAAGAAGGTTGCATATTTCTTTGATTTTGTAATTCGCCCTGATTTCTTGCCTGCTTTTATATTCAAACAAAGGTACGTCTTAAAAGTTAAAAAATACTATAAAAAATTACTTTTACGAATAAATATTAAAATAATCACATGCATACAAAACAAATAAAAGAGATTGTGTCAAAATATCTTATTTTCAACCTTCTCATATCTTTCATGTGGTTCTTCCAAATCTGGAAAAAACATGAAAATAATTAATTGTGAGAAAGATAATTGATGTTTCTCAACACAAGCATGGAATGAGCAGTCATATCAAATCTCTCTTTTTTATATACTTTGTAAATCTTTGACTTATATTCGTACACATGTAATTGCATTAATCTCTGCAAAAATTTTAATATTGAATTAATATTTTTGTAAATGAAAATATTTACAGTAAATATTTGAACGTACAACCATAGTTGTCCTTCACATGTTCTTCTAACCTACTTCCCCCTACGGAGACACTGAATCTTGTCGTTGCCACAGTACTTCTCCTTCCAGGGACACTGAATCTTGCCGTTGCCGCGGTACTTCTTCTTCCAGGGACACTGAATATTGCCGTTGTCACGGTACTTCTACTTCCGGGGATACTAAATAGTGCCGTTGCCGCGGTACTTCTACTTTTGACGTGACGATCCTGTTGGCTTCTGCCGCTGCGATCACGAGAGTCTATCTCGCACTGATTGAGTATAACTAGATGTGTGATTTTCTTCAGATGATTCAGGTGATTTAGGTACATATAGACGTCGTCATGCAGACTCTTGCACCCGATGAATCGCACTCTCTTTTAGGGTACTAGAACACGTGGATTTTGGTGACATTTAGACATTGTCGAATTACTATAAGAAATTTAGGGTATTGAAATTTAAATTGAGAATACGAGAAAAACTTTAATATACGATAATAATTATTTCATATGTGTATGTATGTATATATCTATGTGCGTATGTGTATATATGGGTGTGTGTGTGTGTGTGTTTATAAATCAATGTATGTGTAGGTATATATATTTCATTTCTTAATAGAACAGGACGACAGTTGCACCGTGTCGAAACCAAACGGCCACATCTGGTTCCGCTTGATAGACACGTAAAACCGCAAAAATCAATACACAAAAAATACGGCGTGCACCATGGGCGAGAGGCTTTTTCCACCCTTGTGTGTTTGCATGTTTGTGTCGCCCTCATGCGGGCGGTAACAGCCTATTTCTCGCCATCGGCACACAATATACTATTTTCTTGACGTAAATTTCTATGACGAATCGTATAGAAAATGGTATACAAATCAGAGCCCGAATTGAGTCAGGTTTTCCCGACCGATTCCTACCTGACCTACTGAGTTGGGTCTGGTTTACATGAGATTTGCTGCACACGTATGTGTGTGAGTGTGAGTGGATGTATCTGTATTTGGGCATTCGTGTGTGAGTATGTGTGTTAGTCCGCAATCCACATGAGGTTGCGCTTATGTATGTGTAGGTGCGTGCTTGTATGGATAAGTACATGTATGTACGCGTGTGCATATAAGGATGAATGTGTATTTTAGTGTGCGTGTATATATATATCCATCCGTGTATGTGAGCAAGTTTAAGAGGGCGTGGGTACGCACTTTAGCTTCTGCGTGTGCATGTTTATATGATGTGTGTTTGTGTATGTGTATACTTACGTGTACATATCTATGGATACCCGGAAAAACGACTTCAGTCCACTTTTATATTTTTAAGATTTTAAGATTCAAAGTTTTTATTTTCCATTTAAACTAATGTTAAAAAATACTGTGTAAAGATATCAAAATCGCTCGAAACTCAATTTTCAAAAAAATGGACTTAAGTCGTTTTTCCGGGAAACCACAGATATATTCGTTGTGACGGGTAATTTCACATACCCTGTCACATGCTCTCTCCCACACACATATACACACACACTTAGAACCTGTACTAACCGTTTTTAGATCTTACAGGTGTCAACGCTGTAAAGGGAGAGAGAGAATTGCGAGCCGCATAGAGAGAAAGAGAGAGAGAGAGAGTATAAGTAGGGGGCGCGCAGGGGCGCGAGCCACGATAGTTTTTCGGGAGCAGGTAGAGACGTTTAGGCAACCGGTAGAGACGGACGCGGGATTATTACACGGAAAGCGACGGGTGCCATTGCGACGACCACCCAATATACCTTCCAGCCGGCCACCGCTGTCCCCAGGGATTGTCTGGGGAATAATTACTTATCGTGCGGCGATCGCTGTCGAGTGCCAGGATTAAGGTGAGTCAGCAGTTATATCTCTCTCTCTTCCCGGGATATTCTTTCTCTCTCTCTATTTCGCGACACGCCTGCGAGGACGCACACTCCGTGTGAAGTACGTGATTGTTTCCCTTCCCAGTATTTGAATATATACATATTTTTTATAGCTTATGTGTTGTTTCTGGCTTTTTCCCTTTTCCCCACTCGTTCATGCTCTCAACATCGATAATGGTATGTACCGCGGGTTTTACCGATTAAAACCCCGTTACATCGTGTGATTTGCATAAATATATATATGGGTATAGACGTGTGTATGTATGCGTGTGAACATATGTATGTGTATGTCTATGTGTGTCTATATACTTGGATATGCTTAAATGCAAAATATTAACTTCTCAAAAAAATAAATTCAAATTCATGATGTGAGATTATGACGAAGACCATAAAAATAAACATAAAAATTTACTATTAGAATTAATATTTCACTATTCAATTTTATCGGAAATGGGTGTTAAATAAATGATAAACACAATGTATATTTCAAATAAAATAACTTTCGTTTATTCAAACTCGCACAAGGAAGGAATAACGTCAGTTATGTGCGACTGCTCTAGCTAGATGCTCTAGTACGACTAAAAACACTTGACAAAAGGGCATAAGAGAATATCAGGGCTGACGCATATAGTTCCCCACTCTTTTCTATATCTTGCATTTCCGTTTATGTCTTTGGGACATTTCTTAGTAAGTCGGTTCATTTTTGTACAAGCATGTAGTAGTGTATAACTACAGTTACACACATACATATGCTAAAGCATAGCGATATTCCAACACGCCCCCTCAAAAATTAATCGACTAACAATTAAACTGAAAAACTAATAATGTGCCTTTATATCTGTTTTGTATATACATACAATTTATGTACAGATTTTATATAACAATTATATTTGATCAATATCAACTTACATATTATAGACTAGACAATCATCCTTCCTAGTATTTTCTCTGGGGAATTATATATGGTCCAACATTTGTTGTATAGATTAGGGGAAACACAGAAAAACCTAATCAGACCACTTATGATGCTTAACATACAATCATCATTTATATAATTATCACGTGTATATTACAGAATTAGTTTTCTACTTTTACATAAAGTAGTTCATAACAATATATTATTTATAGACTTAAATACGTACACCATGAGAAACGTCATTAATAAAACCAAATTCAAATTCTTAGTTTTATAAATATAACTATTAATAACAGTTTTATAAATACATATTCCAATTTATTACTTATTGAAATTTATTCCGTTTAATCGGTTTCTCATATATATATATATAGATTATAATAAATATACATTTTATTAATCGTAATACACTTTGATATTTTATGATAAGTTTGGCTGTTTGCAGTTTTAATACAACCATTATTATTTCCATAAATTATAAATATGATTAATCTTTTATTTACATATTTATAGTCACTTTTATTGTACTATTGACTTTTATTACAATGCTATTCTAATATTGTTCTTAAAAAAATTATGTATTCTGTTTCAGTTTTTCAAACTACTATGGAATTCAATTCAACAGACTTTACACTGCTTATATTATTTAAACAAATAATCTGTGGTATTTTTTTTTTATTATTAATACTGTAATCAAAATCCACTTAATCAATTCAAATGTAAGTAATACTTCATACAGATATCAAAGTACCTCTGTATTTTCTGATCATAGCTTAAAATATTTTACTGCTGTATTTTTTATTCAAATCATGTGCACATTATTTACATGGAATAACCAATACTATTTTGTAAAGGGGCATCATACTTTTACTCAGAAATAAAACTTTATAATAACTTTAATAAATAATCTTTGCGTATACACTTTCATTCAAGATCATACTACTTTCATTGCATATCAACCTTTTCTTTCTATTGCAATGAAGTTTAATATAGATATTATGATATTATTTTTAATACAGTATTTAACAGCTATGTTTTGAAAACCTTTTTCTCTTTATATAATAGCAAAAAACTGAAACAAATGTTTCTTAAATTAACATTTTATACATTTACTAAAGCTCTAATATGTCTTAAGTTATATCATAAGTTATTGAATTTACAGATTTAACTGTCATATACCACTTCATTAGTACCTTTCATTAAATTGTTCTTTTAATACAATTTACAAAAATCAAAACAGTTTGTATTTGTATATGATATAGTTATAAACTGAATTAATTTATGCATATCCATTATAAATCACATACCTGAGATTTTTACTACTAAAGCAAAAATTTTAGTACTCACTAAATCCCTGGTAGAAAATTGAGCATATTAGATGGTCGGTTCACGATCTATTGGGCAGATCCGTTTCCTAATAGTTCGCCAGAAATAAACCAGCATCTGACCAGAAATTTATAGAAAATCTAAATAGCTTACATAACCCTAAAAAATTATTGAAAATGTAAATCCCATTATAGTACTTCTGCGTTAAAACAGCATGCAAATTTTTATTCGATTATTTATTTGATTTTTTTATGTCTTATTTAATTATAAAACTCTAACCTTAAAAAAACTTTTAATGAAATAAGTTTTTAGTTTTTATTTCGAATCTATCCCAAATATATCTTAGCATTCTATTAACAATAAGCTATTAAATCCATGACATAATAATCATTATTAACTTATAAAAATTCGTTAAACGTTATTTTTTATTTATTTATCCATTAACCATAAGTTGGTCAGGTTTCTGACGAGAAAACGTCGACAGGTAGCGGGGTTTCTGGCCAGACTTTTAAGCAGAAATTGGCCATTCCCTGTAAAATAGAGTAAAATCTGGCGAACATATGGGGAACGTTTCTACCAGGGATATTTTATATATCATTCTTAGCATAAATCTTGAATAACATTTCAAGTTTTATATTTTATGGATTTACAAACAATTCCTTATTTGTAATATTAAGTATCCATTTACTATCACATATATTTTTAATTATATATTTTTCATACTAAACCTTAAATAGCAAATATGTTTTACTATTGATAGCGTATTCTTATTAAATGCTACCTTATTCTTATTCCATAAGATTATATATAGTCCATGTGCAATTTTATTATCATAAAAATTCTATAATAGATGTTTTATCCTACCACTCTATTTAGGCTCCGTTACCAATTAATATTTTTCTTAGACTCAAGCCTCGATTATTTTATCGTCATAGGTGTATTTATAAATATTCGTTTTTGTTACGAATTAATTTCGTTTTATTAAATTCAGACTTATTATGGCAAATTAAGATTGCCACTATTTTGCACATCAGTTTCCGTTTTTTTTAAATATCGAATTTACTATGATAGTTTTCTGAAAAAAACAAATTCCGATTTATTTATAATCAAGAAAACGAAACTATCAGATTTCTCTATATCAGATTTATAGAATAATTATCTGTTTTCCCATTATCAGATTTATTTGACTATAATCATCAGATTTCTTCTTATCTGATTTCTTTAACCGTATCATCCGATTTCTTAATATCAGATTTCTTCGATTATTATCATAATTATCTGATTTTTCAATATCAGATTTATTTGAATAAATTCATCTGATTTCTTACTATCTGATTTCTTTAATCATATCATCTGATACATCAGTATCCGATTTATTTAACTATGACCATGTGATTTCTTAATATCAGATTTATTTAGCTATAGCCATCTGGTTTTGTAATACCAGATTTAATAATCATCTTCTGATTTATTACATCAGATTTATAAATATTTACTGATTTTGACATAATGTTCAGATGCATCAGTTTTATTATCATAAGAGTTTTTTTTAATGCAAACTCTTTATAGTACTTTATTAAACCTTCTACACTCTGTATGTGTCTAGTTTCTATTTAACTAAAAAAGATCTAAGCGATTTATCATTACTGTAATCAAAAGATTACGCGCACCAGGAGAATTTATAATAAATAATTTAAAATCCTATTTTAGGTAAATACAGGCTTTAATTAGACTGAAAATAATTAATTTACGTGTACAATGTCGCAAAAGAATTGTAACTAAATATTTCAAGCGTCTCTTGAGAAAGCTGAAAAACGAATGAAACAAAAAGATCGGTTCACCCCGCTTGTCTGGCTCGAGATCGTTCCTTTGTTTGTTTTTGAATATATTTTCGAATCTATGGTAACGGAGTCTAAAATCTTCATGTGAGCGCTTCTATGGCCTACCGTCCGCGAGGATATATATATATAACGGGAACATCCTCCCCCCCCCCGTACAAAACCTATTGGTTTTGTACTTCCGAAAACTGAACAATTTTTCTACTTGGTCTTAACAAATTGCCGTTCGCTGTTCGTACTTCTACTACCCGTACTTGTCCATCTGATCCAGGTAAAGTACGTATGATCACCCCTTTTCTCCACTGATTCCGAGGTATATTGTTATCTAGAATCAAGACTATATCACCTTTCTTTAAAGGAGTATCAACATTTTGCCACTTTTTCCTCGGAATCAGTGTGGGAAGATATTCGCGCAGCCATCTCTTCCAAAAGGCATCTGCAAAATACTGGGCAATTCGCCATTGCTTATTCGTGCACCGAAGCTGAGAATCGCATTTACCGAATCTAATTTCTCCCGAAGAAGCGCCAATCAAAAAATGATTTGGCGTTAATGCCTCTTGATCACGCGGAAAGGACGAGAATTGAGTGAATGTTCGATTTCTGCTAAAATTGTAATTAGCACTTCTTCGTTAGCAGCTTGCTCTTTTAAACATGCATTCAAAGCAACTTTCACTGATCTAATCAAGCGCTCCCATGCGCCACCCATATGTGACGTCGTGGGAGGATTAAATTTCCATTCAATATAACTCCTAGATGCAAAATCTTTTATTTTACTTTGGTCTATCTCACTCATGGCTTCTTTTAATTCTACACTCATGCCTTTTAAATTTGTGCCATTGTCACTGTATATAACTAATGGATTTCCCCGTCGTGCTAAAAATCGTTTAAAAGCCATTATTGAAGAATCAGAAGAAAGACTATGGGCAAGTTCTAAGTGAATCGCTCGAGTCGTCATACAGGTAAATATTACCCCCCAACGTTTTCATCAGCAGGGTTATGTTTAGATGCGATCCATCGCCATTCACTCGCTGCAGAGTTTTCACGTATCTCGTTTACTCGATGTGCAACAAAAATTTTGAAAGTCCGTGGATCTTTCTTAATCCAATGTAAAACGGTCTTTGAATCAGACCAAAAAATTCTGCGAATAATTTCAAAAGTGTGTTCTTCACTAATAATTTTTGCGAGTCTAGTAGCAAGTACTGCACTTTGGAGTTCCAAACGCGGAATAGTCATTAATTTTAGAGGAGCGACTCGACTTTTTGCAATTATTAATGATACATGATAAGAATCATTAGGTAATAAAAATCTCCAATAAGCAACAGAGGCAAAGGCTTTTGTACTAGAATCGCAGAATATATGCAGCTCAGCTGATTTTACTTGAGAGTCACGAAGTTGATAACAGCGATTTATACGACAGATTTTAAGATTTTCAAATTCACACAACCATTGTTGCCATTTTAAAAATTGTTCATCAAGTAAACATTCATCCCAATCTATCGCGCTAATACATATTTCTTGCATTAGTATTCTAGATTTTATCGTAAACGGAGTTAAAAATCCAAGTGGATCAAATATTGACATTATAATACTTAAAAATTGTCGCTTTGTTGGTCTTTTTAATCTATTATATAGTGTATGTGGAATTTTAGTTTGATTGATATTAAACGTAAATTCGTCGGTAATATTCAGCCACTGGAGTCCCAAGACTTTCTCGATATTTTTGTCGCTATATTCTACTTTTATTAATTGTTTAGGATCATTAACTATATCTAAATCATTCAAAATCGACGCTTCATTGCTGGACCAGCCATGCATATGCCAGTCAGCATGTGAATTGATTTTAATTACCTGACGTACGCGTTCGGATGCTTCCTTAACAGTCTGGCAACTGTCAAGGAAATCATCCATATAACAGTTGTCAGTAAGACTATTCACCGCTGCAGGAAATTCAGATGAAAATTGAGCTGCGTTTTTATTTTTAATATATAGGGCAGTGCACGGGGAAGATTTTGCACCAAATAACATTGAAGTCATTCTAAATTCTTCAGGTTCCCTAGATCTACTTTCACCCCTCCATATGAAGCGTTGTGCGTCCTGATCCTGTTCGCGAATTTTAATTTTTAAGAACATGTCGTGAATATCTCCTTTAATCGCGTATGCGAACTGTCGAAATCGCATTAATACCCCGGGTAAAGATTTTAATAAATCCGGCCCGGCAAGTAATTGACTATTAAAACTCGTTAGCATTGTCTTAGCTGCAGCGTCAAAAACCAAACGTATTTTTCCGGGTTTGTTTATATTTTGAACTCCAAAGTGAGGTAAATACCAAGTTCGACTACTTATTTTTTCTTCTGTCACTTTTTCTGCGAAACCGCTTTGTAAAAATCTATCCATTTCTCGGTAATACATTGATGCATAATTATGATCGCGATCAAGTCTTTTTTCTAATAATTGTAATCTACGTAATGCAGTCATACGACTGTTTGTGAAAATATAATCATCTGTTTTCCAGAGTAGTCCAACTTCCCATTTCCCATTAATATAACGGCTCGTGGTATCTAAAATATCTACTGCACGTTTATCTTTTACATTTAATTGTGGGACAATATTATTAGTACCTAAACATTCAATTTCAAAATACTGTTTTACTAAATTGTTTAATTCGATATCGTGAATACATAAGTCTGAGTTTTCTTTTTCAGATGTAATTACTTGTATTGATTTTACATTAGTAGCAATTTTTGGTAAATAATTACCGTGAATAGTCCATCCCAAAACACACCGTGAAACCATGAGTGAATTATTTATTTCTTTAAACTCATGAGTTACTATAAGTTTAGGATTATCTTGACCAATAATCATATCGGGCGCTTGATTATAAGGATCAGTGAAAATTCCCGTTTTTTCTTTACATTCATTAACTAGATACTCGTTTACGCACTGCGAAGGAAGACCAAGTTTGTCAACTACCAAAACATTCTTAATCAAAAAATTTGAAAAAGCAGTTTGTATGTTCAGGTTAACTTTTTGATTAGAAAACGTGATCGCGCCTTCGCATAAACCTTTGAGAACAATATTAACTCGCGTGCTTTGAACATCCGTGTATTCCTGCTGTACCTCTGAAATTTCTGACAATGCCGATGATGAAGAATCGCTGCGATCTGACGGTACAGAACTCGGAGCATGTTCTGCTGCAGCTTCACGACGATGCGGTGTTCGATGACGCGCTGCCACTCTGATGCCTCTAGGAGGCGCAGCTCCGACCTGCGTTGCTGCTACCTGAGCCAGTGCAGCGTCTCTGCGACGTCGTGGTGCGCGATCCCGCACCCCCGCTGCATGGACAGATTCTGGAAGCATACGTGCTGCCGCTTCATACCTACCACGCGGTGCGCGTACTCGGGCCTCCATCGCATCGACCGTTGCTGGTAACACGGCTTGCTGCGATGTTGTTGTATCTCCGCGAAATCGCGGTGCGCGTACCCGCGCCCTCGCTACGTTGACTGCTGCTGGAAGTACGACTGCTTGGGCTGCCGCTGCTCCTCTGGGTCGCGGTGCGCGAAACCGCGCCACCGCTGCGTTGACTGCTGCTGAATGTACGACTGCTTGGGCTGCCACTGCTCCTCCTCTGGGTCGCGGTGCGCGAACCCGCGCCCCCGCTTCGTTGACTGCTGCTGGAATCGCGGCCTCTGGAGCCGCTGCCTCGCCGGCCGCTTCTGGAATCGCGTCGTCTCGAGCGGCTGCTGCTGCTCTTCCTCTAGGTCGCGGTGCGCGTATGCGCGCCACCGCTGGAATCGCGGCGTCCTGAGCCGCTGCTGCAACTTCTCCTCTGGGTCGCGGTACGCGTATTCGCGCTGCCGCCTCGTCCGCCGCTGATGGAATCGCGTCGTCTCGAGCGGCTGCTGCTGCTCTTCCTCTAGGTCGCGGTGCGCGCCACCGCTGGAATCGCGGCGTCCTGAGCCGCTGCTGCAACTTCTCCTCTGGGTCGCGGTACGCGTATTCGCGCTGCCGCCTCGTCCGCCGCTGATGGAATCGCTACGTCTCGAGCGCCTGCTGGAATCGCGGCATCCTGAGCCGTTGCTGCACGTCCTGGGAGATTTGCTGGCGGTGGAGGCACGTATTCACGCCTTGCTTGTTTTCGAGGAGCCTGAAGTAGTTGCAGGTTTCCTTTTCTTTTTCTCATCTTAAAAATTCTCCTTTGCGCAACGTCGGTTTTACTTAACCTCCCGGGTTTCGGCACCAAAATGTAATCAAAAGATTACGCGCACCAGGAGAATTTATAATAAATAATTTAAAATCCTATTTTAGGTAAATACAGGCTTTAATTAGACTGAAAATAATTAATTTACGTGTACAATGTCGCAAAAGAATTGTAACTAAATATTTCAAGCGTCTCTTGAGAAAGCTGAAAAACGAATGAAACAAAAAGATCGGTTCACCCCGCTTGTCTGGCTCGAGATCGTTCCTTTGTTTGTTTTTGAATATATTTTCGAATCTATGGTAACGGAGTCTAAAATCTTCATGTGAGCGCTTCTATGGCCTACCGTCCGCGAGGAAAACCTTTTGTTTTTCCTCGCCCCGTAATCCCTCCGGTGGCCAATCGGAGGGAATAGCGACCCCGGACGATCCAATCTGATCGCCGTGTACGCGGCCTACGCAGCGGCAACCACTATATCCGCTGCGACGAAACGCTCCTCACAACAATTAAATAAAACTCCATAATTTTAATTTATTTATTAATTAACCTCTCACCAGACAAACGAGACGAGTACAATAAATATATATATATATATATATATATATATATATATATATATATATATATATATATATATATATATATATATATATATATATATATATATATATATAACGGGAACAATTACCTATCGCTTTCAAATTTGTAATTAATTACTTTCATACAACAACAAACTTAAATTTTTATTAATTTTAATTTCAGGCTCTTTATAGTACCGTGATTCATATGTTTGTTTGACAATGATTATTGCATAAGTTTTTTTCTTTTCTTTTAATAATCATTTTATTATCTACTGTTGGAAACATCAATAAACTATAATGTATAAAATTTGTGCAATAGTAAATCTATACCTTTAAGTCTTTTATTTAATACCAAAAACATTCTTTTGTGTTTTAGTTTAATTTAACAATTTTAATTTAAAATGAGTCTGGCCTTTGTTTCGTTGCTATATTAGTTTAAATCAAATTCATTAAAATACGAAATATTTTCATTTATAGATTATAGAGTGATTAGATTATAAACATCTTTTATGAACTATAAACAACGGACTTTAATCAAACTTATACCTTTACATATTAGTGTAATATAACTTTTAAATGTAGCTTATGTAATTAATAATTTATTTATATTCAAGAAATTATATTCTATTGTATAAACTTTACATTTATGCCACAATATATTTATCAAATTATTTTGATAATCTTATTTATTTCAATAGATATTTTACATATATCTACTATAAAATTTATAGATATTTCATTGTTTAACTGCTTACTATTTTCAATCATTTTTACCGTCTTATTTCCAAACTGTATACAACATCTTAATTTTGATGAAAACAATCTTAGTTTTCATTTGTTGTATTTTTCGTTCAAACCTCTCATATGGCTTAAGCCATAAATATGACTCTAGTTCGACTTGCGATGCGGCAAGCTACAACACGTCACCTCGGACTTCATGGAGGGCCTGGCTCGCTCGACTAGAATCTCGATTAGAACAATGAATCCCTTGTGCCTGCCACATGTAATCGATAATTTCGACTTTTCTTCTTGCGTCGTAATAACGGAAATTCTATTCTTTGCCATTGGCATTCTTACAGGCCATTGTTGGAACTTAACAAAACTCTGAAACAAATCATTTTGTTAATAACAACGAATTTATACAAAAAAACTTCACTGTTAAGAAAAAATATTTTCTTATCTTTGAACTTTCACAGAATGAATATTTTATCATAAATGCTTTGCTATATGACATTCAATACTGCAATTTGTACTTTTCCAATAATTATTTTGTTATACTTGAAGTTTTCTTTGTACTAAAATCTTCAATTTAACAGATTCATCTTTCATAGTGATAATCCATTGTTTCCTTCTTTATCTTTCTGCCATTTAATCCTTTTTAAGATTTATTCAGCATGTTCAAAATGCTTTTCGATATTTCGATGACAGATTAGTATTCCTCTTAAAATTTCATGCGTCTGCAGGCTTAGAGATGTCACAGTGCTGGAGTCACTACTCTCAATTTGTTGTAGTAGCTTCGTATATAATAATTATCTTTTATTAAACATTTGTTTGTCTCATTTCACACGTTTTTCACTTATTCTTCTCGATTAAAATTTTATTTCTTTGTGCACTAAAATGCACTTTTACAATGAACACAACGCCTATTGGAAATGGGTGTTAAATAAATGATAATACACAATGTATATTTCAAATAAAATAACTTTCGTTTATTCAAAATCGCACAAGGAAGGAATAACGTCAGTAATGTGCGACTACTCTAGCTAGATGCTCTAGTACGACTGAAAACACTTGACAAAAGGGCATAAGAGAATATCGGGGCTGACGTATATAGTTCCCCACTCTTATCTATATCTCGCATTTCAGTTTATGTCTTTGGGACATTTGTTAGTAAGTCGATTCATTTTTTTACAAGCATGTAGTAGTGTATAACTACAGTTACACACATACGTATGCTAAAGCATAGCGATATTCCAACATATTTAATGAAATATAATATTATATATTTAATATAATATAATATATTTAATATAATATAATATATTTAATATAATATAATATATTTAATATAATATAATATAATATATTTAATATAATATAGTATATTAATATAATATTTAATATACTACCCTGGTAGAAATTTATCCCGTCCACTTTATAGATCTATGTAGAATAATCTCGCGCTGTGTAGATCTATGTAGGCAAACTATATAGCTACTATAAAGGCGTGTAACGGTCGTCCCTTCTAGTTTCCCATATTATTTGCCCCGATAAAACTAGATAAGCAAAATTATGACAATAACAACCACTTAAAGGTTATGTTTTAAGAAACAGACGCATAATCTATTGAACTTATTATGTATTATTTTGATTTAAAGGTATTTACATGTTATTGTTCACCTATTACCAATGTAAGTAAATGTAAATAACCTCTAAAGTGTAAGGTTATCAAATTTTAGATGCATCGAGTTTTTTTATTTAAGAACTCAATAACAATATTATGTTACACATATATATTAAACAATCAAAATAAGAAAATAATCTGAATATCTAAATAACTATATGAAGTGTTAGTGCAAATATTTATTTTCTTTGTGTAAAATTGGTTTCCTTATATTTGATTATGTTCCATCCTAAATACATGCTTGGTTTCAAAACCTGTATTGTTTATGTAAGGAAAACTATTTTCACATACATTTATTATCAACTGATTAATTTTCTATTTTTAAAAAGAAATAATGTATTTGAGTTATTATATATATGTTCTATTTTTGTATTTCCTACTGTGATTAATTTATAATCAAACACTTTCATTTGACATCTATGGCCAGTTAAAACATAGTAATTTGTTACTTATAAAGAAAATTATCGTCTACATGTGTTCGACTAATGTGTTTGTCTTTGAAAATGTTGTCACGGACGAGCAGTTTATGTATTATAAAAACTCACATACGGATACAAAATTATTTGCAATTCTGAAATTAAAATTCTAGTATTTAAATAAAGCATCTCATAAGGTACATATTTGTACATATGATATTATTATTTATATATTACTTTTCAAGAAACAACTACATCAATCAATAACGTTATTTTGTAATCACTGTTTTTCATATGCAAGGAAAATTATTTCTAAAATTTCATTTTTTAGGTTATATATGCTTTCTGATAACTTTTATATGTAAATAGTATGAATAGAACTGTAGATCGTATTATTATAATTAAAAACTTGCATGTTAAACTTTCTTTAACATTAATTTTTACAATAAAAGTTCTGTTCAATAAATAATATATAACCTAACAGATTTTATACGTACATATTATTATTGAGAAAACTATGTAGATCTGTGTGGATTTATCGAGTTTTGTACAGTCTAGTACTATCTAGTTTGCCTATAAAGGCCATTATAGCGAATGTGGGCGCCACGATAAGATTTCTACCAGGGTATAATATATTTAATATAATATTATAATTAGTTTAATATTAAATTGTATCACAGTTAAAAATTCATAAAATTATACGATGCTTTACTATAATATAAGATCTTTCTTTTTCACTGACACGTCTGACCAATTCAGCTCGCATTCTTTATACACGCCTACAAGATACATCGACGAGCCTTGAAACACCTCCTGCAACATCGTGAGTCAAACGCTTCGGTAACGTGCGCGCAGCATTTCAATCGGCATTCATCCGCTACACTATCTATAGCTCGAGCACGCTCGTAGGCATATATAACGAGAGGCGCACCAACTCTCTCTCTCTCTCTCTCTCTCCATCTCTCTCTCTCACTCTCTCTCTCCATCTCTCTCTCTCTCTCTCTCTCTCTCTCTCTATCTCTCCCTCTCTCTATCTCTCCCTCTCTCTCTCTCTCTCTCTCTCTCTCTCTCTCTCTCTCTCTCTCTCTCTCTCTCTATCTCTCTCTCGTTCTTCTCGAGAATTTGCAATTCTTTCGCGTATATGAGATCAGCACCACGTGCGCATAACGCGAAACTCCGTGGTGGTGGCGACTCATGCAAAAATTCTAAGATACGGCGGTGGCGCGTCTCAAGGGAGAAACTCGCACACACTTTGTCGTGTGTCGAAAAAGAAGGAAAGGGTGCTGCGCGCGAGAGAGTTTTGCAGTGTGAAGCGTGAGACAATGGACTTTTTCCAGCCGAGAGAGTCTTCTTCGTTCTTTCGCTCTTGCGAATTCGTTTCTCGTCCTAGATGCTGCTTTATAAGGTCTTTTTGGTGCATCTTTTGCCGGAAGAATTTTTTCTTTTGAGGTGGGAGTTATTTTCTTCTTGCGGAATCGAACGGGCTGGAGATGATATTGCTATGCGCGATGGAAATTTAGTTGTATAAAATGCGCGGAAAAGTATTTTGCTGCAAAATAAAGCTTTGATGTGAAAAGCATAGTAAAATGACAAAGGTGAAATAAAAATTTTAGATCTTTATCTTCGCATTTTATAGCATTATATTTTAATGGAGTATTTTATGGCAGTTAAATAAAAAAAATCATTTTTATAGTACTTCCTTGTAGAAAACAATGCTATACTAACAAATAGCAATGCTATTGGTTGCCAGATTCGCAGCTATATTATGTATATTATTTCTTGTTTTTTTAAAACACAAATCCTAATCTCGGCGTGTACGCATAGCGTACATAATTCTGTTTATAGGTGTATTTAACTGAGTATGTACATGTGTACATGTATTTAAATGTATATGTTTGTGTAAAAGTGTGCGTGTACGTGCACGTGTATGTGTTTTTGTGTATTTTCGTGAGTGTTTGCGTATTTGTACGTATTCCATTGCAATTTGTATACAGCTTTAGATAACGAAACCAAATTTTTAAGTATATCACAGTCACGATTTTAGATACTTTTCGTAATATATAAAATAAAAATTCTGTTTTTTGAAGATTTTTGGCATCAAGAAATAATTTGTGATTTGAAAGAAATTAATTATAATAATACCTTATATACAATAAAAACCTTAATTCAAAACACAACGTTTTAACCTAAAATACTGCGAACATTACCATCGAAAATTGTATGAAGCCCGTGTTTCGACATTAAAGTCTCATTGAAAGATCGGTAATTCGAAATCAGCCGAGTGACCGCATTACAGCGGCAGTCAATCCGCGCGCCTCGGAATGAAATTTCCCGTGGATTATCGGAAAAATAACGAGTCCGCGGCCGCGCCCGCGCCAGTGCGAACCGGCGTAACTCATTGAAGATCGTCCGCGTAGCGTGACGCTGCACTGCAGACATAGAACACGCCCAAATGTTCACGTAATTGAACATTCATGTGGACGTATACATTTTAAACGCGAGCGCGCCGGAAGTGAGACTTCAGTCGATGTTTGCAGCACGTCGTGGATGCGATGAAAAAGTCGCAGAGCGGCGCGGAATAAACAATTTATAGATTATCGTCAAGTAATATGGATAATTAGGGAGTTGACGAAGTGCAGGTAATTTATAATTATTGAATCATTCGAGTCGGTAGTAGTTAGTGATTAACTCAGTTTTAGAATTTAAGGTGAAAAGTGTACTTTAAATGAAGTAGGTTTTGAATTTTTTGTTAAATATCTAAGTACAATCTCTATGAGAATATTTATTACGAGACTTTAATTTAAGATAAAATTATCGTGGTTGGTTATGAAATGTTAAAATTATAAATTGTGGTACATCTTAAGACATGAAGACCGAAAACAAAGAGTCGCTAGTGAAAAGCGATTGTAATGTTTGTCAGTCTACAACAAATGCATTGACTCCGAGAACATTGGATTCATATTCAGCACATGAAACTAATGGGACTTGTACGACAGTCACATATCATGGAATCAAAGTGAAGAAGAAAGAAAATTCAATTGTTATCGAGCCTTCCAGAGTAGTCGTTAAAGAACATCATCGGTATGTCATAACATCTATGCTAACTCAATTTATTCATTGATATAACGCATTTAATAGTTCAATTATTAATTTACACTACAGGTTTATTAGTTTATAAATATATTTAATAAAACAAATTAAGCCTTTTGAACTTAAAAAAACTATCCAGTTTCTTTTTTAAATTGTACCAGAAGAACAAGCAACTCTCAAGTGTCTAAGAAAAATTTTCCCGCAAACAGGCTCCAAGTACAAATCGCCTCTCAGAACCCCCATAACGAAGACGAAACGCAATCGTTCCGAAGCCCATAATTCGTGCTTAACGAGCGAAGTCTACTAGCCCGAGAAACACGCACGCGCACTCCATTAGTTTCTCTCCAGCAGTTTCGTTATACACCTGCACACGAGTTAAACCCTGCATCCAGGGTACCCACCAACAACAGGGAGAGAAGGACGTAGACAGAGGGATTGCTACGATGCAGAGGGCAACGCGCGCGTTTCATTGGCAAGACGCAGCGCGCTGCCTTTATTTCCCGCGTTTTACGTGCGCGCGGCCTCGGTGGCTGCACGTGAGCTCCCTTACTTTTTGCACTGTGGTCGTATACGGAAGAGATGCAAAATCTTGGGAGCTGTAAGCGCGACCAAACGACGGGCTCGACGTGTCGTGTGTTGCGAGTACTATACTACTGTCTTGAATGTTGCATGCCTAAGAATTAGGATGTATGCGCGAGTTGTCGTAACTGCGTGAATCTGGAGGTTGCGGATTTTTTTTATTGAGGTGGAAGACGTAAGAAGGTGTGATGTTCTCTTGAGGTTTTCTCAGGATAAACCTTTCGTTCGTAGTTTTGTTTTTTGAACTCGCAACTTTTTGGCTAGAATGAATTATTCATGGCATATTATCTATTTTTTACACTAAATTTGAACATTTTATAAAAATATAAAGAAAAAATTTTAAAAAATATTTTTGAGGTCGTTAGGTTTCTTTCTCTGTCATAATATATACAGCTATATTTCTTCAGCTACCACAAAGTTTTGGTAGCCAAACTGATCTAATCGGGGTGTTTGAGGATTTATTGTGTTCAAAATACATATAATTAGGAAATCAATGCGGGAATTTGAAGAACAAAATTATTCACCAAAGCTATAGCCCATTTATTTTATTATAAAATATGGGTTGAATAGACTATAACATTAGTCAGTAATGTTGTTTTTCAAATTCCCATATTGATTACCTAATTATGTGTATTTCGAACATAAAGAGACCTAATGACCACCAACAAATTCTTTGAACAAATTTGTTCGTTATATTTTGATAAAATGCTTAAATTTACCGTAAAAAATAGGCAATACACCATGAATAAATCATACTACAGCCTAAAAATATTTAACTAATTTATTTATAATTTTAAGGTGCACCATGGTTAGGTCTCCTTAAATAACAGTAAATAATAAATAAAAGAAAACTGCCAATTTTGTTTCTTCTGAAAATTGTCACCTGTACCAACTTTATATTTTATTCGCTTTTTTGTTATAATGAATTTTTAATTGTGTGGGGGTAAAACTAATAATTTAGTAACGTTTACTAAATTTGCGATTTTACGTCTGATTGTCTATCTTTGTCAGACGTGAGTATTTCTTAGAAAGAGACTCCATATCCTGCGAGGAAATGATTTTGATCAGACTTTGAGATGTGGTTTCTGGTATCAAGAAATGATGCCTAACACCCATAGGTTTGTCTCATGCTCCCCTTGTATTCAAGATATGACCTATTGTACACAAATATATCATATTTTGAAAACGAGAGCCTTTTGAGTACCAGAAACCACTGCGCAAAGCCTGATCGAAATCCGTTCCCCACAGGTTGTGCTCTTCTTATCAGTAATTACGCATCGAATCTGTTGATCTGTTGTTCGAAAGCAGCAGCCCCGCATACAAAACATATAAGACTACGTGATATAAGAAAATCAATTAATTTCTTTAATTGAGTCTCAAACATTTTAATTATATAAAACTTTTTCTTGGTCAACGTATAAGGTAATACACGTAAACAAAATTCTCTGACGATTTCAGATAGATTTTTAAACGTTGACGTTAAAACCTTGATTTTAGTAATTTCAATAATTGGGAGCTTCCTGAATGAGTTAATCGCCCTAACTATTATAATAAAAAAAAATGTTTTGAATGCCTAGTTCCCTTAAAAATGAGATAAAATACTGAACTCGTACAACAAAATAAAAGTAATAGCAAACATTCGTATTTTTATCAAACAGTCCGAAAGATGCATTCACACCACACACTCAATCTCCGCCTAATTAATTTTAATGAGAACGCCTCGGCGAACGCCTTCCATCTTTTCTCCTGCACCTCCGACTTGAGCTCGCGTTACCTTCGGGCGCCCCACGGCCCCATAAATTTCTGAAAAGCAACTTTCGCGCGTTTCGTCCGTAGTCGCGCGCACATAGATCCTGCCGCGGTGCCTACGTAGCCTCCGGCCGCTTCGATGTCCGGGGAGACCGAGCTATATACCGGGCTGGTCCGCTGCCTTGACCGGAGGAGGCCCGACCGGACGTATAGTCGAGCTCTCGATCCGCGGCCGTCCAACAGTGTATCCGCATAAGGGTGTGGGTGCACTGCTGCCGTGGGGGATTCGCGAGAAATAAATTGGCGCTACGCCGCGCGGGTACGAAATTCCGGAGGATCAGGGTGATATCAAGCTGTTTATCAAAAGTTTGCGCGTTTTGTATTCGAGCTCGGCTCTGATGTATATTTAGAGGCTGATCGATTGAATAAGTCACTAAAAATTTAAGAGGATTAGAGTGAATATGCATTTTTTCTTTATTATTTATTTACAAGGTACATGTCTAAATAATAGCTCTTTGCAAATTTGGAACACTAATCAAAGGTTTTCAACGATTTGCTAAACGTATACAGATCACTTGTTCGTGCGTCTAATGAACTTCATTAATAAAGAAGCTATTATCGTGAAAATGAAAATCGACTAACGAATAATTATATATTTAGCGTCTTCTTTATAACCAGTTCTATTCTGTATCTTGTATAAAAGTCGTGGTCTATACTCTCTAAATATGAAATAGTGAAATTGTCACTATTTCGGTTAGTGAACCCATTTCTCACTTGTAAAATAGTGAAAATATCACTAATTCAGAAGTTGAAACTTTTTCACTATTAAAATAGTGAATAAACCACTAATTGAATTATTAAACCGAAACGCTATTTCATCTAGTGAAAAATTTCACGATTAAAATAGTGAGAAAAATCCCGCGCATTCCTACGAGAGAAAATCCTCGAATAGTGAAACCCGCCAAATGTCCGGAAGCGTGCTGACTGTTGAGAGTGGGAATTGGGAGCTACATAATATAATACAAAAGCACAGCATTGAATTTAATTAATACTGGTAAGTAATCATATAAATATATATAATTATGAGGTGTAGTGGTTATGTATAATTTTTGCATTTATTCGAAAATTTTACATAAACTCAACTACACCTCGTGGAAGAGGTTAGAAGAATTTTCATGCCTCCAGCTAGATCTTTTCAAATTCTATAATATTTTATTATTTAATTATTTTATTTGTTACAAATTCTATAATCTTAAGATTTTCAATTAATTTAAATCTTTCATGGGACAATCAGTTTACTACTTTAAATATTGAAAATTCACAAATTTAAACAGTAAAAACTTACTAATTTAAATAGTGAATTTTCATTATTTATATTAATATCTATCCACTAATTTAAATAGTAAAGTTTCACTAATTTAAATAGTGAATAGTCACTAAAGTAAGTAGTACATTTACACTAATTCAAATAGTGAAGGATTTTCACTATTTCATCTAGTGACTATTCACTATTTTCTAGTTGCATTCTTTGTACTAATTCTGTTAGTGAATATGCACTAGAAATTAGTGAATTTTCACTATTTCACATTTAGAGCGTATAATTGAAACTTTTGATTCGGCAAGAGTTTTTCTAGCCCGGGACCGACACCTATGTCTTAATGTAAATAAATTAGCTGGCATTTGCAAGTACAAAGATAAACGTAATTAACCCTTTAAATGACATAAAGATTGAGGTATGTACGTGTGAAAAACTTGAGCACGGTTTTGATATGTTCGTAGTGTTAATTTGCGGAGCGTGTATTTAGAAACTTCGAGAATAAAGTCACTGTAAGTATAGTACCACTCATATGCACATTATATACAAATCTACCCTGCAAACACATCAATACCATCGTAACTTTTTTCACACGTAGATTCCTGAAACTTTATGACATTTAAAGGGTTAACAAGATATTTGAAGAATAATTCAAATTTATCGGTATACCTACATGGGTAATTTTCAGTAAACTGTCAAATTTCAAGACCGATGTATTTATCAACATTAAATAACCTGCATATATAAATCTCGCAATGAAATATGTTTAATATTATGTGAATCTGCATGGATCTCATAAAAAATGCAAAGGAGGATGCCCACAGATGCGTAGTAAGTCGGTGAATGCGGGGGAACGTACAAAACTGACTCTATTGTTCAGAGTTTGCCAAAACATTAACATTAAAAAAATGTAATGCGAGAAAGTGAAGGGAAACTTTAAAAAAGAGGACCAAATTCTATAAAATAAGTGAACAAATCAAGATTTTATCACGCATTAAGTAGTAAAATTAAGAGAATTAATTATTGTTAATGTTTTTCACTTTCTAAAGCCGAACATTTTTATTTAAATGCTTAAAATGTTATGAATCCTTCATGTTCATATCAGTTTTATAGTCCCCCATCAATGTTTAACTAGAGCCGGCATATGCTAACCATGGGCATCCTTCTTCATGTCCCAACTAAATAATCTGTCAAATTTACTGAATGAAACTTCCAGACTAGGTTTAATGAAAAGTATACTATTTACCTAATATATCTCCAAGGTGAAATGTAAACTTCCTCGCTGTCCTTATTCATTATTATCAAATTTCTACATGCTACTACAATTCTAAATAACGACATTTTTATTTCCTAGTAAGTGGTCATAATTTTACTTACTAATACGAGTTTTTTCAATGTTATAATAATCATTAGATATGTAAAACAAAAATGAGAGACAAATAAAATTGGTTCAAATTCACCTTGATTTTCAAAAATTTTAAAAATACACTATCAACTCAATTTTTTTAAGTTTTGATACACACACGCAGGTTTGCATATAGATTTTTATGATAAATCAAAGCAGTGCTTATAGAATTCTACTGGACAAGTAACTGTATTTTTATTCTAATATAATTTTTTTAAACATTAAAGTTGAGTACATTTAGTATGTGTAAACTCCCTGTTTCTGTTGCTGTTGCAACGCCGTTACCCTAAGCGGGTCCTGGGCGTAGTCGTCCAGAGCGGACGGGTGGGTGCCTATCACCACTATACAGCGCGTCCTCAGGTTGCGGATAGAGGAACGACCCCTGAGAAAGAGGTTAGCTGCGAATAAAGCGAATAAGCAGTCGCGGACAGCCGATAGGCCCAGGCGTGGGTGTGATGAGCCCGCACTGGCGAACGCATTCATCTAGAAACACTACGCAAGCACCGCAACAACTACAAACACTATACAAAATCTTCTATCTTACTTTCTTCTTCTACCTTACTCTGTAATCTATCTCTTTTACCACACATTTCAAACAAAAAATGGGCCAAAAATCCTGCTGTCGTGGAGGATGCGGGAGCGATGACAACTGCCCTGAGAGGGGATGTGTAGAATGATTCGCCACCTGGTTTTACATGGCAACGAAGCCAGCGAAGGCGCGCTGCCTTGCAGGGGGGCGTTAGGATATGAGAATGAAACCGAGTGTGTCTGACGACGAGTTGACTGTGTCCTCGCCAAAGTCAGAAAGCTCTCATACTTAGTTCTAGGGAGGTATGAGGGTTATCACCCCTAGACGGATGGACTCACCTGCGATCGGAACAGGATCCAAAACGCGCGGGTTTAACTTACTATCATGGCTCAAAGAAAACAAAACCAAACCAAAACGAAAAGAAACTTGAGGGTGGGAACCTGGAATGTACGCAGTCTACACAGAGCAGGCGCGTTCCGGGAAATCATAAATGAAACTGAGAGGTACAATTTAGATTTGGTAGCAATACAAGAAACCCGATGGAAAGATAACGCGATGCTAGGATCCGGTAACTTCACCTTTTTATATGGGGGCGCGAGCGGGCATTCTCTAGGCACCGGATTTCTTGTTAACAAAAGCATCATACATTCCGTTAAAAGTTGCAATTTCGTGAATGACCGACTCTCGTATATCATCATCGACGGAGCGTGGTATAATTACGTGGTTATTAACGTCCACTGTCCCACGGAGGACAAAGAGGAACAAGTCAAAAATCTTTATTATGAAACTTTAGAGCAATTAATCGACCAATTCGCGTCTTACGACACCAAAATAGTAGTGGGGGATTTCAATGCTAAAATAGGGAGAGAGGAAATGTTTAGGCCCACCATAGGCAAAGAAAGTCTGCACGAAACCAGCAATGATAACGGTATTATGGTCATAAATTTCGCAGCCGCAAAAGATCTTATAGTCAAGACCACGTGCTTCAAGCACAAGGATATACACAAGGCAACGTGGACATCGCCGGATGGGGCCACGCACAATCAAATCGATCATTTTCTTATTGATAAGAGGCGCCACACGAATGTACTCGACGTAAGGACCTATAGGGGGGCGGATTGCGACTCAGATCATTATCTCGTAGTGGCCAAATTAAGAGCCAGATTAGTAGCCGGTCAAAATAGTAAGCGAGCGAACAAAGTAGAAACCTTTGATATTGGAAAACTACGAAGCGGGATAGAGCGAATCAAGTACCAAGTAGAAGTTAGCAACCGATTTCAGGCGCTCGAGGAAACGGATGAACAGACGGGAGTAGATGACGATCCGAACAGGTTGTGGGGGGCTATCGAAAAAACTATAAAAGGGGCCGCGAATAAAGTACTGGGTAAGAAAAAAAGGCCGAAGAGCAAACCATGGTTTGACGAAGAGTGCGAACTCTGGTTTGAAAGGCGCAAGAAGGCTAAATTAGATAGTGTACACAATGAAAGCGATAGGGCCGTAGAAGAATACCATGAAATAAGAAAGCAAGTACGTGTGATTTACAGAAACAAGAAGCGCGAGTATCAGAAAAATGAAATTAGAAAAATAGAAACTAATAGTAGGGAAAATAACCCGCGCGAGATGTACAAAGGAATAAACGCTATTAGGAAGGGTTTTCAGAGTAGATCGCAGTTAATGAAGGATAAGGACGGGAACCTCGTGACAAGCGAAAATGAACTATTGAAATTATGGAAAGATTATTTCGATAAGTTATTAAACGTGCATGAAAACTCCGAGGAAATGGGAGACGAAATCCACACTGCTGAACTCCATATGGACGAAACGACCTACAAAGAAGTAGAGGCCGCGATCAAAAAGCTAAAAAACAATAAGGCCGCAGGAAACGATTCTATACCAGCTGAACTACTTAAATATGGAGGCACCGCGCTTACATCTAAAATTTTTTATCTAGTATGTGCTATTTGGAGAAATGAAACAATACCAGAAAATTGGAAAGAATCCATCATCATACCGATCTTCAAAACGGGAGATAAAACAGACTGCAATAACTACCGGGGAATCTCACTTTTAGCTACCTGCTACAAAGTTCTGTCAAACGTAATACAGGCCAGACTCACACCATTCGCGGAAGATATAATAGGAGATTATCAGTGTGGATTCCGGCGCAACAGGTCAACGAGCGATCAAATGTTTACCATAAGACAATTATTAGAGAAAAAGTGGGAATATTGCGAAACTATACACCAGCTATTTGTGGACTTTAAGAAAGCGTACGACTCTGTCAAACGAAGCAAAATGTATGAAATCCTAGTGCTCCTTGGCGTACCAAAAAAACTCGTAAAATTAATTCAAATATGTCTGAACGGAAGCACTGGAAAGGTCCGAGTAGGCGGTAATGTATCCGAATCGTTCATGATACGCGACGGTTTGAAGCAAGGTGACGGGCTTTCAACGGTACTCTTTAACCTGACGCTAGAGCATGTTGTTAGAAAAATGCAGGCTAGCGAGCTAGGCGCAACACTCAACGGAACAACGCAAATTTTAGGCTATGCGGATGACTTGGATATAGTGGGAGATAATGGTGAAACGGTGGCGAGAAATGCGGAAATCCTTATAAATGCGGCTAAAAACACGGGGTTAGAAGTGAGCGAATCGAAAACGAAATATATGATCATGGAGAAACTGGGCATTCGCGAAGCAGAGGGGGATCTCAGAGTCGGAAATTTCACTTTTGAAAAGGTTAGCGAATTCAGATATTTAGGTACAACTATAAATGATCGAAACGAAATTAAAGCCGAGATTAATAAGAGACTTCATTCGGGTAATGCCTGCTTCTACGCTGTGAACAGATTACTTAAGTCAAAGCTACTGTCGAAAAATGTCAAAATAAGGATATATAGGACTATAATAATGCCGGTAATCTTGTATGGGTGCGAAACCTGGGCGCTCACTAAAGCGGAAGAAAATCGTTTTAGGGTATTTGAAAATAAGGTTCTGCGGAAAATATACGGGCCAAAGAAAGATGAGGAAACTGGGGAGTGGAGGAAACTGCACAATGACGAGCTACATAATTTGTACGCGTCACCAAATATTAACAGAATAATAAAATCACGGAGACTAAGATGGGCAGGGCACGTGGCAAGAATGGGCGATGATCGTACAGCAGCGCGCATAATGAAAGGAAAACCGAAAGCAACTCGACCTCTTGGTAGACCTAGACGCAGATGGGAGGATAACGTAAAATCAGACATAACTGAAATTGGGCGGGAAGGCGCGAAATGGATGGGGTTGGCACAAAATAGGGAAACATGGAAGGCTTGCGTAGATGAGGCGATGAACTTTCGAGTTCGAAATGCCATTTAAAAAAAAAAAAAAAAAACTCCCTGTTTCCTCCCTGCCTTGATGACGGTGAACAGTGCAGTGTTCTACCGGAGCAAGAAATATTCGATATTGATAATACTTCTTGTAGGTAAGTGCATTATTCTCAATTATTCAGTATTTAAAAATTATTGTTCTTGTTGTAATATCCCTGGCACATCCCTGGTAGAAAGTTAGCTAGAATTGCTGGTTAGCTTATTAGTTATTAGCCAGATTAATAAGCTATTAATAAGTCAAATTATAGCTAATATCTGGCAAGAATCTGCTTAAGACTATACTTTAAGCAAGAACGTATTTTGTTTGCGAATCTAACCTATTTATATTTTGTTTTGAAAAGTTATTAATTTTTAAAAGTATATATTATTATACTTTATTGAATGTTGAATATAGTATGCCGCCAAAATAAATATTTTTATCAACAAATAACAACTTACGAGATAATAGAAATATGTATATGCAATACTAAAAGTATTTGATAACTAATAATTTCCTTTCCGAAAATTAGTCATCATAACTTAGTCAACAAAAATTTTGTGATTGATGTCTAAAATAAAATTTTGTAATAAAACTTCATTGTAAACCTACAAATATTTGTATACCAATTCTTCGAATTTCGTCATAACTTACATTATTCTGTTTTTATTGTTATTTTTAAAATAACAATAATTATATGACGACATGCATTCTATTATTTATAACATAAATTTCTTTAATAAAGACACTTCAATTTTACTCAGGGCTTCGGTGTTTTTTGTGTAAATAATACTTTTTAAATGAACGCGTCTACTAGACATTTAAGGTACATTTTTAACTTTAAATGAGTAAAATACTTAATTTAGTATGATTAGAATTGCTTATTACTTTGCCTATTATAAAACTGTTATTCATTATTAATTAATACATAAATTACTTAGTTTATCAATTTTACATTAACTATAGAATATTAAATATAGAATATTAATCAGAATCTAGCTAGAAATTAGCTAAAAAGCATATCGTTTTTAACTGATTTCTAGCTAATTTCTTAACCAGAATTAAAGCAGATTTAGAAAATCTAGCTAATATCTGGCTAGAAACCAGCTTAGATTTCTACCAGGGATCTTATATTAATTATTATTTTATTCTCACATTTAATGTAGGGTTTTATACACTACGTACACGGAAAAACCATCGGGTGCGCGGCGGCACCAACTGGTGCGGCAGCTACGCTGAACACGTGGGCAGTGGCGCCACCTCAAGTCACTTCGACTGCCTCCCCTTACTGAGCGAGCAGAGGGTTTGTGTTGGACGTGCGGCGCGCCCGCGTCATAGGCTCCCTTGTATTTGGGTGCGCAGGATACCTAAAAACAAGCACGCCGCGCGCTCAAATTTTAGTGGCGCTGATGTACTGTAGTCGGTTGTGCAGTGTTCCCGCAGGTTTTTCCGTGTATATTAATTGAAAAATTGAATATACTTATATATTCTAGACATATATGTTACCGGTAAAAGATAAAATCCAGCAATTCGCGAAATGCCTAAAACCTCAAGCAAAATTCGAATTGTCTAAAATAAATTTAGACCCTTCTTGAGTTAGGTAAAACCCGGAATGTGTTATATTAGCTTGTGCATAAGAGTACAAGAATACATAAAAGGAACATCGAATCGGTATAAGACAATACATATATTACATTTATAAATACAAATTTACAAGTCATATTTTCATTAAGACAAACTTTAAAACTTTTTGTTTCAAAATATATTATATTTATGTATAATTTAAACCCTGATAGCTTTAATTTTATCAAAAATGTCATCCCTACTTTTCCATGTATGTAAGGACCTTGATTTCGAAGAAAAATTCATTTTCCGCAGGGTTCCGGTTACACCGGTGAACCATTTTACATAATCCAGGACTTAAAATGCATGATTTAGATGTAGCTATGGTTGGAGCGAAATAGAATTTCTTAAAATAAGATCCACACCTGCATGAAAAAGTATGGATCTTATTGTTGATAAAATTGAGCCTACCAGGGCTTAAATTATAGTTAAATATAATATATTTAACACAAAATATACGCGTCACGAAAAAGACAATCTGTTTGCCATTTTCCTGCCATGTGTATTATGACTTAATACTCTTCATAACATATATTCTGACAAAAAAAAGGTTTAGAGTGGTCTAATTAGCTGAATAGAAGATATTCAAGTTTTTAAAAAAGTGTAAATATTTCGATAATCGTAGATAAATACGTTAATTAGGCATGCCACGAGAATGACAAGAGAAAAATATGACGTGAATATGACAATTTGGACACTTAAACGTGATTTATTAAGAGTTAAAAAATATTTGGGCTTTGAAAACTTCATGAGTATCTTCTATAAGATGTATTATAACTATAAATGAATAAAAGTTAATATTTTTGACTATGATTAAACTCAATTTATGGTCTGAAATAAATAAAACATTTTTTAACCTATGCAAAAGTATAGCATAGATTATGACAAAATATTTAAATCCTGTAAAAACTTAACAAGTTTTTGCATATAATGTTACATTTTTTTCAATTGTCAATAATAAATTTTGCAACAGTATAATTGTCGATTCAATTTTATTTATGAATATAATGTATACTACTTTTACAAATAAAATTTTTCCGTATTTTTGTAACTTTGTTCGATTTTATCAACACCGGATTATTCATTAATTACAAAAATATCATAAAAATGTAAAAGCGATATAAAACATAAACGAATTGATGATTCTTAATTTTCTTTTTATTTCAAATTTTATCAAAAAATAAAAAAGAGCTTTGAATGGTCAAAAAATAGCGTAAAAATTAAAAAACGTTATAAATCAAAAACGAATCGATAAATCTTAAAAATTCTTCTCGATTTCAAATCTTCATTAAAACGCGTAAAAATAAGTATTCAGTGGTCATAAATTACCGTGTAATACTCGAGATATAAGCAATCAAAAATTTGTTGAAAAAAAATATAATTTTGAATATCTTGAAAAATAAAAGTCCGCATAATCTGAACAAGGAACTTGGCCAAAAAATAGTAAAAAAGCTAGCTTTTTGAAAAATTGCAGCTACAATTACGCGATACAATTTCGCTCGTTTCATATCACATGAAGAAGACGATTGTTAATGTTATATAGTTTTAACATAAACAATAATCTTACCTAAAAATGATTAGGTGATGGTTTCACGACAAAATATATAATTAAAAAAATATGCGAGTGAAAGATAAGGGGAAAGCTCGATTGAGAATTCGACACATTTTATTACTTGAGTTTTCATCTGAATTATTTTTAATAAAAAATATATTATAAGTAATTCTATTAAAAGCGACATTTATACCCATTCAGCACACAATGTTACAGCAAGGTTTCAGCAAGGTTTCATGCAAGGTTTGAAACCTTTCAGAAATATTTCAATGAATACTTTTCAAAATGTTGTTATGTCCGTTCCAAGTAATTGCAAAGATATTTCATGAAACGTTTTGGGTATTGTTCCGTCGCAGACGTCAGTGGTACGTGGCGCCACCTTTTCTCGCAGACGCGATGCGAGCGGCGCAAACAGCGAGCCACGTTTTCGGCGACCGATAGAAGCGAGCGCGGTGGGGGTTCGCGAGAGCGCGAATGACAGGCGCGAACGCGCGAATTCAAGTCAGTCACTCTTGAGCAATCAAGCCAATACGTGCTTTTGTGCAAGAGTCCGGCATCTTTCTTTCGCTTTGTCCATATAAAGTGTAAGATATTCTCGTCCGTCCGTCGTTTTGTAACTTCAGCATCTTGTCGGGTGTGCATCGTTTTTTTTTCTTTCTATTTTTGATTAACGGGAAATAAAATCATTGGGTCGCGTTTGTCCGGTACACGGTAAGCGGAATAGCAGCGCGCGGTCGTTTTATAAAATAGGTGTTCTGAACACCATCGATGCGATCCGTGACTAGTGCGGATCCGTGTGGCCCTGCCACTACCGACGCAATTCACCATGTGAATTCGTGTGGCCCTCGCCACAAATCGCGATCGAAAGATCCGCAGGAGGTGCGCACTCCTTGTTACACACGCGTGCACGCAAATACATACACACACACATACAAGGATCCATACCTCAATTTCTCACAGTTTGTACATCGACAACGAGAGGGGTTTTATGCCGCGAGGCTTTCCCCTCTCAGAGCCAAATAAATTCATCTTTTTGTGGCTCAAAATTCGAGTCCTTTATTTTACCCTCTCCCTTTTCCCCTTTTTCCTATAAAAACAAATATCGGGATTTTCCCGCGTGTTGGAAAATCTCGACCACAATTCATGGTGCCTCCTGTGAGGTGTGGATCTCGAGGTTAATACTCGTGTGCAAAGGACCCTCGTGCAAGAGCCCGCCGATTTCATCGCCGACGAACTTGCAGTCCAAAGACGAACAGTTTAAGATAACATCGCCGCATACCAGGACGACTTACTCTCAGCTACCACGTGCATCGTTGGAACGTCTCCACCTCGAAAGATAAGTGTTCAGTTTTTTGAGGATTTGCGTGTAAGAAATCAAGCGAAAAGGATATCTTTGTTTCTCGCGTCAGGGATTAGCACATCGCGGCGCGCCGCCGCTCGATTCTAAGCGCCGCCGCTCAATTGTTAGAGCCGCCGCTCGATTCTTAGAAGCGCGCATACGCGTAGCAGCAACGAACACGCGCGGCCGTGTCACTATTTCTCGCGCTTAGTATATTTACGATTTCTCGCGCGCAGTAAATTTATAATTTCCTTTTGGCGGTTAGCATCACGGGTCGAAGTTAGGCGAAGCGATGGCGAATCGAATCGCAGTCATCACGCAAAAGCGCAATGCGTTATGCAAACAGCTCGAAACGCTGACAACCTTGATCGAGCAGGGTGACTACGATCTCGTCAAGGCAGGTTTACGTCTGGATCGCGTCCGTACGTTATTTCACGCGTACGAAGATATGCACGACGAGCTGGCGCTTTTGGAAGTCGATGAGGACGGCGTTAGGCAAATGGACGAAATAAACAACGCGTTCTACGACGTCGCCGCGAAAATCGAATCCGCAAACAAGGCCGATCGTTCAAACGCAAATTTTGCAACGCCTGGCGTTACCATGGGCAACTCGACATTCATCGAGAAGCAGCGTCAGCTCAAACTCCCGGTTGCAGAGTTGCCAAAATTCGACGGGGATATCGAAAAATAGCTTTCTTTCAAGAACACCTTCAAGGTGATGGTAGAGTCACGGTCTGATATAAACAATCTCGTCAAATTCATGTATTTGAAGAACTGCCTTATCGGCGAGGCCGCGAGCAAAATCGCCATATATGACGTGAGCGAAGCGAACTACAAAGACGCCTGGGCGCTGTTAACGGACGCATACGAGAGAAAACGAATCCTCGCATCAAAACACCTCGATGCCATCCTCGAATTTCCTCGTTAGATAGACGCGACGTCAAAGGATCTATCAAAAATGGTCGATACGATGCGGCAACACCTTACCATGCTCGCGTTGCTCGATTTCCATCCGCAGGAGTTCACCATCGTGCGCACGCTCGAGAAAGCATTGCCGAGCGACATCCGGATAAAATGGGAAGAATCATTGTCAGTAGACGCACTTCCCACTCTCCAGGACTTTTACAAATTCATCGGAGGAGTGGCATCTCGACTGCAAACGATGGAGCTCGAAGCCACGAAGGATAAAATCACGCGAGGAGGAAAACGTCAAGGAGATCGCGTTGCTCAGGGTACGAAGGTTAGGAGAACCGAGTCAGGCGCGCGCGCTTTAGTAACGTCTACAATCTCCTGTTTCCAATGTCAGGGTAACCATGCTGTCTATCGTTGCCCAGTGTTCGAGAAGATGACCACTCAACAGAGATGGGACGCAGTCAAAGCAAGGAAACTTTCTCGGAATTGCTTACGTAAGCACCCCGGCGAGTGCAAGGCGTCGAAATGCAAGCACTGTGACCGCTTCCATCACTCTCTCTTGCACACGTCGCGATCGCCGACATCGGCTTCCTACACGAGTGCTTCTGGCAAGCCCGAAGGGACTTCAAACCCGTCGAGAAATAATGATTGACTAGGCGTGGGGGTTTTTAGTACAGCATCGCGATCACTGCAATCTCAGCTGCTAATGAGCGCAGTCGTGCGAGTGAGGGATGTCGACGGGCTGTTCGTCGAAGCACGCGTACTTTTGGATACATGCGCGACGGCGCATTTTATTACGACTGAGTTCGCACGGAAACTCCGTTTACCTTTGCGCGCTTGTTCAATTCCGGTCGGCGCCATTAACGAAATGCGGACAGTTTCCAAGAACAGCGTCGACATTTCTTTTCGTTCTCTGTATTCTGAATTCGGGAAACGCTTGACGTTCCTCACTATTCCGAAAATCGCCGATGCAACGCCCGACGAAGTCTTTCCTCGCGATTTGGCTCCTATCCCGCGTAACCTACGATTAGCAGATCCACAGTTTCATCTTCCTAGACCGGTCGATATGCTCATAGGTTCAGGCGCGACTTTGTCGTTACTGTCGATCGGACAGATTAACATCTCTCGAGACAATTGCGATCTATATCTACAGAAAACTCAACTCGGTTGGGTCGTTGTGGGCGGTGCAAAAGAGGGTAAGATTTCGGCAGCTTCATGTCATCTATCCGAGTTAGTAACGCAACTAGCGAAGTTCTGGGTTATAGAAGACGCGGCGGGCGTATCTGACAAATCGAGCATAGAATTAGCTTGCGACACACATTATCGAAATAATACCGAGCGTACTTCAGAGGGGCGATACATAGTGCGGCTACCGTTTCGCGACAGCGAGGTCGCTCTAGGTGAATCGCGAGCGCAGGCGTTGCGACGCTTTCGTAGCCTCGAAAGGAAGTTTGCGAGAGAGCCTGAATTGAGGTTAGAGTACTCCCGGGTCATGCAGGAGTATGTCGAGTTGGGACACATGACTCTGGCACGCGACGAGCAAGCGGACGGATATTATCTCCCTCATCACGCAGTGATCAAATCGAGCAGCACTACCATAAAGGTTCGTGTGGTCTTTGATGCGTCTGCTAAATCGGATAAAGGCGTATCCCTCAACGACGTCTTGCTCGTAGGACCAACAATCCAGGATAAGTTGTTCGCCCATCTGGTTAGATTTCGCACCCATACATACGTATTAACGGCTGATATCGAGAAGATGTATCGACAAATTCTCGTTCATTCGGAAGATCGACGATATCAGCGCGTTTTTTGGTATCACGGGGAGGCGCTTAGAGTTTTCGAGTTGAATACCGTAACTTTCAGCGTATCTTCTGCTCCGTATCTCGCGATACGTACAATTCACCAACTCGCAGAAGACGAAGAGGCGCTTCATCCGCAAGCGGCCATGATTTTGAAACGCGATCTATACGTCGATGATCTTTTAACGGGAGCGAACTCCCTTCAAGAGATCTCGCGCATTCGCGACAACATAATCGCGCTCCTTAAACGGGGTGGATTTCATATCCGACAATGGGCATCCAATCACGATCACGCGCTTGATAACCTTGATGAAAAAGTCTTGAATTTGAGCACAACAGAGGAGGATTCAATTTTTAAAACGCTCGGTGTCGCTTGAGCTTCGCAACGCGACGAATTTGTATATTCAGTTAAACCGATTCAGATTCCAGACAAGGTTACGAAACGGATCATCCTCTCCGAAATCGCGAAAATCTTCGATCCTTTGGGACTCTTAGGACCGGTCATTTTACACGCAAAGACGATTATGCAAGAGTGCTGGAATGCACAAGTGGCCTGGGACGAATCCGCACCACAATCACTGCATACGCTTTGGGTTACATTCGCGCGGCAATTACAACTTCTTTGCAACGTATCGGTCGAGCGTCATCTCCTTGTAAAATCACCGTTGCGTGTAGAGATTCACGGGTTCTGCGACGCTAGCCAGAGAGGATACGGCGCGTGCGTGTATATCAGGTCGATTGCTCAAAATCACGGTATCACTGTTCGGCTAGCGTGTGCGAAATCACGAGTGGCCCCGTTGAAACAACAAACAATTCCCCGATTGGAATTATGCGGAGCTTTGACCCTTTCTCGATTATTTACAGAATCACGTCCCGCTTTTGAATTTCACTTTGATCGCGTCGTTTTCTGGAGCGATTCTACAATCGTCTTGCACTGGCTGAAGAAACCGCCACAGGCCTTAAAGACGTTTGAATCAAATCGAGTCCGTGAAATTCAATCCGTAGGAGAGGAAGTGGAATGGCGTCACGTGTCTACGAAACACAACCCGGCTGATGCGTTGTCTCGCGGCCAACTTCCGTCGGAATTTCTAAAAAACGAAACCTGGTTTCACGATCCCAAATGGTTACAGCAATCCGAGGACATTTGGCCCGCGAGCGCCGTTCCTTCGATATCCGATGTACCTGGTTTAAAGGGAGAAACTTGTCTTCTCATAAAATCCGTGAACGACGAAGATCTGTTGCGATTCTCTTCCTACCGTACGTTACTTCACAGCGTCGCGTTTTGTTTGCGTTGGCGTCCCTTGAATAATTTCCAGGGAAAACGCATCAGCGTCCCGGAGAAAACGGAAGCGGAAAAGCGAGTCCTAAAACTCATCCAGAGCAAGCAATTTTCAGACACCATCGATAGGCTTTCTAAGAACAGAGAGGTCAGAGAATCGAGACTCGCCGCGTTTAATCTTTTTTTGGACGAAGACGGTATTCTTCGAGTCGGCGGTCGATTAAAGGGCGCGAATATCTCCTTTTCACAAAAGCATCCAGTTTTGCTACCATCGCGTCATCACGTCACGGATCTCATAATTCGGGAGTTACACGAGTCAAATCACCACGCCGGGCTTCAAACGACTCTCTACACTTTGCGACAGCGTTTTTGGTTGTTGGATGGGAAAAACCAAGTACGTAAAATCGTACGCAAGTGTGTCACTTGTATAAGACACAAACCAGCGCTGCCGCATAGTCGTATGGGAGATCTGCCTCACGCGCGCGTTACGGAGGCTGCCGCGTTTTCACACGTCGGAGTTGATTATTTCGGGCCGATTTTAACGAAAGAAAAGAAGCATCGCAATCGGACCACATTAAAATCATACGGATGTGTTTTCGTTTGCATGGTCACGAAGGCCGTTCATCTCGAGATAGTTAGCGATCTAACCACCGAAGGTTTTCTCGCGGCTTTCCGACGTTTCATGGGGCGACGGGGAGTTCCTGCACACGTCTATTCGGACAACGGTACAAACTTCGTTGGTGCGAACAATCAACTTCGCGAACTATACGCGTTGTTTAATTCGGACGAATTCAAAGACAAGGTTGATTTAGTTGCAACCCTCCCCTATCACCTCATTTCGGCGGTATCTGGGAGGCCGCAGTCAAATCTTTCAAGCACCATTTCTTACGCGTCACGCGCGGTCAACTTCTTACCTTTGAGGAGATTAACACGCTCGCCATCGAAATTGAAGCGATACTAAACTCTCGACCCCTTTGTTCTATCTCTACTGATCCGAATGACCCAATCGCGTTGACACCCGCGCACATTTTAATAGGTCGGCCTCTTACAATGTTACCCGAGACTGATTTAACACCTGTTTCAGCTAATCGTCTATCGGCGTGGAGGTTCATCTCTAAGGCTCGCCAGGATTTCTGGAAACGATGGCACTTAGAATATTTAAACGAGCTGCAAAGGCGCCAGAAATGGCATCACTCAACCGGCGAGTTAATTCCAGGGATGGTCGTCATCATCATCGACAAAAACCAACCTTGCACGCAGTGGCAGCTGGGAGTCATCGTAGAGGTACATCCTGGTGGCGACGGGATATCCAGAGTCGCAACTTTGAAAACATCGCGAGGCCAGCTCAAACGCAACATCACGCAGCTGTGCCCCTTACCAGCATCAATATGAAGAGATATATGCAAAACAACATATATACACATACAACACAAACAATTCGCTTGCTCCATTCTCTCGCAACGGGGGAGTATGTTCCGTCGCAGACGTCAGTGGTACGTGGCGCCACCTTTTCTCGCAGACGCGATGCGAGCGGCGCAAACAGCGAGCCACGTTTTCGGCGACCGATAGAAGCGAGCGCGGTGGGGGTTCGCGAGAGCGCGAATGACAGGCGCGAACGCGCGAATTCAAGTCAGTCACTCTTGAGCAATCAAGCCAATACGTGCTTTTGTGCAAGAGTCCGGCATCTTTCTTTCGCTTTGTCCATATAAAGTGTAAGATATTCTCGTCCGTCCGTCGTTTTGTAACTTCAGCATCTTGTCGGGTGTGCATCGTTTTTTTTTCTTTCTATTTTTGATTAACGGGAAATAAAATCATTGGGTCGCGTTTGTCCGGTACACGGTAAGCGGAATAGCAGCGCGCGGTCGTTTTATAAAATAGGTGTTCTGAACACCATCGACGCGATCCGTGACTAGTGCGGATCCGTGTGGCCCTGCCACTACCGACGCAATTCACCATGTGAATTCGTGTGGCCCTCGCCACAAATCGCGATCGAAAGATCCGCAGGAGGTGCGCACTCCTTGTTACACACGCGTGCACGCAAATACATACACACACACATACAAGGATCCATACCTCAATTTCTCACAGTTTGTACATCGACAATGAGAGGGGTTTTATGCCGCGAGGCTTTCCCCTCTCAGAGCCAAATAAATTCATCTTTTTGTGGCTCAAAATTCGAGTCCTTTATTTTACCCTCTCTCTTTTCCCCTTTTTCCTATAAAAACAAATATCGGGATTTTCCCGCGTGTTGGAAAATCTCGACCACAATTCAGGTATGTTCCTTAAAAAGTTACTAGTAATACCTTTTTAAGATGTTACAGAAATATTTCATAGTGGATTCCCACACAGCATAAAATATTTCTGAAATATTTCTGAAATATTTCATGCAATATTTGTTATTCAGATTTAATATTTTTTAAGTATATGAAAGTTCTCTGAAAGATTTCGTGAATGTTGCATGAAATATTTCATGAAATATTTCTAAAATATTATGGAAATGTTTTGGTGACAGAACCTGAAAGCTCTATTCACATTACTACAATATTTTACGAAATATTGATAAATCCTTTTAGAAATATTTCTCTGTACTATTTGTAGTACATTGATTTATTTTTATTATTTAACATTATGAGCTAATATGTATTACAAACACGTACATTTTATGATTAAAACTATTTGATTAAAATATCTGAAAAAATAAAAGAATTAAAAGACTGATGTCACTGGGAATCGAACCGGCGACCTGATGCGCGAGACTCCAGCGCTGCAACCACTCCACTACGGTGAAACTTTAAAACGTTTAAAGAAATTTTACTTATATTTTACAAGTAATATTTACAATGATAACTCCGTGTAATATATTATATTATATTGTATCGTATTTGGATGTTATGAAAATAAATCCTGATAATTTATAAGTAATCGATATATTTAAAAAAAAAAATTAAAAAATATATTATATTATCTATATTTCTACGATACTGGTAAATCAGAGTTCTGTATCGTACTTTCCCTTATACAGCTTCTCTGTACTTGACCGAATCCTAAGAAATTTTTTGGGAATCAAAGTATTATTACATAAATTTTAAATTATTATGTATTTTTCATTATAATAAATATAATTTTAATTTTTTTATTAACACTTCTTTCTTCACTTGGATGAGTAAAAATCTGTTCTAATATATTAACATTTATTTATGCAACAGTAATTAATAAACACGTAGTAAGGAAATAAATTGCTATAGCTTTAGATTTTAGATATGACGTTTGTTTCCTCCTGGAGGAAGTTTTACAATAGTTTTTCTTATTAAAACGTATTAAAATAACATATTATATAAATTAAACATATTGAAGGAAAGATGTACAACTGATTTCTGGAAAAAACGTGCACCAATCAGTATTTCATTTAGAAAATCAATCTAAGAGAGTATACTATCAATACTCCATGAGTCAAATGCGTGTTTGGTAGTTTTTTATTTCTGTGGAAGGACAAATCGTGTACTTTTATGGTTGAGTGAGGGTGAAAAATTTTATTTGTTTGCTTATATTAGCTCTCAAAATTGATGATTCAACATTTGGATTTTTGCATTATATTTATGGAATATGAAATATATATTTCTTAAAGTTTCGTCGAATTCAGAACAGCAATTTTCATGAATTTCATGATTGCAACTGTCGAAAACGGTATATGGTTGTAAGATTTCCACAATATTGTAATGAAATATTTCATATCAATAATTTGAAATAATATAAGTAATATAGCGAAAAAATTTACGAAAGATTTCACATGAAATCTTTCTAAACATATTTTACTGGAATATTAAATAAATAAAATAAAATTAAGTTAAAAAATAAAAGTAAATAAATAAAATAAAATTCAATTAATAAATAAAAGTAAGTAAATAAAATAATAAAATAAAATAAAAAATTAACAATATTCCATGCTATGTAGGTAAGAATCTCTCGATAATCTTCCAGCGTACATTCTAAATAAGTTTATTAAAAGTTTCTGTAAAACTTCGCAATATAGTTTATGGCTTTCTGCAATGTGGACCGAAATATTTTGGAAACGTTTCGGTAAATCTTTTAATCTTTCTGAACGAGATGATCGAGAATCATTGTTGTAACATTTTAATAACATTTAATGAAATATTACAGGAAATATTTTCATAACAATTCGTGTAAAATTTGCAAAAATGTTGTAAAAAGTTTGGAGAAAACTTTCTTAAATTCTTAAAAAAAATTTATTGCATAAAAATAACCCGCAACAAAATGTTTCAAAAACATTTCTGAATTATTTTCTGAAACGTTTTTTGTTATAATTTAATAAACATTTCATGAAACATTTCTGCAAAGTTTTGTAAATATTTCATAATATGATTTCAGAAAGGCTTTTGCAAACTTTTTATAATGTTTACACAAAGTTACAGTAAGCTTGCTTTGGAATGTTTCGTGAAACGTTTCACTGAAACTATGTACTATATCTCAAACCTATAAAAGTTACAAACACTTTAAATCAGAAATCTGTGGATTTTCCATGTCCAAGGTAATTACTTAATTACGTGATTTCTCTCCTCTTACTTTTCAATTAAGAAAACGCCTAATATTTTGTTTAAAACAGGTATGTTGAGTGCATGCATAGTGGAGTGCGTGAATAGTGGAGTGCATGAGGGAGTTCATGGATATTGGGATGCTTGGTAGTACAATTAGTGCGTGTATCTGAACAAAATATTTAACGCATTTCTTTCACTTATTCACTCACTTACTCACTCCTACTTTTTCACTCACTTTTTCACTTCCCTACTTTCCCCACCTATCCTAATTTTATTTTGATGTCCCTATTCCCCCACATAATTCTCCCTCTTAGTCATCTAAGCACTGCGACATTATAAACTCGCATGTGATTCTACGTGATAGTTTCAGTGCGATGTTTACATAATTATTTTATTAAGAAAAATACCTCCTTCTCACTTGCAGGAAAGATAGTTTTTACGAAGAAGAAAAACATCCTTAAGTTTCGTACAGAATATTTGCTTCGTTAATTAATCAGCTATGAATAATCTTCTAGCTTACAATTTTCATGTAAAATAAACGTGTTATTACATACGACCAGACAGAATATATTAACCTTCGGATGGCCACAATCAGACTTTAAACGCGGATGGCCAAGTGGGCTCATTTTTTACCTCAGGCTTTTATCTCTTACAAATAAAAATCAAAATAAGAAGTCAATTAAAATAAAATGGCGGATCCACAATGGCAGCCGTATTAGGAGAAAATTATTGATTCTTTTCAGTATGAAAGAAACTGTGAAACCTTACTTATAAAATCAATATCTGTAGGTTCCTGGCATAATGACATAAGTCTACTTTTTTGAAAATTAAATTTGAGCGATTTTGATATCAAGGGGTGCGGTAGCGCCCGATGGCAAGTCTAAGTGTAAGCGGTAGGTGCACTGACGCCATTTTATACGCCTAATTCAGCCTTTCTAACATCTTCAAAATTTTCAAGCTTTAATGTTAAATGCTTATTTGACTTATATGTAATCTATTGGAATTTATTTAAAAGATGTTTATTACATCTTTCACGTAAAAAAACTTTTGCTGAAAGAAACTCATCCTTTAACGAAATAAAGCAGATTGAAAAATTAGTCACTAAATCTGTTTTTTCCTTACTTACAATCAGATATAAATGCAAAAAGCATTGAAGTGTAAAAATAAGTGACAATATCTAGTATTTATGAATTTTTAAAACATTGTTTTAAATGGAAAAGTAAAACTTTAAACCTTAATATCTCAAAAACAAAAAAGTGGACTTATATCATTATGCCTTTCATCCACATATATATTTTTAGTTGTTTCAGGGGTCGTTAAATTCATTTTCTTTTATCCGTTTGTTCACCCATCGGATTTTAATTCAGCAAGCCCTAAAACAACTTAAAATAAAATATATTAATTTCATAAGTAAGATACCACGGATCCTTCCCTTCGCGATAAAGTTAATAACTTTCTCTTGATATGGCTGCCATTGAGGTTCCGCCATTCTTTCTCTAAATCTTGACTGCGTATTCGGAATCTACGCCATTGAAAACCCCTATATATATTTTTGCTTAATTAATTGAATTAATGATTCAAATGCATAATAATTCCAAGAGTTACCATATACACCGATTTTGAAAATTACTTTTTGGCAATTGAGTCAGAGCGTCGCCATTTTCTACATAATAATAAATAAAAATATTTTCATACTCCTGACTCAGTGAGTCCTGACTACTGTATTATAGCGTCCTTTGAATAGTTTTGTATTCAAGCAACGTACATACCTGCAATAGATAGTCTAAGTTAGGGTTAGCTTTGTGGACAATTACCGTGGCGTTACCCCTTAAATATTTCATTTATTTTATAGTTTACTCAACAAACATCCACAAAGTTTTATCTGTATATGGGGGGCTATCCCCTTAATAAAAATCAAATATTAAAGTAGTATAATGAAAAATACAAAATTGTCGTTATGTACACTGAATACAAGTAAATATCCTCTTAACAATTGATTTTCTTCAAAAAAATTTATATTTTTAACAAAACTTGTGTACTAAGGCTAACCGTTTCAGTTTCCACCCGAGTAACATTCGCAATGCAATAAAAAATATCGAAATCCCAATACAGCAAATATATTACAAGTAATGCATTCCGACATCGATAAAAATTTCTACACGCGTAGATATCGTTTCCTCTCATATTTTCCACAAAGTTCACAGCATCGCGAAAGCAATACGTATCTATATACTCGTGGAGAACAAAGGGAAAGGACGGCAAAGCGGAAGTGCAGGCGAAATCGATATATAATGAAATTTTTCTTTATCTTTCCGCTCGCGCTCTCGGGCCAACAAATTCCGCGCGATATATACATCTATACCTGCTGCAGCGCAATCTCGCACGCAGGAAAAATAGATTCACGCGGTGCGCTCTCGGGTAGCAATCGTATTCTGGTTCTCCCGGACTTCTGAAGAAAAATAATCCCCATTCTCCTCCCTGTTCGCCACGGAATCTCGATTTGCAAAGATTATGAGGATTCTCTCTTTCATTCTTTTATCTGCTTTGCTTTGGCGTATGAGAATAGGAGGTATCTGAGACTAAAAAAGGAATGGTAGGACTTTATTGATGCTTTATACAACAGCGTAGTCTCCGTACGACTAAGCGAGCGAGCGCAGACGTTGGACCTGTGTTACCAACTTAATAATTGTGCCTTTCTCCTTTCTGACCGTCGCGTACATGAGAGAATATTTCAGTCGTTTCGATTGAGAGTTCGGTCATTCTAGCCCAAGTCCGTCCGGTAGTACATGTCCGGCAAAAACAGTAATGCGACCCTAGCAGTTCTAACAATATCCGCACAGTAGTATCTATCGACCGTTCGCTCAGTAGTTTTTACCAAAATAATTCGGTCATAATTACCGAACTGTAGAACGGTTTTAGTGTCTGAAAACGTGGCCCAGGTAGTGCGCTCCATAGTTTTTGATATATAGATGCAAATGTAAATTGCAGATGGTGTCCAAGTGGTTATAAAGCCCGATGACGAGATTCAGGTAGTGCGCTCCGTAATTATTGATGTCTAGATATGTATACTAGTTGCGCACAGTGTCCAGGTGGTTATGGTAGTCGATGACGAGGTGCAGGTAGTGTGTTCCGAATTTTTTAATGTCTAGATGTGGATACTAGTTGCAGACGGCGTCTAGGTGGTTATGGTAGCCGTTGGCGAGATCCAGGTAGTGCGCTTCGTAATCTTTGATATCTAGATGTGTATATTAGTTGCAGACGGTGTCAGGTAGTTACGGTAGCTGATGACATTTACACAGTGTAGATATATAAGAATAGACCGTTGAAGTCATGGAGTTAGCGTGTACGTGACTGCGCTAGCGGGATAGAAAGAGAAAGCTGCCCAACTACAAGTTTCTTTGAGGTTACTTTTTTAATTCATATTTTTACTAGTAATTTTATGTTTATGAATTTCTATTGTTGAAGTTAAATAGAAAAATTAATGAAGTAATTAATTAATAAAGCTTAATTATTGTTATTTGCATATTAAACGAGTGTGAAAATAATTTTGGCAAACTTTTGACTTCTTTGCTCAACTCGAACAGTATACGAAATTGTTCTTAAGACTTACAAGGAAACTACCCGAGGTGTACCTCACCAATTTTATTGATATTGTAATATATTGTAGTACATCAAAAAGTATTAGACACGTATTTTTTTACGTGCTAATTCTGCGATTTAAGGGGTGAATACCACCCTTAAAATTTACCCCCAAAAACATTTTTTTTTAATATCTCAAAAACGAATTGAAATTTTCCGATGAACTCAACGCCAATTTGTTTCTTATCAAAATGCGCTTCTGTGGTAATCGCTTTCCCTCTGAAGGGTTGCATCCCTTATTTTGTATAAGGGTATACATGACTTTTTTTCATTTCCTTACTTCAGAAATTTCTTAATTAATTAATTTTTTTCGAATCTTATAAAAAATTGTTCTATTATAAACAATATTAAAATTAAAGGTTGACCGGTCCCGGGAATTTCAAAAAAAAATTATTTAAAGGGGTAACTACCCCCTAACACGAGTTTCCTGACATAGGCCTTAATAATTTACTTAATTTTGTAATATATTGTAAAACATGAAAAAAACATAACAAATATATTTATACGACCATTTGAGGGATGAAAAACACCCTTATAATTCACCACCAAAAATCATGTTTTTTAATATCTTAAAAACAAATTGAAATTATCCAATGAAATCGACGTCAATTTATTTCTCATATAAATGCTCTTCTTTGGTAATCGCTTTCACTCTGAAGGGTTGCATCCCTTTTTTTTATAAGGGTAAATGTGACTTTTTTTGTTTTTTTCTCCAGAGTTTTCGTAATTAACCGAATTTTAGAAAAAATAATTCTGTTATAAACAATATTGAAATTTAATGTTGACCAATCCCGGGGTTTTAAAAAAAAAATTATTTAAAGGGGTAACTAACTACCCCTTAACACGAGTTTTCTGACATAGGCCTTAATAATTTACTTAATTTTGTAATTTATTGTAAAACATGAAAAAAACATAACAAATATATACATACATACTTATACGACCATTTTAGGGATGAAAATCACCCTTATACTTCATCCCTGAAAAATCTTTTTATTTAATATCTCAAAAACAAATTGAAATTTTCCAATTAACCCAAAGCCAATTTTTTTCTTTGTAAAGGACGCTGTTCTACTTTTATACGAAAGGTTAGATACCTTATTTTATCTAAAAACAAATTGATTTTCTTTTTAATATATATAAATTATCATACAAACGATATATTGTAAATTGTATATTGATGTTGATTTTTATTCTACAATTTTTCTATATATCAATATAATTTTTAATATTTCCATATTTCTAATAATTTGATACAATCTTTATTAAATGTAAATTGGTGGATTAATTAATAGTTATATGTTCTCAATTAATGTTACTTAGTGATTATACAATGAACAATAATGGTAGTCATAAAAAACATGTTTCAAACATAGAGACTTTTTACACCAAGAACGTCTAACTATTGCAATGTTAGAGCAACCTTCTACTTCGCAGTGTGTATTAGATTTTGTACCAAAGCGAAATTAACTGGATCTTCAAATTTCGCAGGTGCTACATCAGTGTATCCACTTTTATACCACGCGAATTTGAATAAATCGATATACCTCGGTGATGATAGCTGATTATGTACCAGTAATTGTAACTTTATAATATGATTCCTTAAATGTAGATTTAAATCCTCATTCATTAATATCACAGAGTCAGAGAAATGTCTCACATATCTCTTCCATACTCTGAAGCCATAAACATCAAGAGGTTGTATTCTACCCATAGTTCCTTTCGGAATTATTTTTAAGATCATTTTTTATTCTGGGGGGTCGCTTCTTGCATAACAGCAGGACAATGCCCACTCCGGGAGTCTATTAACAAAACACTTGATGAACCAACGTTGAGCAAGTATACTTCTTTTATCCACGTTTTAAAATGATCTGAAATTACATGAAATTTGAAATACCAAAATTTAATTTACAATTTTACAAATTTGATTTAATCATTTACAATATCATTTACTCATTTACATTCATTCATTTACACATTTACAACATTAAATAAATAGATTTATTCCAATTACCTGAGGTTAATTTTCCAGATTTAGAAGCCATAATATTATGGGGTCATAACATATAGATTATGGGGTCTAAATAAGTCTCGTTCTATAATGGGTCCAAATTTACCACTTTTTTCTTTAAGAACTATTAGAAGAGGTGAAAGAAGTCTACCATCGACTGATATTGTTGGCTGAATTGTATAACTATGAGTTGAAGAAGTCACCGATTGCACCAAATATTGAACTTGATTCTGTCCTTCAACTGCTAATGTACGACCTGAGTGTATTTCTAATTGAAAGCCTGATTGATCTGAATTAAATACATTTTCTATACCTTTTTCATGAATCAGTTTTTTTATTTCAATAACAAACGTATCAGCTGTTCTTTCTAAATAATCTACTCCTTCAAGTGATTTTTTGGTTACAAATTTGTTAATTTTTCTACTCACAATTCTGTGAGCTTTTTTAAATTTGATAACCAATAATTAGATGTTTTAAACCGAAAATCTTCGTTTCCAATATATTTTTGAGCCTGTAACGCCCATTTTGTAAATCCTTGTCATCAACCGGATAATCAACAGCAGTTTTTAAATTTTCTAAAACAAAAGAACATATTCTTCCTATTTTCTCTTTATACGTTCCTCCTTTATTTAATGTTTTTGCCCAACGTTTTAATTGAGTTATGAACTAAACCTTATCAAAACGATTTTGTACTGTTTTTAATGCTAAATATTTTGTCAAACCACTTTTCCAGAATTCCACGGCTCTTGCTTTATAGTCATGACCTAATTCTTCTGTATCTTCTATAGATTGTTGTAAATTTCATCAATTGTAAATATTTTACCATCGTCTTCTATAATTTTCATATCAACATCTTTATACGGTTCTTGAAAATCTAATGTTTCATATTCAACCATCTCTACATCGTGAAATTCCTTCATAGCATTTAATAGAATATTCTCAATACTATTTTTTAAACTAATCTCTTGAGGTGTTTCTGGAGTTTTTGGTAAGTTTAAAGCTTGAAATGTTATTAGAAGCAAATTTATAACGTTTATCGGATTGATAGTCATTCTTAATATCTAAAACACATACAGGTGATCCAAAAAAATTTGAAACTTAAAATAAATGAAGAATTTGCATTCTATTATGGGTATGATTAAGGTGATTATATAATATTCAGTAAAAAGCGTTTTTCAATATGTAATAGAATGAACTAATTCTGTTAGAGATATTTTAAACTTTGTTATAAATTAATGTATTAGTATTTGATTAAAAAAAAAGAAAAATATTTAAATGAATTTTACAAACATCTATGAGCATTCAACTACTTTTAGAAATTTAATATATCGACCATAATACCCTTGTGAAAATAAAAAAGTATATATAACTGTATATAAGTGTATACAAATGCATACAAATGCACAAAAGTGTATAAAAGTGTCTATTTCTGTTTTAATTCGACAATAAAATTAAGTATATGAGCTAACATTAATAATGAATATACAACAAATAATAAATAATAGCATTGAAAAATATATAATGACTAAATAATATCAAATATACATAAAATAATAGGTTTTTAACTCTCATTATCACATAATCTGTGTATAATAGTGTAAATAAATGTACTAAAGTGTACATTTTTTACGAAATTCTATAAGATAGTGCATATATACGTATATAAATATGAACTAGTATGACAAATCCAAAATGACATTGCTAAATTATACTGAATATTTTCTCTATGAAAAGTTTATGTTAATATAAAAAGTACACTCTTGTACATTTATATATACATGATTGATTTCCACTAGGGTATTTTGCATTTATGTAATGCTTAATAAATAATATGCATACCTTAAGGTTCTAATAATTAACAAAAAACAACTATTTCGTCTTTAATTCGTAAAACTATAATAAAATTTTATTTCACTGATCACTGGCACATGCGAACTGAAAAAGATGCGAAATGTAACTGCTTAAAAACAACGATTGCGTATTGTTATCGCTGCTGATTCAAATGCTGGATAAAAATAAATGTTTGATATTCGATGACCTAATAAAAGAGCAAACTGCGCACCAAAATATTCTTAGCTTTCATACATTACTTATATATATTAATTAAACTTAAAAGGTATAACAATTTTTAAAAAAATTGTATTGCATGCATTTGTGAAATATATTTTTATTTTATAATAAAATAGCATATATTCAAAATCAAAGAAAACGTCGAGAAATATTTTACCCTCTTTTTCTTAACTGCCATACGCGTTACATTTTAAATTTGATTTATTGAAATTCAATATATTTATTTATAGTAGAAAGAACCTTAACAATATTATTTTATTTTATTTTTGCTTTTATTTTTATTTCAATTAAACGGACAAAATGCCATATATAGAGTGACCGTGGGTCAAGAACAAAAATAAAGGTGCAGTTGAAATAATACAAAATTGAAATTACAACTATACAATGTTATTTAAACTCCTAAAAATGAAAGCGACCAATCAGGCAATGAGCAATGTCAACATAAGTTTTGTTTAAAAAATAAATTGATGTTTAATAAGAAATTGTACTTTGTTTTTACGAAATTAAATAAAAAGTGTTTTATAGCACTGTGTGACCTAAATTCGCATTTATCGTACGCTTTTCCGTGGCATAAATGATCGATTACACCACTGTTGCTAACTTCACACCGTACCATTATAAACACTGTGGAATAAACACAGTTGCCACTAGTATCCTTATAAAGTAAATCAATTGCTAAAACAGCGCATATAAAATGTGGTGCTGATTGAGAATTTTTTCACTTAATGATTGATTTCCTGGTAAATACGCATGCTAAGTATCAGAGAATAATTATAAATCCTTACAATAATGCTTCAAATTAAGAGGTTAGTTCAACGGATTGTATATGACAATTTGGCGCGTTTTTTGAATATTCAATCTGGAATTCAATTTAAAATTCAGTATTAACTTTTTTTTTCATTATTAATATTATAAATTTATTAAAATTTAATTTAAATAATTTCAAGATAGTGTAAATAAATATATTCAAATTAACTGTTAACAATAAACATTTATTATTTTTTCAAAAAACAAAATATCTTATTTATATAAGGTTCTATTCAAACAATGTATAAAGGTTGACATTGATTATTAATTAACTAATGAATTTTGGTTAAATAATAATTAGTTTATACGATTTGTAGTTTCCTTAATTTATTTTTTATGTTTTTTGGATTATATTTTTTTTTATGCGGGGGGGCTCCGCCCCCCCGAACCCCCCCGTCTCCACGCCCGGCTCGCCCCCGCACCTTATACCCTCCCCTATGTCGATGGCAGGTTTATGTCACTCGTGCTACAATAGTATATTACGCTACATGTACGCTCGGGCGCTAACTACGCGCCGTGCAATTATAGGCCACTCGCTTCGCTCGGGCGCTAACTTCACGCCGTGCCGTAATAGGCCGTTTATGCCACTTGTATCGTAATATACTATTATTGGGGTGAACTGTAAGGGTGCTTTTCTTTTCTTAAATCAACATAGGAGCAAGTAAAAATATCTCTAATTATTTTTTATACTCTGCAATATATCACAAAATTAAGAAAATTTTAATAGTGTATGTCAGATGCCACGTTTAGCGGTAGTTATGCCTTTGACTTTTTTTCTTCCTACATTCTCTCATTTTCAATATTAAACATCAATATCGTTTATAGTATAGAGACTTTTAATAAGATTGAACAAATTAAAAAATTTCTGGAGAAAAAAATAGTCATCTCTACCATTATAAAAAACAAGGGATGCAACCCTAAAGAGTAAAAGCAATTACCACAGAAGCGCATTTTTATCAGAAATAAATTGGCGTTGGTTTCATTCGAAAATTTCAATTCGTTTTTAAAATATAAAAAAAATGATTTTTGGGGGTGAAGTGTAACGGTATTTTTCATCCCTCAAATGGTCGTATAAGTATGTATGTACATATTTTTTGTCTTTTTCATGTTTTACAATATATTACAAATTTAAGTAAATTATTAAGGCCTATGTCAGACAACTCGGCATAGCGCGTTTCTTACACATAAGAATTATACACGTAATTATTGTACACAATTTAGCATTGGTCAAATTATATATAGATATATTTGACCAATGTTGAATTGTGCACAATAATTACGTGTACAATTCTTATGTGTAAGAAACGCACTATGCCGACAACTCGTGTTACGGGAAGTTACCTCTTTAAATAATTTTTTTTTTAAAACCCCGGGATTGATCAACATTAAATTTCGATATTGTTTATAACAGAATGATTTTTTATAAGATTCGGTTAATTACGAAAACTCTGGAGAAAAAAACAAAAAAAGTCACATTTACCCTTATAAAAAAAAGGGATGCAACCCTTCAGAGTGAAAGCGATTAACAAAGAAGCGCATTTATATGAGAAATAAATTGACGTCGATTTCATTGGATAATTTCAATTCGTTTTTAAGATATTAAAAAAACATGATTTTTGGGGGTGAATTATAAGGGTGTTTTTCATCCCTCAAATGGTCGTATAAATATGTATGTATATATTTGTTATGTTTTTTTCATGTTTTACAATATATTATAAAATTAAATAAATTATTAAGGCCTATGTCAGGAAACGCGTATTAGGGGGTAGTTACCCCTATAAATAATTTTTTTTTGGAAAACTCCCGGGACCGGTCATCCTTTAATTTTAATATTGTTTATAATAGAACAATTTTTTATAAGATTCGGTTAATTAAGAAATTTCTGAAGAAAGAAAAAACTAAAAAAAGTCATATATACCCTTATAAATAATAAGGGATGCAACCCTTCAGAGTGAAAACGATTACCACAGAAGCGCATTTTGATAAGAAACAAACTGGCGTTGGTTTCATCGGAAAATTTCAATTGGTTTTTAAGATATTAAAAAAAAACTGTTTTTGGGGGTAAATTTTAAGGGTGGTTTTCACCCCTTGAATCGCCGAAATAGCAGGTAAAAAAATACGTGTCTAATACTTTTTGATGTACTACAACATATCCCAATATCAAAAAAAATCGGTGAGGTACACCTCGGGTAGTTCCTTGTTAGTTGTCTCTGAATTCGCGACCATGTAACAGCTTGTGATTTCGCGTGGTCGGTACGTACTACTGGTATTCAGGGCCAATTCTAGTAGTTGTGTATCTACTTGTTTCAGTAAGTTTTGTTTTTAATTTTTTTGTTATAATTTTGTACTTTAAGTTAATTTTTATTATATAGTAATTTAAATGTTCGTAAGGGCCTGCGGCGGCTCAGTCGGTAGAGTGTCGGATTCCCACGCCGGTGACCCGGGTTCGAATCCTAGTCTCTGCCGATTGATACAAGCACCTCTGTAAAAAAATTACATGTGCTTTGTTTACAAACACACCGCAGACCTCCGTCGTCGATTAGCACCACATGGAAGCACAAACATGGCGACGTTAAAAAAAAAAAAAAAAAAGTTCGTAAATTTGGTTTTTATAGAGGTGCCATTATAGCATACAATTATGCTTGTCTATAGTTCACGACGCTGTCCATGATTTATTCGTTTAAGTTTATGGTAAATGTAATTCCACGTTATTTTTTGTGCTTTGTATTTTGTTTTGTCAGTTTGTGGCATAATGTGTAATATAGTGACTTATAATTTTATTTATTTTTTTGTGTAGTCACGATGAAGGGAGTATTTTAAAAAAACTCCCGAAACGTCGCAAATTTTTAACTTAATTTATTAATAAAGGGTTGTTCTGAGTGATCGATGGAGCCATATAATTTATTTATTTAAATTGTTCTTAACTTTAACATACTGCGCAAATTAATAATGGGGCTTTAGTAAAATTAGAATGTCTAAAAATTTCATAGCTATTTCTCTGTTTTGAGTTGAGATATGGATTAAGACGTAAGTAGTTTCAACGAAAAAATTTTTCTCTCCATAAGAACACATGTAATTTTGATATTAAATATCTTCAAAACAATCTTTCTAAACTTCATGTAATTTTAACATGTTAAGTGCTAAAAAGTTAACAGATTCTGTTTGTTTTGAATTTGTGTTCGAACTTATTGGAAATGGGTGTTAGATAAATGATAAAACACAATGTATATTTCAAATAAAATAACTTTCGTTTATTCAAACTCGCACAAAGAAGGAATAACGTCAGTTATGTGCGACTGCTCTAGCTAGATGCTCTAGTACGACTAAAAACACTTGACAAAAGGGAATAAGAGAATATCGGGGCTGACACATATAGTTCCCCACTCTTTTCTATATCTCGCATTTCAGTTTATGTCTTTGGGACATTTCTTAGTAAGTCGATTCATTTTTGTACAAGCATGTAGTAGTGTATAACTACAGTTACACACATACATATGCTAAAGCATAGCGATATTCCAACAGAATCTCCTTAGTCGCGCGTTCTTATATGTCTATGGTCGCGTACCATGTAGTCATAATTACGAGTATTAGTTGGTAACACGGGTCCAACTTTTGCGCTTGATCGCTTAGTCGTACTATATGTGTAAAGCGCCATTAAGAAGAGCAAGAACAAGTTGTCGTGAGATAATCCAGTTTTAAAGGTCGTGGAAGTTCAAGTCAGAAACAGACTGATTAGTCGTTTATACGATAAATGATATTTTATTAAATCCTGAAAAGGTTGATAAGTAATGCATCGTGAAAACTAAGTGGATAATGAAATACAAGTTACGATATACATGTATCAGTAGTAGAAGTCACGCTAAGAAACTGTACAAAATATTTCAGCTATTGTATAAACACTATCATTCTAATTTTAATCATATGCTACGTGACACATATTTAAATTTTAAAAGGTTTTTGAGAAAGTTGTCCTGTACGAAAGTTTAGCCTTAAGCTGAATCCTGGAGTCGGAGGAAGCATAGGAAATTCCGCGCTATGTATTTGCATAATTGTGCGTACAAATTCCGAACTTTACCACACGAAGGAATTATCAGAGTCTTCCTTGGGTAATGTTTGCACAAGATCTACTTTGGAATCATACATATACGATGAATTATTAATGTAAGAAGGCGACGCTTTTAAATGTCGCGCTCTGTGCAGTTACAAGTGTGTGCTTTCGAGACTTATCTGTGCAAATGTTAAAGAAATATTAAAGTTTATTTTTCTATATAAATATTTAGTTTTGCACATTTCATCGATGATTAAGGACCTATAGTCATATCAATGTTTCGTTTGAATATTTATAAGAGAATATATAGAATAACTTAATTTTAAATATTCATCGTGATAACTGTGAACTGAATGCATACCAATGTCAGATAAATAAGCAAAGACGAATTTATTAATTTATAATGCGTATAGAGGAGATATGACATAATGGATGATTATGCTTATTATTTACTGAATAGAATAATTGAAGCAATAAAATATTAAGAATCTACTCTCTAGGTCCCAAGTTTAGAAGCAGTTAATTAAAAATACTAAGAAATTCAGGGTTTCTTCGGACCTTTTAAAATATATCTTTGCAATAATTTATTTTTTATTTTATAAACGTGTTTTGCTTTTATTAATTACGGTATACCTTGACATCTCTATACGAGATGCGCAACAGTGCACTTTGATGTCTGCCGTAAAAATGAAGAAAGTGGGTATATGCATTTCGCAAAAAGATTCGAACCATATACGGAGAGAAACGGCACACTAATTCTTATTAATAAATGTATGAATTTTTACTATTTTCATTTGTAATGATAGGACGTAGTTACTCGTATTTTATTAACTTTTACAATTTATTTTAGTAATTTTCTAGAATATTAAATAGTAATTTTAAAATTCTAATTTTGAAAAACATTCTTTAAGGACGTTCACCGATTGACAGTAAGGTTAGAAAGTTAATTTTCTAAATAATCATTATTAAATAGTAATATTTATAATGAAAATCCTTCAGTTTATAATATAAAGTATTAATATATTAGTAAAGAATATAAAATTTATGAAAATGCAACAAAAACCTGTAGTACGGTATTAACTTTTACATATGCTTTTGCACGATATAGATATACTAATAAAATTGGAGCACAACTTTAAATAGCTATATCTTTAAAAATAGTACCGCTTGCTATGCCCAGCTTTTTATGTATTGTTTTGTTGCTTATTTTACATTACATAATATAGTTTTTCAAAACGCGATGTAAAGAAAACCTGGTTTACAATAAATAAAAATGTCCGTTTTATGAGAGCTCAAGATGGGGCACCCATTATAAAACTGCAACTTTGAAGCTAAATTTCTCAATACCGCAAGGGGGTCGAAATTTCAACCACTTATAAAACACCTGAATTAACATATAATAAAAGTTTCAAAAGATTTTAAAGAAATTCAATTATCCGGTGAACGTCCTTAGTGTTTCCGTGATTGTTATTTAATTTAGATATTATAATTTTTATATTTGTATAGTTTAATTTCAAATAAAAATATTTTAACCGAAGAAGTCGACCTCGTGGAGATTTGAACCGATGACCCTTTCCTCCTGAAGCGGACGCTCTGCCAACTGCGCCATCATGATCTTTGTTTACTAAACTACGAATCGACCGTATAGATACACTAGGCTTGTGTTTTTGCTTATGCTTATCTTGTTAATATTCTTTAAATAATGTATGATGTTGTATTTTAACCGATATGGATTCTGTCCATACAACTCATTAATTATTTTATTGTTCGGCCAATACTGCACTTTATTACTCGAAAACTTCCCTCTGGTTGACTCCTCGTATCTCGAGAGGAGGTTCGCTGAGCGGACGCCTGAACAAACGGCACAACCCCCGGAGATCCAATCTCGAGTTATTTAAATAATTAATTATAAACAATTTAATTATTACTGTTCATGCAGGTTCTATCTACGTAAATGATATATATATATATATACACATATATTTATATATCAACTCGTTCTTTTTGCAGCCGGTTGTGCTGCGCGCTAACCCCGCGGTCCACTGAATTCTTTATGGTTTGTAATAGAGAGAGACAGAGGCAGAGACAGAAAGAAAGAGAAAGAGAGAGAGAGAGAGAGAGAGAGAGAGAGAGAGAGAGAGAGAGAGAGAGAGAGAGAGAGAGAGAGAGACAGAGACAGAGATAGATAGAGAGAGAGAGAGAGAGAAAGAGAGAGAGAGAGAGACAGAGATAGAGATAGATAGAGAGAGAGAGAGAAAGAGAAAGAGAGAGAGAGAGAGAGACAGAGACAGAGATAGATAGAGAGAGAGAGAGACAGAGATAGATAGAGAGAGAGAGAGAGAAAGAGAAAGAGAGAGAGAGAGTGAGCTATTCATCACAGGACGTCAATTATTGTCTAACATATTATAATGCAGTCAGTACTATCACATATTGTTTCGTCAACTTAATAATATACAAATAAATAGATAACAGGAATATATACACATACACATTTCTATTGCACATATACCTATCGCGTCGGAAAATAAAACGCCTTACATTCTTCTTTCGTTCATACACTCATTCATGCTAATAATTACACTCACACTTCACACTTAACACTTAAATAAATTAAAGAGTACACAAGAATAAATAATACGCTTAGAATAAAATAAGACTACACAAAAATTGAACGAAAAACAATGAAGATTTTAGTTGCGGACTTATAGAGTCTTGTCGCCGTGTAATTCTTTAAGGTGCCTACCTCACCACTGAAATTAATTCTTATTATTGTAATGGACAGAACAAATCAGGATAGAATAGGATTAACTTTCGGTTTTGATGTCGGATGGCAGAAAAGATCTTTTCGAACGTACAATAGTCTCTCTGGTGATTAAAATATTTTTTTCCGAAATATTTACGTTCACTATACTGATTCATACTGATGTATATTGATGTTTAATATAGGTCATGGTGTTTTAATGGGGTTTTATACAAAAAAGATTTGTTCGTATGCTGTCTGGTCAAAAGATTGCCGTAAATGCTCTTCAGGAAAAAATAAAGTCCATGATTGTAGGAAAAACTACGAGGGTTCAACAAAATCCATGGAAGTTGACATGGGAGTACAGCTGTACACAAAAAATGAATTATTTGATAAGCATCATGTTTTTGGAGGCAGACTCGTCATGGACAATGATTCGGCGACAATCGCAAGTTTACGAGCAGTCTCTGTTCATAGCATTGAGTTGTGGGCAAATAAAAATCATACCGTCAAAGCATTTTCGAATTCTCTTTGGGGAATGTCTTTGCCAAAACCACAAATAGATTACTTTACAAGTAATTTAAGTAATGCTATTGCGGAACACAAAAATCAACCGGACGTCCTTGCAAAAAAACTGAAGGCACTAATTCCGCATGCGTTCGGCGATCATACGCTTTGCACATTTCATGAAAATAAAGAGAATTATGAATATAAAACACTGCCGAATAAAAAGCCACTGGAAAGCCTAAAGCTTAGAACTACTCTAGAAGATTTGATGACTCGGTATATTAACAACGTTAATAAAATAGCTCCTTCTGCTTCAACACAAGGAAACGAATCGTTTAATAACGTTGTAGCCAGTAAATGCCCAAAATCGAAACATTTATCAGGATCCGAGTCTTTGAATTTTCGTGTTGCGGCAGCTGTTTGCCAAAAAAACTTGGACCACAACTACATCAATCAGGTGTATAATAAAATATCATTGAGTCCTGTGAAGAAAGGTTTAAAGTTTCGAAATAAGAAGACTGAGAAAATTAAAAAAAAAAGACTTTTTTCTAGTAGCCGTGATGGCAAAATTAGAAGGAAATTTCTAAAAGCTAAGAGATCTAGTCAATCTAGTACTAATCAACGACGTGAGGGAACCACATACCAAAGCAATATTGGTTTAAGCAGTATGTTGGATATTCCGATCGATAAAGTACCTACAGTACCTGTAAACTTCAATGTGGATGAAGTAAAAAAATTTAAACTTATTTTTTTCGATACGGAAACTACAGGTCTTTCTAGTAAAGATGAAATAATACAGGTATATTTTTAAATTATCTATATTTTTTTAGTGATTTTTTGATGCTAAAAAAATGTTTTCACAGATTGCAGCGTACGATGGAGAAACATCTTTCAACGTTTATTCAGTCCTAACCATCTACATAAAACACGTAGCATCCGTAAAAACTGGCCTAACGGTTAAAAAGGGAGAGTTGTTTCTACATGGAAAGAAATTGACAACTGTATCTAAATTAGATGCGCTGTTGATGTTTTTAAATTAACTTGAGAATTTAAAAAAAATCAACAGTACACCTGATGAGCCGTGCTTGATTATTTTAGTAGGACACAATGTTTTACGGTAAATTATTTAAAAATATTTTTTTATATCTATTCATAACATTCTTGCTAATAGTATTTTTTGTGTTTATTATCACATTTGATGCCGAGAAAATCAAGATACTCGCTAACCAATATAATCTCTATGAGAGGTTTATTGAAATTGTTTATGGGTATGTAGATACTCTCCGTGTCTTCAAAAAAAACATACCAAAACAAAAAAATTAAAAAATGTCTTATTCTGAAGAAATGCTAGTGAAAAGATACCTTTCTCAGGAGCAGATCGAAACTCTTCACGATGCTCTGCAAGATATCAAAGTATTGAAAAAATTAATCGATACGCTAAATTTTACCGAGGAAGTTTTAATAAAAGAATGCCAAAGTATTAGTCAAATTCATAATAATAAATGTAAGAACAAAGTTTTAGAAAATAATAAAGCGTCGTTGTGTTTTTTGAAAGATATTGTTAAACCTAGAATAATTAACAAGATGGCCAAAGAAGGCATAACCAAAAAGGTTTTAATTGAAGCCTATGAAAAAAATCCTACAGACGGTATTAAAGTACTATTAAGTATGAGCGTGAACAAAAAATTCGTATTACATGTAAGTCCGAAGTGATATCTGCGATATTTAACACAATAAAAAATATATGTGTTTCATAGTTAAATTTTTATTGTTAATTTATATTTAAAATAATTAAAAAACTAAAAACTATAATTTCCAGAGTATTTTATTTACCCATAGACTTAATTAATTAAAATAAAAAATACAATTATGACGATTTATTCTATATTGAATGTTTTTGTTTGAAATTAGAATTTCAAATTGCGCGCGCTTCTCCCGAACGCCGTAGCCAAGATGGCCGCTCAGCTGACTTCCCAACAGCTGCCGGATATCACCCGAATTTATTCAAGCTATCGCTAATATCTCTTTTTTTAGTTCGATAACCGATATTTTAAATAATGTCATTTGAAAGAGGAGATTTTTTCCTACAAAACTGATATAATGACATTACTGGACAAATCGATTTCATTCGTAATTAACTGATTCAACTTTGTCTGCCATAAGAGCCCATGTTAAAATTGCCAACTTTGAGCTCAAATTTCTTGAGTTTCAGCGAATTCTAAACTTTAAAAAATGATATGTCCGAGTTCGAGACATTTCGCGCAGGAGCCTCCTTATAACTGTTTTTTCCAGTCACTTGTCTCGGGTCAGTACGCGAACCGCGTTCACACAAGTATAAAAACATTTTCTTTTTTTATAAACGGCTGAGACCGTCACAATATGGCAAACAAACAATATAATACATTTTAATTATTGTAACATGTATAAAAATATATATAGAAAATAGCAATTATTACAAAT